>OY735217.1:21512986-21547986 GCA_963457665.1 Thysanoteuthis rhombus
GTAAAAAAACCCAACTCTGTCGTAGTTATTAAGCACTTCCAGGCACGTAGACATCAATTTAATATCCATGCCAAATTTACCATTATTGAACAAAGTAAACAAAGAGAAACACCTGATATGAACTAAACAAAAAGGAAAAACTTGATATGTGATGATTTTTGGAGGATCGTGAAGACAAATGGATGCTTTGGCTCAAAACCTCACATCCACTAGACTTAAATATGGAACTGGACCATTCCTGATGGATAAAGAGCTCATTATCCACACCAATTTGGTACAACTATAAATGTGCTCTTATATAGATATAATCAATTTACATGCAAACATACTATGGGCTACAACTGAGTTTTATGGAAAAAAAAATCTCATTCATTTTTCTCCTTTGAAAAAAAAAATGTAGTTATTGTAAGTAATTGGGAAATTTTACTGTAAAAATCTCTTAGCTCTTTGTGTTTTTTTCATTGTTCAAGGATATATATATATATTTTTTTTTCAATAGAACTTTATAAAAACAGCTGTTTTTCTCCAAAACTGTTTGTGTATCGATGTGATTAACAACAAAAAATCTAATCCACTACAACCACATCGCAACTCGGTTTCGCTTGATGAAAACTTACCATCGTTTTCTTACACCATTCTTTGTCCGAAGCTCTGAAGAAGTCAAAATTTCTTTGCAAAATGTTAGCTACCATAAAAGGGTTTGTGATGTACTGATCAGCCCCAAGTCTTTCTTCTTTGAACTGTTATCTTTCTTCATAAGATATATTCATATCTTTTTTTTGTATGTGGAAAGATTTTTCTGACATTTTTGATCTAATGATTTGATAATTTGAGAAAATCGCTAAAAATCTTTTCTTCAATATTGACAAAAATGATATCAAAACAAAATAAAATATCATCAAAGACGAACAGGAAGAAAGTTACAAGACAAAATTCTAAGTAATTGGAGTAAAAGTATCCAAGAGAGAACCGAATAACACCACTGGAACATGATAATCGTGTGGTCCCTATAAGAATGTTTGACCTGATATATTATTTAAATCTGATCTGACATCACTTCTAAAGCAAAATGCATTATCAGGTATAAAAAGCGTATCATCATCATCATAATTATCATCATCATCATCATCATCAGTCATTAAACGTCCGTCGTTGGACATAGACCTTCCCCAGGATTTGCCACACTTCTCTATCATGGGCGAAGCCAGTACTTCCTGAACTTGCCTAGCTCATCTCCCCATCTGATATTCTGCCGGCCTCAGTTGCGCATGTGATCTCAGGGGATCCATGTTGTGAGTTGTGATGTCCATCGGTTGTCTGCCATTCTTGCAACATGGCCAGCCCACCGCCATTTCAGATTTTTTATGTATTCTATGATGCCCCTGACTCTTGTCTTTTCTCGGATGTACTGTGCTGTCTTGTGGTCTCTCCATGTGAGGCCCAGCATTATTCTTTCATGTGCACGTTGCATATAGTCATTTTTCAAAAATGTTAAATCATTGTATACATGTATATATATGTATATATATATATATACATGTATATATGTATATATATATTCATATATACATTATGTTATATTATATTGCATTCCTGATTTGCATTGTATATATATATATATATATATATATATATATATATATATATATATATATATATATATATATATATATATATATATATATATATATATATACATGTATGTATGTATATATACATATGTGTGTGTGTTATTGAGAAATGGATATATGATCTGACAGAATAATCATAAGTAACATTATATCATACTGAATCTCTTATTTGAAATGATCTCCGAATACTGCATGGTAAATGTATCATTTGGTAAAGACAACATAAATAGAATAAAAATTGAAGAAAAATGAGGCTGCTGTAGAAATCAAACTTGCAACAGATAGGGTAGCTCCTTCAACACTTCCCACGTATTTGGGCTGTTGGATTACCGGTGACTGTTTAAGCTCAATGGTAAGAGCAACACTCCATGGAAGGTTCAATTCCTGCAGCAGCCCTATTATCTTTCATTGTTTATTATATTTACATTGTCCAGGCCAAGTGAAACATTCACCGTGTAACAATGGGATATTGTTCCAAATAGAGTCTCAATATAATATAACGTAATTTATTATCATGTATGTGAGTGAATTTAAAAGTTACCACTGCTTCCATATATATGTTTGCTTATGAGTATGTATCCATGTCTATTCATGTATTTATATCAAAGTTGATATATTCATATATGCATGCATTAATGTGTGTATAATCTCAATATGTCAATATTATGACATGAACATACATCTGTATCACATATATGCAAGTGTATGTGTAAGAGTATGAATATGAAATGCATCTGTGAGAGAAATAATGGATGTCGGTAGAAACAAAAATATCTATGTGAGTATAAATGTCTATAACTATCTGTACGTGTGTGTGAACATACCAAGTAAGAGGTATCCGTACGGTTATTTGCACATCATTTTATCATCAACTTGTCTTCAGGGTTGTCACTTATCAGAATTTCTCCGTGATGGCCATTCCTGAGGCAACCATTTTCAGAAGATAACAGATATGTAAATCTCATTTTAATTATGTGATTTTCCAATTACAGGTGTGCCGCAGGTATACCCCACTTTTCGAAATTTCGCTCAACGCCAACAACAGCATCACCATCAGCAGCAGCCTTTTGACATCCATCGTTGGACACAGATCTTCCCTTAGATACAACAGACCTCTTGATTGAGTGTGGTGAGATCAGTATCTCCTGAACTTGTTCAATTCATCACACCGTCTTATTTTTGCTGTCCACAATTTTGTATATGAGCTCTGGGGATCCACATTGTGAGTCTTTATGACCAGTGGTTGTCTGACATCCTTGTAACATTGCCAGCCCATTGCCATATGAGTTTTCTAATCGATTTTATGATATCTCTGACTCCTGTTTTTTTTTTCTCAACAGTATCACTTATAAGGAAAAAGGCAAAAATACTAACCAGCATTTGTTTTGTATAGATGCAGAATGCATCCTCTTCCTGCAGTTCATTATTCCTTCATCAAACTTAAGTGCTTTAGGCTGAAGCAGCCATGATCTTTGGACCGCACCTAGTTCTCTTACATTGGGTAGCCTATTTTGCTTTGAAATCCCTTGGTAATCCTTCAATTCCATGATTCCTTTGATATGGTACTGTGCATATATATATATACATATATGGTCAAATCCCATTGGATACATCAGTTCTTATACCATCTCTGAAGTTAGGTGATGTCAAGCCTGATCATTTCCCAGAGAGATGAGTATCTGAGAATATCAGGAGCCATAGAGAGTAACAAAATTTTCTGTAACAGCCTCAGCCGATGCTCTGCCACTGAATAACAGACCATCTCACCAAGGTAGGGCAGAACTGTACATCTGGGCCTTTCTCACGAACACACAGCTCTATGGTAGACAAATGACAGTGTGCTCTACCTGCAGCTGACGTACTCGTATCAAAAGGCAGTGATCATTCTAGCTTCATCTTATCATCAATAAACAAATCGCTGGTGTGCATTGTCAAAAAGTTCTATTTTGGTAGCATCTGTTCACAGACCTTTCACTCAAAAGGATTGTAGTTTCCAGTCAGTCTTTTGCAAATATCAATCAATTTTTTTTTCAGCGATGTGGTCCTTCTTGGCTTTCGCTTAGGAGCTAAAGAACATCTTACCCAAAGTTGAGCATGGTTGAAGATTCATAATTCTATTTTCTTTGCTGTGTCTAATACTAGAGACCTTGACTATATCAAAGGAATAATGATACCTCCAAACCTTCCAGAAATTTGTCAGTTTTGATGAAAAAAAATCTCTCTGGTTTTGAAAGGGGGTTCGTTTTACAAAGTAACTAGAATACTGAACTGGAACCATACATTCCATCTTTTGAAGGGAATAACTGACATGAATTTCTTCCTCTCTCTACTCATGGCAGTTTGGCACAATTTTTCTGAGGAATCTTGACCCGACAATGAAACATCTAGAGCAAAAACCCCAATCTTACCTGTAACCCCAACTCAAACACATAAATAAAGCACAATCTAAATCCAATGGTCCTCTCGAACATGCAAAGTACTTATGCCAAAAGTAAGCCCTTGAATTCCGTTTTGGAAAAGAATGATAATTTATGGTTTCATGAGAGTGAACACTGCTCAAGACTGAACATTAGTCTACAAAAGTCTGTGAGTGCAACCCTGCCAAAGTTTTATTCTTCCAGGCAATCTCAGGTACCCCAAACCAAGTTCAAATTTCAGCTGAGGCTGCTTATATTCTCTTTGCTATCAGGAAGGCAGAATCCACTTCTTCCGACAGTTCTCTATCCAAACAACAGATATCTTGACAAACTGGTTCATCATCATCATGTCACATCGACTAATAGAGTAGAAAGCAGCCAACTTAGCACTTGGGCCAACTATTCTCCCATATCTACTTTACATGTGGAGGCAGTAGCTATGAAAAGCTGTCACCCCCGTATTCAACCTTGATTTGAATGAAATTAAGAAATGCATTTTTTTTTTACATTCACCGGCAACAAATTGTTGCCCAGATATTATCATGGTTAGATCTTTGAATGTTCAAATCATGGTCACATATAATCAGCATCAATATTTCTAAATTTATGTTATTAAACACTGTCAACCAAGACTGTCATTAAAACTGTCAACATGAGTTTTTTTCAGTTTTTAAGTTGGTCTGGCTTGCTATGCATGTATATATCATGCTCACAGGCTGTACCAATGGAGCCAGAGAGTTGAAAATTTCAATGTGAACTCCTTATTTTGTCAGGAAAATAAACTTCTCTTTTGTTTTTGATATCCCCCTACCTTATATCCTAAGTAGGTTTTTAGGTACTTTTATACTAAATTGGCCTCTTTGTTCTTTTGTTTACATTCATACTTAATTCCTTTCAAATTTGGACTTTTCTAGTGATCACTGCCCAACAAAAGGATTATTCATTGATCACCCTTTTTTTTCTAATTGATCACTCCCAACACAGCCTGTTGTCCAAAGACATTAGTTTCATGACAGTTTCTATTGAATGACTAGACCTGTTGAATAACCAGACCTGTTTAACAATCAGTTGATTTTTCAAATATAATATTTGAATGTTTTTCCTATTTATTCATTATATCAGTTTTTTTAGTTTTGGAAAAAGCTGTTCTGTATTTTATTTATTGACATAAATCTGTAAAAGCAATAAAAAAAATTTGAATAATCAAGGTAAAATTTGCGTTGCACATTACAAATGAGAAAAAAATTACATTTGACGAAATTGTGCTATTTGGAATAGTAATGTAGAAAGATTAAGTCAGTTTTACTGAAGACGGTAACTTTAACTTTTTATTTTTAACGTTGTTTCAGATTATTGGTTTGTCGGAAGTAATCGATGATAAATCAAGGAGACAAAATGAAGAAGACAAGAAGTTTGAGAAGAGAGAGGGAAAAGGTGGAAGTGATTGAGAAATTTGGAGAACTCAAAGAAAATTCTGAATAAAATCTCAGAGCGGGGGAAAGAAAAGAGAGAAAAAAATAGAGGTGTTTAGAAAAAGAAAAATTTAATGCTGATGAATGAAACAGGTAAAAGAAAAAGGTTTAAGATGAAGAAGAAAGGAAGGATAGAAAGGAAGAAAGGAAAGTAGAAGCAAACAAATGAACAAGGTAAAAAATTGAAGATAAGAAAATGGAAAAGAATTTAAATGTAGAAGAAACAAAGAAGTAAGGTAGAAGGGATGTTACGGAAGAAAGAAAAAGAAAAACAAAGAAGAAAGAAGAATTGGACGTGAGAAAATAGAATGAGTAAAAAAAATGTAAAAGAAAGAAAAGGGAATGAGAGACAAATGCAAACAAGTTGTGTGAAAAAGAGAAGAAAAAAGCGAAAAAAATGGAGGTGTTAGGGAAAAGAAAAATCTGATTCTAGTGAGTGAAATAAGTAGAAAAAAGTGTTGAAATGAAAAAGAAAGAAAGGATAGAAAGACAGAAAGGTAGAAAGAAAGAAAGAAAGAAAGAAAGAAACAAACAAACAAACAAAGGTAGGAACAAACAGACAAACAAGGTGAAAAATTGGACATAAAACAAAAATGAATTAAAATGTGAAAGAAAGGAAGACAGGAAGGAAGGTAAGAAAGAAATTAGAAAAAAAGGAAGAAAGAAATAAAAGAATTGGACATGACAGAACAGAAGGAGTTAAAAAAATGTAAAAGAAAGAAAAGATGTCAGACAAATATATACAAGGCAAGTGAAAGAGAAAAGAAAAAAGACAAAAAATATTATTCAAGAAAGATTTTAAAAAAGAGAAGGAAAGAAAAGCATAAACACAAGAGATGATAAGTGGAAGGAACTTACGCATAACTAAGTAAGACAAAGATTTGTTTGAACATGAGTTGAAGATGCAAAAAATATTGATTGGAAGCGCTTGGTATGCTTTTCATCAGTTGATCTTGTCAAGAAAAATCCTTGTGCAAAGAAGGGGAAACAGATACAAAACAAAGAAGACCAAATCATAAGTTGAAACAGCAACAGCAAAAACGAATAAAGACTTACAATAATGAGCAGAGCGTACAGAAAGAAACAAATGATAGATGTATAAAAATCAGATAAAAACTAACATTTAACTAAAATGGTAACATTGTTTTGGCAGTTGTACAGTCCAGATTTAGAAATATGTACCCAATGATTAAGAGGCTGTTTTGTTTTGTAAACACTGTGTTTCATGTATATGTGTGTTGCTTTTCTAAGAGTATAAACATATATATTAGAGTATAAACATATATATATACATATATATATATATATATATATATATATATATATATATATATATATATATATATATATATATATATATATATATATATATATATATATATATATATATATATATATATATAAGCGTGTGTGGACATATATATATATATATATATATATATGTATGTATGTATGTATGTATGTATTCATATGTGTTTGTGTGGAGGGGTTCATTGTTTTTTTCCTTATTGATGAGGTCAAAGAAGAATCATAACAGCAACCACATCAAAAAAAGAAGTTAACAATTCCGACCAACAATAAGTTCCAACAGCAATAACAAATCAATTGAACATCAAATAAAGAAATATTTCAGAATTGCTTTTGTTCCCAGAGATGCAGGTTAAAATTCTGACCAGCCAACAGAAAACTAAGAACTATAAAAGCATTCGGAGAGCGCATACATCTGCCAACGCAACATACTGACCAAAAAAACTGATTTAAATTCAGTTCATTAAGTGCTGTTTCAATTTTTCAATTTTCCAAGTTATGTCTTGATATGCAAAGAAAAGGGGTTATTTGAAGTATTCCAATCACTTGTATTTGCTTTAACTTAATTTATACCTTTTTGTGTTTGAATGTTTTTCCAACGGAAATTTATTCTTTACTTACCTAAATATTCTATCAATTTGTTCAATTTTGTTTGTGGGTAATGAGCGTTAGAAAAAAATCGGAAAAGAACACTTCTGGATCCATTCTGAATTTCCAGTAAAAAAAATATACCTCTTCCGATTGATTGAATATATCTCTGAATTTTTGAGATGAGGTATCATTTTTATTTCTATTAATATTTGGACCATCCTCATCTCGGTTGTTTTTCATACAACGTTTTGGCCATTTTACTCTACAGCTTTCAGTAGGGAAATAACGAACCGAACCCTTTATCGAACCGACATATATTGACCACACTCCACTCTTAACATAGTATTATTATTGTCTCACACTGGGATTGAACCTAGAACCATCAGATCACTTGCAGTTATTTTGTCTGATTCTGTAACCACTACACTATGTGTCCATGAGTACAACCAGTGCTAATTTTTAGGGGCCTTAAACCTCAGGTGACAGTTTTTGGTATTTGATGTTATTGTTTTCTGTCTTTGATTATTAGATACCTGATGAAGGCCGTAGGGTACAACGGCCAAAACGTTGTATAAAAAACAACCAAGATGAGGATGGTCCGAATAATTATAGAAATAATTCATTGCTAGAGGTTAAATAAAAAAGAATCAAATAGTGTCAGGCCATGACCAGGATTCAAACATTAGTAATTACTGCCACCTGGATGTCTTTGATAACTGTCACGGTAACAAATGATTGATTAGTTTTTTTATAAGACAAGAAAATCTGAAATTCATTTGGAAATTTGGCAGAATCTACGCTGTTTGTAGTTGGGGAAGGAATGACTGGATCCACTCAAAAATGTAATCATCATCCCTATAGCTTATAGCCTAATCTTCCATAAAATCTCATTGAAATTTATTGCGAACTTCTGGAGATATATTTTGATCAATAGTGAGTACTACCTCTCCCAACTTTGTTAATAGAGGCAAACGAAATGAATAATTACAGAAAAGAAAATAAAGAGTATCTTTCTATGACCAGGACTCAATAGTGATAGGGGTGTTGACCACAAAACAGTCATGGCAAACTGTAAATGCCTTTTAAAGAACAGAAAATATGAAACCGAAGGCAAACTTTTGGGCATATATTGTGTGGTGTGCATATCGAACTGCAATGTTGGTACTGGAAATTCCTGGATCTGTCCCACAATCGAATCACATCCTCGGTTGGCTGTTGCCCAACATATCACACATTTTTATAGAAATTCATTGAGAACTAGAGATATTTTGTGAACAAAAAGATAGACACAGGTGAATATATATACCCCTTCCATCGATAGAAGTAATAAATATTTATCCACTCTCGAGACTAAAAGTAAGGTAATCCTTGTTTTTACGAATGTGAAATAAGGTTGTTTGTATGCTGTGTCTGGCTACGGTATTTTACATCCATATAAGCAAGGATTATGAAAAATGACCGGTTTCAGGAAAACCATCATGATTCTCCAACTACTGAAAACAATCACATTTGCCGCATAGGTTATAAATTTTAAAATAATAGGTTATCGATTAGTGAAAACCCTGTGCTTCTATCTTCATTAGTTTCCAAGTTATCAAGCTCCATTTTTTGATGTTCCACTGTTTAGAGAAAACATATTCAGAAAATCTCTCTGCTCCTGAGACACACTAGAAATTATGTAATCCTTGCTTATACAAATGTAAAATTGCCTTGTCAATTTAGCAACCATATTTCACTTGCAAGCAAGCATAACTTGCTTCAGAGAAACATATCATGAATCCCCAACTACTAAAAACCACCAAACATTCTACCTACATAATAAATCTTAAAATAATAGGCTATCAAAAACAGTGTGTTTCTATCTTTAATAGTTTCTGAGATATAAGGCAGTTTGGTAACATTTGATAAGAGTAATCTCACCTAAGGCCGAGTCACGATTGAGAAAAAAATGAAATAATGACTCTCGATCGAAATAGAATTCCTGGATATGCTGCAAAATTAAGCAAATACCTTCTTACCTCATGGCATATATCCCAAAAAATTTCATGGAAACTCATTGAAAGCTTTTGTAGATATTGTGGGCCAACAGACAGACAAACATGAATGAATACATAGACCTCTTTCAATAAAGTTGGAAGATTTAAAATATTGAATAGTTTTGGACTAATAGGGTGAAAGCTGAAACCAGGAACCAAACAAAAAGACTGATCCTCAAACTGAGAATCATGCAATGTACATATGAGAGAATCATACTCAATCTTAGATGGAGAGATCACAAGACAGCACAGTATATCAAAGAAAAGACAGGAGTCAGAGATATCTTGGAAACTGTTATAGAACCCAAATGGCAATGAGCTGGACATGTTGCAAGAATGTCAGATAAGCGCTGGACTACACGTCTTGCAACATGGATCCCCAGAGATCAGGTCCGAGGCTTTTGATGACAGAATGTAAGATGGTGTGATGAGTAAGATAGATCAAGGAGGTACTGGCTCCGTGATGCTCGTGATAGAGAGGTCCGGCAAACCTTGGGGGAGGTCTACGTCAAATGACACACGCTAACTGACTGATGATGATGATGATGATGATGATGATGATGATGATGATGATGATGATGAATAGGGTGAGAAAGATAGAGCAAGGGAAGACTGAAGAAAGGAAGAAATCAAAGCAAGCAAGAAAGAGAAAGGTTTTGAATATACAAGGGAGAAAGAATGAAGGCTAGATTAAGAACAGTCATAGAAATGTAATAAAAGAAAAGGAGAAAGAAAGGGAGTAAAGAGAAGAATAAGGAATAAAAAGCAAGGAAAAGGAATAAGAAAGAATGGATGTAAAGGAGTGAGTAAGGAAAGAAAGAAAGAAAGCAAAAGAAAAGGAAAGAAAGCCAGCCAGAAGGAGTAAAAGGATGAAATAAAAAAAGAGAGCGACTAAAAATGAGAGAAACAGAATGAAAAAGAGTGAAAGAGATCATAGAAAAAGAAAGATAAAAGCAATGACAATAATTGAAGAAAGCAGGCAGAAATATAGAAATGTTAGAATAATCGATGACTGAAGAGAAAAGACAAAAGAGAAAAAGACAAGAGAGTCAGAAGAGAAATTATCATCCTATAACTTACGCATAAGTCAACCCTTGATTTTTGGACAAGAAATCATTACTTGATAATATTCCTCGAGATGTCCCTTGATTTGGGACAAAGAAATCATTACTTTAATATATATATGTCATACGTAGGTCAACCCTTGATTTTTAATCGAGAAATCACTACTTTATTGTATGCCTCGTTTATAGGTTAACCTTTGATTTTCAACCAAGAAATCATTACTATATACCTCATGTTAAGGTCAACCCTTAAATATTGCCAATAAATCATTACAATATCATATCATATGTTTAGGTCAATCTTTGATTTTAGGCCAAACAAATCATTACTTTATGATATGCCCGGTGCATTTGTTAATCCTTGATTTTTAACCCAGAGATGTTCCTTGTGTATCGGTCAACCCTTGATTTTTGACCAAGATATCATTACTTTATGATATGTCTCATAGAGAGTCTGAGCCTTGTTTTTAAAAAGAACTGAACATAAATAGTGTGTCATCATAATATCAAACATTTGGCTAGTTGCATTGTTCATCTTATTATTTTTGAGGCCATTTAATCAGCCATCACACTGTACAAACCTTTAGACAATGTTTGACAATATTACATGAGAGTAGTTACTAAAATCCTGGATTTTAATTCATCTGATTTTTTTAAAAAAAGCAGAACAACTCAGTAGCCAAAAAATCATTATTTTTGTATAGGTCATCCCTTGATCGTTGGCAAACAAAATCATCGTTTGGTTTTGTATAGAGGCCAACATTGATTTTTGACCAAAAAATCATTACTCCATGATATGCCACTTGTAAAGGTTTCCATGTTTTTCAGAGCAATGAAACAAGAATCTGTCTAATAAAGCATCATATTACTTTGAGCTAACTATGATCCAGTTAGAAGTCTGCTCTTGTAGCAATAATGACACCATGGGGTGCATCAAGTATTAATATAAGCAATGATATTAGCCTGATGTGGATTATAAGTTTGAATGTTGAAATTACAGAGGGTTTTGTTTTACGTAGATCAATGGTTATGCCATACAATATCTATGATCAGCAAATTTGTACACGATAGATAATAAAGACAGAAAACCTTGCATGGTTTACTTAATATACAGTTCTTCACATAACTGACGTGTTTGTATTTTTTGTCTCTGTTTCCTGCTGGTGAATATTTTTCATGCCTGAAGCTAAGACTTATTTGTATTTCTTATCATTGTGTGTGTATATGTTGCTTACCAAAACTTAGTCAGTAAAATTCATCTTACGCATGAGTTTGAATTGTAAAGAGAGAGGAATACAGAGAAGTGGAGAGGAGAGAGGGAGGCATATCAGAATGCTTAAGAAAGACTTTTTGGGAAGAAGACACTTGCTTAAGAAAGAGGAAAAATCAAAGAAGGATACATGATGAAACTGAGAAAGATGTATGATCAGAGAAACAAGGAATAAAGACAGGTAAGGAGTGAGTATGAAGAGAGAGAGAGAGAGAAAGAGAAGGAGAGGGGGGGAGAAGGAGCTGAAAGAAAATGAAGGGAAAAAAATCAAGAATAACAAATGATGAAAGAACTTTTAAAATGAAAGATCAGAGAAACCGTGAGAGGCAGAATAGGGGGAAAAAAAAAGGGAAAAAAAAAAGCAAAGATAAGAGGGAAAAATATTAGAATGAAGAACTAAAAAGAGAATCATAAGAATGAAAAAAAAAATCTATCCCTATGAAAGAAAAATACTGTAAAAAAAAAAACCAAGAACTGGTGTGTAGATGAATTAATATTCTATATTTGTAAGCAATCTGAAGGGAGAGTCAAATCTTGAGCCGCAAGATGACGGGGAATTTAATGCAGATCAAAGCAACAAAGAGAACCTGTGCAAAAACAGGTGACACTGATTGGAAGCCAAACATGCAA
Organism: Thysanoteuthis rhombus; assembly: GCA_963457665.1. Classification (NCBI taxonomy): domain Eukaryota; kingdom Metazoa; phylum Mollusca; class Cephalopoda; order Oegopsida; family Thysanoteuthidae; genus Thysanoteuthis; species Thysanoteuthis major. The sequence goes on from OY735217.1 coordinate 21,525,406, forward strand.
CAAGATTTGATCCTCCAAAGAAATCGAGAGGCAAGAGAAAAAGCGTTTCCAGTTTTTGATGCATATCTTTGGTATTAGGTAGCTTTGTCTGTGTTGATCCCCCTGGAGGATGACAAGTGAAGGAAGTTGGATCATAACAAAGGAAGGGATGAATGAAAAAAGTCAAGGAGAAGGAATGAGGGGAAGAAGCAAGGGAAAGAGGATGGTCGCAGAAAGGAAGAGAAAATAAAAATGATAAGAAAGAAACACGAAAAACAATGAAGAGAAAGAATGAAAAAAAAAGGAAAGAGAGAAAAAAAGGAAAATGAATGACTGAATGAAAGAAAGAAAGAAATAAAGAAAGAGAAAAAAGAAAAAAAAGGAAGAAAGAAAGAAAAAGAACAATGGAAAGAAAGAAAGAGATACAAAAAACAAAGAGAAGGAAAAATGAAAAAAAGAAAGAAAGAAAGAGGAAAAAGACAAAATTTCAAAAGAAGAGGATATGCAAAATAATCAAAGGAATAAAAATGAAAAAAAAGAATGAAAGAAGAGTTGATTGAAATCAAGGAACCATATTTCATGAACAAGGAAGCACTAGGAGAGTGCATACCTCAGCCAATTCCAGTATATGAATACCCCATAAAGGGTAGACAGACCCCTACAGCAGGCACGCATTAGCCAGCAAGAATTCTTTTAGAATTCTTTGAGATACTGTGTTGACCAACATACAGACAGAAAGTCAGACAGACAGACAGATGGAGAGTCAGACAGATAGACAGTCAAACAGAAAGACACATAGATGGACAAGTGTAAATACTTATACTTCTTCTTCTTCCAATTTTGTTGGCAGGGGTGAGCAAAGAATGAACGATATTGAACAGAGAAGATTCCAATGAGAAAAAGGAATCAAGTCAGAAGAATGAGAACGATTGATGAAAGAATGAGAAAAAGAAGGAAAAAAGATTGGAAGAAAGAAAGACTTGCATTCCAAGGGAAATTATGAATCACCCACGTATGCTGGTTTTTACCTTGTGAATTTAGTTGTGGTATGGAGAGACCATAAAACAGCACAGTACATCCGAGAAAAGACAAGAGTTAGGGACATCATAGAATCCATTAAAAATCTCAAATGGTGGAGGGCTGGCCATGTTGCAAGAATGGCAGACAATCGATGGACATCACGACTCACAATATGGATCCCCCGAGACCACATGTGCAACCGAGGCCGACAAAATGTTAGATGGAGAGACGAGCTAGACAAGTTCAGGAAGTACTGGCTCCATGATGCCCATGATAGGGAAGTATGGCAAATCCTGAGGAAGGTCTATGTCCAACGATGGACGCTAAAAGACTGATGATGATGATGATGATGATGAGTGGTACAATAAAGTTACCTTGGTGAAATTGCTACCAGTATGGTTTGAACCTTTAATTTTTGATTAAAAAAAAGATGGAATATGGACACAAACTAAGGGACCAATTTGGCAGAAACTTTCATTGTGAATTGAATCCCCCTAATAAAAACCCATTTAATGCAGGAATTTTCAAAAAACGAGAAAATGGGTTCTCCCACTCATTGAGTGGTGAACATGCAAATTTCTACTCAGAACATGTGAGGCTTGGCATAGTCCATATAGACAGAGATGTAGATAGATGCATAGTAATGAATGTCAGAACACATGGATAACCTAAGCCCAGCAACAGTGATTAGACCGGTCTGTTGTGGGTAGAGATAAGTAATAAGAAGAAAGTTTGTTTTTTTTTAAAAAAAGAAAATATTGATGGAAGAAAGGGATGGGAAAAGGGAAAGGAAGGGAAAAGTAAGTGAGTGAAGAAGAAGACAGAAAGAAAAATAAAGAGAGAACAAGAAACGTGAAAAGAGAGAGTGTACCTGAACAATGGTATTGGGGATCTGAATGACAAACATTGGATAGAAAACCAAAGTCTAGTTAGTCACTCAGTCAAAACCTTTTAGTGATCAATGTCTTTTTGCAGCATGCCATGTTCAGGATGAGATTTTATTTAAGAAATTGTGAAAGAGAGAGATCATTGAATAAGTTACTTCTCTCACCATTTTTTAGGCAGTGATTGCTTGAAAAGTCTAAACTTTCTAAAAAAACATGCATTAATATTGCTGGACACAATCTGAGGGATCAGTTTAGTATAGACTTTCATTGCAAATTGAACTCCACACTATAAATCTATTTGGGTGGATAGGGTATTTTTCAAAAGAACAAAAAAAAAAATTTGTAGACATAAAAAGGAACAAGTGTTTGAATTTTCTGCCTGCGAGCTGCATTGGTGCAGTCCATGCACTCAATACATATATCTGTCAGCCAGCCAGCCAGCTAGCCAGACCAGACTGATGACACCTATGTTGCTAATTTTTCAGCGCCAGTTTAGGTTGAGAGATTTCAAACAAATTCTGGTAAGGAAGAAACCTTGGGAAAGAAGTTTGAATAGTTAAAAACAAAACTTCCTCCCCTGTGGTATGATCTGGACATGGCACAAAGCAGGATTGTTCTTTGAGAGTTTTGGTTTTTTGTTCAATGCTGGAACTTCTATCTAATCTTTTTCTTTTGCTTCTCTCACCTCTGCCGATTTTGCATTGATAAACTTGCTGAGAATTCAAATATAGATTTTATTTATTCATTTCTTTCTTCAGGTAATCTTCTTTCGTGTCTTTTTTCATTGACAGACAAAGGTTAAAAGGTGTTTTACTTTATAAACTTCAGCCATAACAAATAAGAATTTGCATCTACCACACTTTACTTCCTTTCCTCTTTTTATCTCTTGAAACTTACATATCTACGCAATCGAAAATATTTCATTTCCTTGGAAATAATGGGTGATTCTAAAAAATCAGAACCTGTCGACTAAAATTGTCAGCATAGGTTTCTTTAGTTTTTAAGTCGGTTTGGCTGGTTGGCCGGTTATGAACAGATCATGCACGCAGGCTGCACCAATGGAGCCAGAGAGCTGAGGATTTAACCATTCACTCCTTATTATGTCAATAAAAAAGTTTTCATGCATTTTTAAAAAATTCTTCATCCCCACTTGATGGGGTTTTTAGCGGACATTTCGATTTGCAATGTAAGTTTATGCTGAATCGGTCCCTTTGTTAGGATCTAGCAGCATTCATACTTGTTTTTTTTATTCTTTTTTAGTGATTACTGCTCAACAAATTGAAGTGAGGTAACTTATTCAATGTCTCCCCTTTCTCCAATTTTTTGACTGATTAGCCCCATACAGCCAAAAGATGTTGATCACATGACTGTTTCCATTGAGCGACTAACCCGACCTACAAATCCGTTTTTTGAACTGGCCATGATTTTCTGATGCAAACGGTCGATTGTCGGCCCAATATCATAACATCATAGTGATATGTTGTACTATTAATAACTGGATTATATCTTACAGGACATCAATTTTGTCTTTGTGGTGTCAGTGTCATTACCATGAAATCTGATCAACATGCCTGTATATCAGATTAAAGAAATAAAGTGTTGAAAATTGTTTATTCAATTAATTAGGATTTTCATCAATTTATGATAAAATCTGTTAATTAGGTTATCAAGCATGAAGTTTATAAGGGTAGGTGATTTACACAGTTAATGTAAAGTAGGCTACTCGGAATTATTAATATTATGTACCGTTATATTATTATGGTAAGGAAGGGGGTTGATGTATTTGGTATATATGTGTCTGGATCAAAACTTGTTATTTGCAGAATTTTTATCTGAAATTTCCACGATATAAAGTACAATCTGTACGATCTATGTCGAAGCCTTTGGTTAAGAGCATTGACAAAGGAAAGAGATTCAGTTGAAAAATGAATGTATGTTGGGTAAAACAAATGTTATTTTTCAATCATTTGGCTATGACCGTATAGATGAACAGATGTATTCAAGAGGTTGATTTTTTTTTGGTGTTGATATATTTGCAACTTGATACCATTTGTCTTAGATATAACATGAAATTCCATACCTCATATTAATGAATCACCTTATGAGAGCTAATGATTAATAAAATTATCGAAAATTATCCCCCCAAATAGATCTTTTAACGAGAATTATCCAAAAGAATACCATCACAAGATTTTTGCATTGTTGGTTAAAAATAACCACAGAGACCCTAAAAAGAACTTTTTTGAGAAAACAAAAAATACATTTTTAGATGGTGCCCAGTGATGTATTCATGCTGATTTTCAAGGTTGTAGCCCCAAAAATGACACCAAGAGTGCCTAGAGACACGCAGACAAACACACAGACAAGCAAAGAGAGAAGAATCTGCAAACCATTTGGCTGGTTGGTTGGGTGGGCTGTCGGAGGGGCTATGGTGATTTGATATCGTCTCATTGCAGAATGGTATCATTGATGATCAATTATTCATTTTTGACTTCTTGACGCTTCAATTATTTATTTCTGACTTTTTGATCTCCTTCTGTATTGGTCAGCAATTACACTGATGTGTTCTCTCTAGGCTGCAAGCCTGGATGAAGTGTATGGAGATTCTCGGTGCCCACGCAACAGAATCCATCTCTTGGCCTTGGTAATGTAGCCCAAAGGAAACCTGAGCGATGCCTTCAGCATCAGCTTTGCTGTATGAGCTGCGCCGAGCCATCTAAACAACTCTGATTCCAAACCAAGGAGTTTACTCCCCGGTTTGCAATCAGAATTGTTCAACTCTTAGACAGGTTGTTTTAACAAAACAAGAGAACCCTGTCTATCCAGCTATTTACTCATAGTTGATGGAAGAAGAGACAGATTCATACCTTTCCAAAGGGTGTTACTGCTAGGTGAACATTAGGTGTCATAGCTGGAGTCTGAAATTGGTTTGCTGATTCTATTCTCCATTTTGTCAACCATTAGGCCATCTGCACGTCCTAAAAATAGACAATAAGAATCAGTTTGAAAACAGGTTGTTTACCAAAGACTTACTAAATATCTCCAAGGGTGATTTCTTAGAATAAGATGTAGTGAATCTAAATGCATTAAATGCTTATTCTTTCTTTTCAGTGGTGAAGAGACTAGTGCGGTGGTGGGGGTTGAACAAGGATTGTTTTATTGTTCCTTTTGCTGTTATTGTTTCATAGCTTTTAACAAACCAAATTTTATTACAGAATAAAGGATGAAATAAAGATACTCCAGTTTGGCATTCTCCTTTTTCTTTGTCTCTCGTTAAGTATTTCGTTAGCAATAAGATGTTTTCTTTTGTTTATTATTTAAACTGCTATCTTAACCTCCTCAGCTGACATGTACTTCATTAACACTTCAGAGGAAATTCAAGGAAAAAAACTGAAAAATTATCCTCTTTTTTTTATTTTATCTTTTCAATTAACAACTTGCTAATTAAAACAGGTGATTAAATTTAAACAGGGAGCATTGAGAGAGAATTTCATTTCCTGCCACTTTCTGTAGAGGCTACGATGCACTCGACATTTTTAAGAAAAAAATTTAGAAAGATCATGTATCCAGGTATGGAATCCGCCATCCCCACCCCCGCTTGGACGAAGAACAATTAAGATCTTTTTCCAAAATATCCAAATAAAAAAAATTTTTCAAATAAAAAAAACAAAAACTCAAATAATCATAAATTAACCTGAAAAACAAAAATTTATTATTTTGCTTTTCATCCAATATAAGCGACATGTTTTCCGTCTTATTCCGTAAAAAAAATTTTATTTATCGATTCTGCGGCAAATTTCTTGGATTCATTTTTTCTACTTCACTCTTTTTGTGAATTCTTGTATCATACAGCTATGACTCAAATGTAAGTGATAGCGTCAGATCACATATTACTTTTAAATTTGTCCTCTTTATTGTGCTATCATCATCAGTCTTTTAGTGTCTTCGTTGGACATAGACCTTCTCCAGAATTCGGCCACACCTCTCTACCATGGATGTCGCAGAGCCAATACTTTTTGAATTTGTCTAGTTCGTCTCACCATCTTGGTCTTGGTTGCGCATGTGACCCCTGAGGATCCATGCTGTGAGTTATAACGTCCATCGGTTGTCTGCTATTCTTGCAACATGTCAAGCCCATGGCCATTTGAGTTTTGTAATGGATTGTATGAAGTCTCTGACTCATATTTTCTCCTTGATATATTGTGTTGTCTTGTGGCCTCTCTATGTGAGGTTGAGCATGATTCTTTCATGTGCACATTGCACGGTTCTCAGTTTGAGGGTCAATCTCTTAGTTAGATTCCATGTTTCAGCTCCGTAGGTGACTATTGGTAGGATACATTTGTTGTAAACCCTTCTTTTTAGGACTGTTGGACCATCTGCTTGAATTCCTGGATCTATCCCTGGTATCATTATTCTCATTCTCATTCAAGTCAGTCACCTTCCTACCTATTCACTCACTCTATGTCACTATCACCGTTCATATTATTATCTCTGTTATAATTATCATTTCCAATCCCAATTATAGTGAACTCTCAATTGATAATGGTAAGTGGTACAAGAGAAAGCAACACTTATCTATTCAGAAGTGCTGAAATAACCTTCAAGTCTTACAGCACTGAAACTTCATAAAAATCAAATGTTTTTATATAACATACACATGAAATGTAAACAAATATTTCTTTGAAAATCAAGTGAGATTCAGTACAGGAGTCTATTGATAGAGCACAGTATGCTAAAGTGCAATTCACAACAGGCCCATGGTTGGTGTCATCCGGGGTGATGACTCATGGTGTCATCCCGCTTTCATAATATCTTTTTGTACTAATACTATTCATTATTCATCATGATACTCCTATATAATTAAATGTTATTGCATAAGCCAACATTTACTTACAATTCTATTCATCTTTAGCTTTTGAATCTTCTGGCTCTATGTGATTGTAATATGAAGAAAATAAGTAAGGGTACCATGAAGATGTCTTCCTTCTGTGTCTTTAAAACAAGACTCTAAAATAAAACTAAAAGCAACCAGAGAAAGCCTACCTTTGCCAACCTCATGGACATGCCTTAAAACTTGATCACTTGTATCTGAGGCCCATTTCTTACCTTTTCAGATATTTTTAATTCATTGTGCACTTTTAGAGACATTGAGTGGACTGACAGATGATTATTAGAAAGAGAATTGCCGATAAACTATACTAAAGATTTTCAGGCAGTCATCTTGGTGTCACCCCTCTGATTGTGTCACCGGGGGCAGGACGTACCCTCTTCCCCAGCCTTGGTGTGCCACTGATCCATAGTATAAAGCTGCTGGTTGGTGGATCCCAGCATTTCTATTTATGTTATGGCCCTCTCATCCAGAAAACCGCTATTAAAAACAGAATTTCATCAAAAAAAACTTACTAATTATGACTGAAATATCAAATTTCTTCAATTTGTAATCAGTTAGATTATAATCACGTGGTGTTTTACCCATAAGTTCTATGACTTTGTGTGAAAACAACACCTTTGTTCATCAGTGGACTTGTTTAGTACTCGTAATAGACTTTTGATCATCAGTGGTTCAGTTATAAAGCAAATGTCTTTCTTTGACCCCAACTACTGTCTTACATATATAATTTAATAAAAAAAGAATTTAAGGGTAGGCTACCATAGCGTGATTGTTAACAAGCACATCCTACTAATATCATAAGTTTGTTACTCATGGATTCTCAACCAGAATGACTTCTGCCAGGATAATCTAGGCTTAGTAAATATTGAGTATTTAAAAACACACACAGTGTCACCCATAAATGAGTTCATTCTTACGACTTTTTTTTTATAAAAAGTTCATTTTCTTTAAAGGCATATAGAGCAAGATTATTTTATTTCTAGAACATTACACAATCAAAACGGATATTATTGGGTATCATTCATGACCAAACTCTACAAAAATATTTTCGTAAGGTATACTCATTTCTAGATGGCAACATATTCATACTTCTGACAACTGAGTTTCAAATCTCTTGAGTTTGGTCACAGATCTGTTTGGTCTTAGCTGTTATTATCTCTTTTGATTGTGTGATATTCAACTAAAGATGATTAAATCCTGCTATATCTGAATAAGAAGAAAAATCAAATTCCAGTTAAAAAAAGAAGTAGTAGAGATTTACTGATTTATGGATGATACTGTATGAGATGCTACCAAAAACTTCAGGAAACTAAAGGCATGAAATGGTTTCTTCAAAGAAAAGGAAAAAAATTGATAGAAAATGAGGTTCTTTATTTCCTGATAGAGTAATTTCAAAAGATGCATGAAATATCCCTGGAGACACGGAAACACTGAGCGACTTGACAGATGATCGAGCTGTTCAAATTTCTGGAACTTTGCCTCAGCTTGCTGTACATGTAACTTACTCTTTTTTTTCATTTCATTCCTTAATCATGTCTTTTTTTTTTCAACTGATTTTGAGAATTATTGATAATCAAATGAAAATAAAATCCAGATTCTCCACTAAAATGACTTCTTATTGTAAAAAGGTGAGCGCAGTGAATATCAAGAACACATACAAAGAGCTACCAAAATTATGAGGAACTTCGAGCGTGAAATGGCTTTTTTAGAGAAGGGGAAAAATTGATGTAAAATAAGGTTCTTCATTTTCTGGTGGAGTCATTTTGAGAGATATGTTAAATGTCCTGAGATACACAGGAAACTCTGGGTAACTTGACAGACAGGAGAGTAGCTGGAGGGGTTGTTTGATTTCAAATTGCCCAACCCTGTGGGCACCTAATAGAGTGGGTACCATAAAGCTTTATGAGTAGTAGTTCATCTATTGTGTTTTCACTAACATTATACAATGATAAATCTCACACAATGTTGGAGGAGGTCCATCGAGGACCTGAGTCTCCAAAACTTGGACAAAATCATTGCCTTTAGTATTTTCTCAGGTTTTTGAATTGTTTGCCAACTTGAGAAGCTCATGGACCCCACCAGTCATACAATTGTGAAATCTCAGGGGTCCATATCCAGGACTGAAGAGTCATGACCCTTGGGAACCCAAATCTCCTGCTTCACTTCTGTTGATAGATATAGAAATAGATCAAATTATTTGAATTCCTCATTTTAATTTTTGACCAGTAGTTCTTTCATCGTATCTCCATAGCCCCACAAATGGCTGACCAACCAGCCAAATGGGCAACAGATTTTTCTCTCGTTGAGAGTTCATGTGGTTGGGTGTGTGTCTCTGTGCATTTCAGTTCATATTTTTGATGCTACAACCTTGAAGATTTGCATGATCATACCACTAAGCACCATCTAAAAATGGTTTGTTTGTTTTTTTCAAGAGGTGCTTTTTGGGGTCACTATGGTCATTTTGATTAACAATGCCCAATTTTTCAGATAATTTTAGATGATATATATTTTTTTTCTACATAATTTTAGATAAAAGATCTTTAGATGATAATAGAAACAGATTTATCTTTTTAGATAATTTTATATAATCTTTTAGTCCTGGTTTATGCGCAGGCTATAAAGATTCATTTATGCCAGGTATTTCTATCAGTCTTTATTGCAACTTCCAGATTGTCATTCTACAATCATCAAGTGAGCTGTATGAATGAGAAATAAAAGACAATCTGGGAATTGCATTAAGAAGCAACAGGAATACGATAAAAGAAATTTGATTATAATTGACAACACTTCTCCAACTAAGAAATTTGATATATATATATATATATATATATATATATATATATATATATATATATATATATATATATATATATATCTTTCTTATTTTGCTACTATTTCTTGCTTTAATTGTAAACTAATCAAGTGGTCTTCTTTTCCTCAATTCATTTTTGATTCTTGTTGGTTGAGTCTTTCATCTCAAGATGAAAATCTTTTGAATCAGAAAACAGATTCTCTCCTGATGCTATTTATTGAAAGGTTTTGTCATTATCTTATTCTATGTATTTGCATGTTTCCACCAGACGTCTTGTGGTGATCACAGGAGATTGAGTGACAGCAAGTCCCTTCAAATTCTCTGCATCTCCTACATCCCACAACTGCTGTGTTTTTCTTGGCATGGTTCCAATTGCAGTGACAAATAAAAAGCATCATCTTGACCTTCACGTTCCACAGTTTTATTCGGTCCCATATAAGGACCTGGTATTTTTCCCATTTTTCACTTCCTTTCATCTCCACTCAAAGGATCACTGGTCCAACTTCAACCATTATCTGAAGGGTCTTCTTTTTGTTGTTCACGACAATCAGATCCTGTCTTCTCGCTTAGCCAATATGGTTGGTTTAGATGTCAAGATGCCAGGGTATCTTATTCTCAATTTCTAGGACAGCATCTTGTTTGTGCTGATGCCATTTGTCAGCATGGATGAGCCCATATTGTTTGAACAGTTCCCAATGAATCACTCTCTTTATACTGCAATATCTGTTTTTATACTGATTTGGAGCCAGGTTGCTGTATACATTTCTTTAATGAGGTTTACCATCTCGTCTTTTCTCCATAAAGGAGACATTTGCTGTTCATTTGGGTTTAGGCAGTTGTTACTCTGCTGTCATTGGTTCTAATGAATTTGTCCAGAGCTGCAATAAGTGTTTCATTTCTCTTTTCAGGTGTCCTTTGTCTATACTTTTGATTGTTCATCTGTAATATCTTACTCCTGCCTTTTCAATTCTCTGAGCATAGTTTTCTTTACTCATTTTTGTTCATGTTTCACTTCTCGTAATTATCACTTTTGTCATCTACTGATCATCAAATCCAATTTTTGACGATTTGGACACAGTTCTCCAATCTAATGAGTCATTTTCCACTTTCTTTCTATTGACATACAGTCTTTCAGTGTCGTCCTTGGAATGTGGTATCTTGTCTGTTGTAATGTAGTCATTATCATTATTATCATCATAATTATATTCTGATTATAATTATCATCAATAATTATTATTGTATTATCTATATAACCTTATATTTCCAATGTCTTTCTAAATAACAATATAAAAACAACAGTTTTATCAGATTATAAATAACGTTTGAAGATCTTGAAACATAAATGATCATTTTGAGAAGAATAATGGTTGATCACCTTATTTGATAAAAAGACTTTATCTAATTCTTGCAGACAGAGCAAAGAAACTTCATCCTTTGTACAAAAAAAATATAATAACAGATCACAGAGTGAGGCAAAAGATGGAAATATTCGAAGACGTTACTGAAAAACAAGAAACCTTCAGAAAAAAATCCCCGCAAATAATGATGCTGTCTATAACAAATTACAATTAATTTAGTTCTTATGAAAGAGTTTTTAGATTTCAGCAGGAAAATGTTCGCTTAAATTTTATGATAGAATTAAACAAGGTTTTAGAGGAAACAGTCATTTTAACAGATAATTTCCAAAATGATTTATCATGTAAACAACCCCATTGGATGATTTCTGTCTGAATTTTTTTATTCTTATTTAGGGAATACCATCATATTGATTTTTTTATGGACTTTTGTTCTCATCTTGGTTCATTTTTTGAACACAACCGTTTGGCCGGTAGACCCTATGGCCATATTCTGGTGATGAATGAAAACAAAAAAATCATCCGCACCCGATATTAGACAATGGATTCCGAATGTTTCCATGCAACCAATGAGAGGGGCATTTTTCCCCCGGATGATAAAAATATACCTCCATTCATCACCTGGAAATGGCCATTGGGTACAACGGCCGAAATGTGTTCAAGAAATGAACTAAAGATGAGGACAAAAGTCAGCAAAAAAAACTGAATAATCTCATCTGTTGTCATTGATAATAATTCAGATAAAATTACAATGTTGTTGATAGATTAAGAAAGATATTCGTCCATTAAGAGATTAATAATGACTTTAATGAATGAAGAAATGGACAAAGTATTTTTTTCAAATTCAGATGTAGTCAAAATGGAGGTTTCATCAAAAGGCTTTTTAAAATATTGGTATATGAAAAAAAACGTAAGTTTTGATGCTTTTAAGCTAGAAAAATATGAACAGTTAGAATTTTCTATTGATGATTCTTTTCTGCAATCAAGGGACTAAGTTAGAAGAGAAATTGCTGGAAAAGTAAATTTAATTTGTATTTTTTCTTCATGTCTTGACTAATCATTGCAGAAAGAAGAGAAATAGAAGCTTGATGAACGGGTTTAACATTGTACCAGAAAAATATATGAACGGACAGTTTAGAAAAATTCAATCACACGCAAACACACACCATACATACACATACACACACACACATGCATGTATATACATATATATCATCATCATCAGCAGCAGCAGCCATTAAGTTGGCCTTTCCCATCTCCTTACATGGCAGACTCATCTACAAATCTTTCAATCTTTTTTTTCTATCATGTGTAGTCTTTTCTTACTGTGTTTATTGCCCCATAAACACCGATAGTTTTACCTTTTACTCTCTATTGTCCAGTTTTTTTTTTGATATGTGTCCAGCCAATTTCCATTTTTGTTGTCCAGTGATTCAATATCTCTCCATTACTCTTTCCATGGCTCTCTGTGCAATTTTTCAAGTTGGTTCTTAGTTTGTTTTGTCAATTTCTATGCTTCGCAACCATAATTCATCACTGGTACTATTCATTCATTGTATTCTTCAAGCATCAGACATATTGATAACATGCTCTTCAATATATCTCTATTGATACTAAATGCTTTCGAGCCAATTCTGATGCATCATTTTGAAGTTAAAGAAAGACCAAGAAAGTTAATATATATATATATATATATATATATATATATATATATATATGTATATATACATATATAGAAGCAGCTAGCCGATCAGTTGCAAGTTTGATTCCTGCAATAGCCCAATATTTTGTAATTGTCCATATATAAATGTGCATGTATATGATTATAAATTGCATTATTTTATATCGTAACACTCATTTGAAATGATCTCCCACCATTACACGGTGAATGTTTCATTTGGCCAAGACAACGTAAATAGAATAAACAATTAAGGAAAATCAAGCTGCTGCAAGAATCGAAAGTGCAACCGATAGGGTAGCCGCTTCAATGTAGCGTTACTCTTACCATTGAGTTGAACAGTTGTTGGTAATGTAAAGGCCAAAATAACTGTTTTCACACCAAATTCTCATCTCAATTATTCTCAGTCTATCAATTTCTTTCAACGCAGCAGTAATGCATGAAGAAATGGATGTATGATCCAACAGACTGATTATAAATTGTGTTATATTATATTGAAACTCTTATTGGAAATGATCTCCTGTCATTACACGGTTTATAAATCACTTGGCTTAGACAACATAGATAGAATAAACAATAAAAGAAAATGGGGCTGTTGCCTATATTCTATTTACATTGTCTAGGCCAAGTGATATATTAACTGTGTAATGATGGGAGATCATTTCAAATAAAAGTTTCAATATAATATAACGCAATTTATAAACATTCTATCAGCTCATACATCCATTTCTTGATATATATATATGTATATATATATATTTAATTTTACTGGCATATATATATGTATACACAAACACACACACACACACACACAAACACACATATATATATATATATACATATATGTGTGTGTGTATGTGTGTATGCTTATAAAATTACACATATGCGTCTATGGAAAGATTTCCTGTTAAGCATTCCTCACTTCCCAGACTCAATTTTTATCCTTTCTGTCCCATTTTTTATATTCTGAAGTGCACTTTTGGCTATTTTTGAAGATGCTCATTCATCGATATTTTTATAAATGTATACTTGCAACTCCCTTCCAGCTACTCTTATGTATTTTTCTTTCCAATGATGAATTATTTCAGAAACTTTTTCGTATACAATTTCCTCTGCTTCATACTTGGCAACAAATAATATATTATTATTCCATATATTTTTAAATGCTATTGCTATGATGATACTATTTCATCCTTTTAGTATTTCCATCACTAATATACATACATACATACAAACATATGTATATATATTTATACATATATTAGGCTCTTATATACGTGTATGTTTTTCAATGCCCATTGTGTATGAACATATATATACATATATATACATACATACATATATATATATATATATATATATATATATATATATATATATATATATATATATATATATATATATATATAAAATATATATATATATATATACATATGTATATATATATATATATATATATATATATATATACATATTCATATATATAGGCATATATATGTATGGTAATTCCATGACAATATCATTCAATACTTTTAGTACTTTCATTACAAAATATTCACTCTCACACACACACACACACACACACACACACACACACACACACATATATATATGTATATATATATGTATATAACCACACACATAAACACATGCATATATGTGTGTGTATAGATATTCACATACACATACATATATGCATATAAAGATACACACACATATTTATATATATATATATATATATATATATATATATATATATACATATATATATATACATATACAGTATATATATATATATACATATACAGTATATATATATATATATATATATATATGTATAAATACATGTACATAAATATACACACACATATATGTACATATATGAATATATACATAAAAGCGTGCTTATATATATAATAAACTTTCACACATTTATGTATGCAGATACATGCAGATTAACATACAAATGTATTTATATATAATTACATATATCTCTCCACCATCTTAAATCAAACATTGGACGGTGAAAATTCCAGATCAAATTTTAGCAAATAACTATGTGTCAGTAATCAACCTATATATATATATATATATATATATATATATATATATATATATATATATATATATATATATATATATATATATATATATATATATATATATATATATATATGTATATATATTTGAGATGTAACACCTGCTTTCTCTCAAGTTTTTCTCTCCACCTTCTTACAGTCACTTTCATCAACATTCTGTCGGATCACTTCACACCCACAATACAAACATATACATATATATATATATATATATATACATATATATATATATATATATGCATTTAAGTACATATATATATATATATATATATATATATATATATATGTATGTATATAATGGTTGTATATTCTTTAGCATATGAAATCTTACATGCTTATATATCTATGTTTCTGTTTACATATTAATATACATTTTTTGAAAATATTTAAAATGAATATATCAACATCAATATGAGTCTACATATAAATATAAGTAATAATATCATGTCTCTGCATGAAATATCAATATGTATGTGTTTGATATATATATATATATATATATATATATATACATACATATATATGTATATATATATGTGTGTGTGTGTACATGTGTTTTTGTGTGTAGATGTACAAATATATATATGTGTGTTTGTATTTTTGTGTCTATATGTGAGTAAATGTATGTGTGTCTGTGTTTTTTGAGTCTGCATATGTATAAATATATGTGTGTCTGAACGTTTTTGTGCATGTGTGTACGTGTACTAATATATGTGCGTGAACACCTTTGAATTTTAAGCCATGCGCACACAAAAATATGATTGTATAGAAGGGAATGAAAAGTCAATAATTCAACAAGACAATTGTCGTCATCCTGAAGCGAAACTCATTGTCGATAAATAATCTCGGGTCTGTTCACTTCCATTTCATGAATAGACAAAAGGATGAGTGATCAAATGGAGGAAAGTCAGACGGTAAAAATATCGCAAGGATGGAGACAAAAAAAAAAGCAAGAAATGTGGGAATAAAATAGATGAAGAATGAGAAGAGGAAAAAATGAGAAAAAAAAAAGCAGAGGAGTAATGAAAATAAGAAGAAAGGAAAGGAAGGAAGGGGAAAAAAAATGAAGGAATGAAACAAAAAGAAAGTTGCCATCATAGTCAACGATAGAACAACCGTAGCATTGAAAATCCCATCAAAGAGTAAACTTGGTCATGATGAATTCTATAAATGATATCACTGGCGTACATCTAAAATAGAGTATAAAAATATCTAGAAATACCAAGATTCTGGAGAATCTAGATATCTAAAAAAACATCTAAATAAGACCCAACAGAGGCCAAAAATTTTTCTATTCCAAAAATAAAAATCCAGTTTTTTAGAAAGGCTTTAGTTGAGTACTGATGCCTATTTTCAAGTCTGTAGACAAAACGGTATGGCCATAAGTACTGGAACATGCCTAGAAATAAACCTGTCAGAAGAAGGCTTCGAAAGATTTTTTCAAAAAGCATTTTTTCCAAAAAAAAACACAAAATCATTCTTAGAGGGAGTGTATAGGAGTGCTGATGCCAATTTTCAAATCTGTAGACAAAACAGTATGGCCACGAGCACAGGATTAAACAAACAAGCAAACAAACATACACATCAAAACAAACAGATGCACATATAAGAAAGGTCCGAACTCCTTAGCCATCTTTGATGGCTATAGTTGTTCAATAAACGAAAAAGAGAAAGAAAGAAACAGAAAGAAAGAGGAAAGATGAAAAAAGAAAAATAGAAAGTTTAAAGGAGGAAGAAACAAAAAAAAGAGAAGAAACAAGCAAACAAATAAAAAAGATTAAATAGCAAGATGTGAAAGGGAGAAGAGAAAGAGAAATGGGAGGAACATCTGTATAAATTACCGATAAGTAAATAATGCCATCACTTCTGACAGGTACGATGTTAGTATCTGATAAAACACAAATTGTAGAAACATAATATTTTAATTTTCAACTTTTTGCTATTCCTGTTTGTACTCTGAAATCGAGACCAGATACTGACGTTTATGTACTGATTATATTGAATATCAGTGGTTCCCAAACTTTTTTCTCATGACCGCACTTTTGTAATAGAAATTTGCAAGCGCCACATCAAACTTTCAATTGATAAGAAATATATTAAAAGCAACTGCTAACAATACTTGATTCATAACATAGAACTTAAGTACTTTATTCCAAGATCATGGGACATCCAGAAAGAATGAAACAATGCACCCGTGTAAATACCTGATTCATTCCCAAAATATACATATAGACAAGCATCTTACATACGTAACCTTAAGTAAGTGTTCAAAGGGGTGTGAGCTTGTTTTTGCAAAGTAATCTTATTTATTTTTGGTTCAATTTGAGACAAACTAACTCTTCATCAAAACAAAGAAGTCTTTCTCATTTCTGGTTCTTGAATCTTACAAATAAATGCAATAATAACCAACAGACTATACCGTACTTTACTGCATTATACCTAACACAAAAAGAGATGGAATGAACTTCAACTGTTTTTATACATAAATGTTTCTCTGATTGATGTTGAATCTCTCCACAACACTTGCCATCCTCTTTCGCTACACTAGTGTGGTGTGCTGCACTTTTCTGGAGCCAATGACAATAAATGACAACGACATCATCATCATCATCATCATCATCATCATCATCATCATCAGTCTTTTATCGTCTGTTGTTGGACATGGACCTTCCCCAGGATTTGCCACAATTCTCTATCATGGGCATCACGGAACCAGTATTTCCTGAATTTGTTTAGTTCATCTCTCCATCTTGTGTCCTGTCATCCTCAGTATCTCATATGATCTCTAGGGATCCATGTTGTAAGTCGTGATGTCCATCAGTTGTCTTTCATTCTTGCAACATGGCCTGCCCATTGCCATTTGAGTTTTTTAATAGTTTCTATGATGTCTCGTACTCCCGTTTTCTTCCTTATGTACTGTGCTGACTTGTGGTCTCTCCATGTGAAGTTGAGCATGATTCTCTCATGTGCACGCTGCATGTTTCTCAGTTTGCGGGTCTGTCTCTTGGTTAGGTCCCATGTTTCAGCTCCATAAGTGACTATGACAACAGGAATACTAATTAATCTGACACAAGGCTATGAGAAGGCAGACTCACTGAAATAGAGAATAGGTAAGTGTGAGTGGCCATGTACCTGTTGTGTTATGGTTGATATCCTTCAGTTCTTTATTAAGCTTAGTCTGGCTCAAAGGCTCAGGAGAGGAGCCTTAAGCAAAGATTGAACTCGGTTGGCAAAAGAACTTGCTGAAATCAAATCATAGTAGGCTCTCCAATAAGTATTTACAAAGCTTAAACTAGTCTGGCGCAAGGCCACAAGAATGATGAACCAAGTAAAGATTGAATTGATCAGGGTAGTTATAGACTAGCTTACTAATCGCAATTCAATTTAGAGGTGTTCTTTGTGGGTCTTTTCTGAGTTTACTGTTAATGTAGGTTTCTTCAATTTTTAAGCTGGTCTTCCTGATCAAGTATGTATTGCGTGTGTAGGACACACCAATGGAATTAGAGGTCTGAAAATTTTAGTGTTTAATGCTCTTTATGTCTAGAAAAGATAGTATTTTTATTTTATGAAAATCTGTCCCCTGCATACGTTTCTTTACTGGAGGTTCAATTAGCAATCTAAGTTTCTGCTAAATTGGTCTCTTAGTTAATGATTGTTTTTGGAAAATTGGGACTATTTCAGCAATTTCCACCCAACAAAATATGACAGAAGTTATTTATTCATCGATCACTCTTTTTCCAATTATTTAATTGATTACCCAAAACATGGTATGCTACCAAAAGATGTTGGTCACCTGTCATTTTCTATTGAGTGACTAACCAAACCTGTTCTTTTATTTTTTTATCTTTTCCAATACCATATGGATCCTGATGCAAGCTATACAAAATTGTTCAGAAATGAATGGTTGTGTCTCATATTTTCAAACCCCATTGAAAATTTGGCTTTGAACCTCATTTATTGTTATAGAATGGCACAGGGCTTTAAATTTAGAGCAGAGGTTAGCAAGTTACATGGGAGTATATAAAACACATATGCTCATTTAGCTTTGTGTTTCTGTATGTGTATACATTTGCAAGGATGAGTACAAAACATATACACTCGTTCAAGCCTGTTTCTGTAAGAGTATACAGTTCTCCTCTATTCTTCATTAGTAGAACGTTCCCTCCCAATAAAAACGTTTTATAAGCCAAAATAGCATTAAATGAAAAAGCAATTACCATTGGTTTATTTTATATGGGGAACATTGTTTTTCCCAGATCAAAAATAAAGGATGATTATGATACATTAGGCTGAGTCGACCGAGGTTGGGTTGATGGTAGGAGAGAGGAATACAATGGGCACTGCCTCTATAACATTTTGCTGCAAAAACAAATGAACACTATTTTTGCTCTTAATCTTTTCTGATAAAAGCAAAAAAGTAGCATTGAGCAAACTTTTAAAAAGTGTGTTTCGGGGGGGGATACTTGAATATTCGAAGGGACGTATACAAAGCATTTACACTGGTATTTCTGTAAGTGTATACATTTGCACAGATGTGTACAAAGCGTGTATTCACCTTTATCTCTGTGTATGAATATATCTATAAAGATAAATTTATATGTAGATTCATTCATTGTTAATTTGTCGAGCTTTACAAATTCAATCATTGTCATTTCTATAAAATATCAAAGAAATTAGATTTAAATTTTCCTTAAGAAATATTTTTTTTTGTGACTTGCAACGAAAATTTCATTTGGATTTCCTTCTTATATTTTGAAATCTCAGTGCTTGCTATGTTTTTCCTTTCGTTTTTCCTTCCATTTCGTCTTTATTCCTCAAAAAATTTGCCCAAAAGCGCAAGTCAACTCCATTGTCATTCTGACATTACCGGCAAGATTTATAATTATATTTGCTGAGTTTACACATTTCTCTTATCAGAGAATACTTCACTGTTGAGGATAAATCTGACAGATCAGCCCCCAACCCCGAGCTGGATAGGTGTGGCTGATTCAGACCCAAACGATTTTCCTCTAGTAGTTATCCTCAAGATTCCTCAATTATCATTATTGTACACTGATTTTCTTGGACTAGTGTCCTCATCTTGATTGTTATAGTTACAACATTTTGGCCATTGTACCTTCCAGCCTCCTTCAGGTATCTGTCATAGAAGGAGAGTTTCTTGGAATTCTGAACCTAACCATATTTTCATCTTTGAGGTGAATCATTCTCGTACCACTGTCCATACAAGAGAATATCTCGTATCTCTTGATTCTCCATAGTTAATTCACCCTCGTGATGTTACTTACTTGCCTCTTTCATTAAACCGTAGTACACAACTTTTTGTTCTATCTGATCCAGGGATCGAATTTATGACCACCAGGTTGATTATAAGAGATGGTTAACCATTAAGCCATTGTCCTGTGGTATGTCTATTTGGTTGCATTGCAAAAATGTTATTTGTTTGTCAAAGCGGTCAGCTTCAACATATTCCAGAGTGAGAAGGACTTTTTAGAAAAAATTTCTTCGAAGTAATCTGTTTTTGATCAACAAATAAAAGGATTTTTAGTGAAAATTATTAAATAAGTCCGAGTTGAAGTTGATTTTATTCTCTCCCCCATAACAAGAAGAATCCTCACCAAATTTAGGAGAGTGAATTCTCCACTGTTTATCTATTTGGTCACTTTAAACCAAACAATTATCCAAAATTGATATTTCCCTACGGTGATTTGAAATCACAACCCTGCGTTTGCTATATATTTGAGAATCTATATATTATAGATACGATACAAAAGTTTCACTCGTTATCTTAAGTCGGAATAGAAGTAAGAGCGAAGTTTGACCATGCAGCAGCCAGGCTTATTAATGTTTCATTTCTCTCAATATTTCTGAGATAAAGTTTGGTTTCTATTTAATGATTCTTTTAGACTAGCACTGTCATCTTTTTATCGTTTTTCTTTTTCCCATCATTTCAGCAGACGTACTCTTTAGCCTCCCTTCCAGTCATTTTCTGCAAATTCTGAATGAAAGCCATCCAAAGCTGCCAACTATCTTTGCTAGCTGCTCTATCAAAGACCAAAAAAATCGAACCAAAAAGCAGTGTTTGAGCTCGTTAATGCCAATTATTTCCCACCTTATAGCTCTGTTCAGTGTCTCCATTTCTATTGCAAGATCCTGGAATTGCAAATTCAGTTCCAGGGAATGAGACTTAACTTACAGTAGGATCCATATCTACTTGGTTACTGACCTTTGGGACATTTCGATGATGGGATTTTGCAGTTTTAAATCTCACGTGCCTCTTTTTCAAGTAGAGGTTCTTATACGGTGTTCATTTTTGGTTCACTAATTGGATGTTTATTTGTATCTTTTTCTTTATGGTTTGTATAAAAATCCCTACATTTCCATAATTCAGAGAGTCCAAAGCTTCCTTATCACAATCCAAACCATTTAGGGTTATTGTTAACTATGAAATTTCCTCCATCAGTCTCATGAAGTGACAATCAGAAACAAATATATTCAATCTAATTAGAATATTCTAGACATATCTTTTGTTGAGCTGCTCTTCAACAGAGTTATCAAGAGTTCCCTTGTAGGTTAGATTAACTTAATGACTTGGTAGGTTGATAAAAACCTGGATAAAAGGAATTCCTGCAGATGAAATCCAGCAAATATGACAGGTGTTCATTTGAGAAGTGTTTGCTTGTCGAGATAAATGACTGCAAAAAAATTAAGAGTTTGTGTTCAGATAGGAGTAAATTGGGTTCCAGAAAATGTGAAGTGCAGTCAAAAACTGATTAGTTAGAAAAAAATGTCAGTATGAATGGGAATTAGGATCTATAGAAAAAGTATTAAACTTTAGAAGGTATCATTTACCCATGACCCTAATTAGTGGACATTCCATAACTTTGAGTTGGGGTTCACAGGAGCATAAGCCAAGAGTTAGAAAAGACCTAATTGGACAATTGTTGACCTTAAATTCTAGCTATTTTTATCTTTATATCTCGCTTTCTGTTGTGAGTGGGAGTTTTTGGGGAGTTTTATGGAAGAACGGAAAATTTTTACAATTCTTGGCAGACTTATTTTTGTAATCACTTTTACTTTTATAACATTCTTTCAATCACAGGAGTTGCCCAAGTGCCAAGTCTTCAGATTTTCTCCTTGGGATTTTTAGCTCCATGAAACGATTCCCTTTCTGAAAAGCAATCTTCAGTCAAAGACTTTTATCATTTTTTTCTCTTGAGTTTGGTTGTTTATAGGGAAGCTAAAATTTTGGAATCACACTAGACATAAACAACAACCATCTTCGTGTCCATAGAAACATAAAAGTCCATCAATTGGAAGAGAGTTTGGGTTTTTGGAAAGAGGAGAAAATATTGGTCGAGTTTTCACTCTCAAAGCCAGAAAGACAAATGCTATTTTATCAGCAAAGGATGGGCGTTAATAAAAGTGCAGTTTACTTCCGAGTCCCATTCAGGTTTAAAAGCATTAGTAAAAGGTTATTGTTCTTCACAGAGAAAAATTCCAGCAGCATTTGCCTTCCATTGAACAATATCAATTGATTGATATATTGATCAGAATGTGGAATAGCAAAAGAATAATTGAAAAAGATGGCTTGATCAATATGAATACAAAGAGATAGATGGATAGGTCTGATTAGACACTCAATAGAAACTGCCAAGGGACCAACATCATTTGGCAGCATGCCGTGTTGGGGTAGAGCAATAAAAAAAATTGGGAAAAAAAGGTAATCAATGAATAAATTGGTTTTCTTGATTTTGCTTGGGTAGTGATCACTGAAAAAGTCTGAATTTTTCTAAAAAAAAACAAGCGTAAATACTACTGGGCATCAACTAGGAGACCAATTAAGCATAAATTTAGATTGTA
>OY735217.1:21552986-21560486 GCA_963457665.1 Thysanoteuthis rhombus
TCACCACCACCAATATATTCTGTGTAGGGGGTGATCAATTATGAAGTTGGAAGAAGGGGAACAACAAATAAGTTACTTCTGTCGCCTATTTTTTTGGCTGTGATGAACTATAAAAGATTTAAATTTTCAAAAAACATTCGGCCACAAACTTGTGACGAATTCAGCATAAATTTACATTGCAAATTGAACCCTTCTCTGAAGACATATTTGAGACTGGAATTTACAGAAAAACAAGGAGAAAAAGAATTTCCCTTCTTGTGGGCGAAATTTCAAGTTTCTTCTCTGAACAGTAAGGACTGGTGAAATCTGGATAGGTACATAATGTCAGGACACATGAACAATCTAAACCCAGTGATTTTGTTCTGGGTAGTGGTAATTAAGAATTACAATAAAACATAAGATATCATCATCAACATTATCATCATCATCATCAGCCTTTTAGCATCTGTCGTTGGACATAAACCTTCCCAAAGATTTGCCACACCTCTCTTTCATGGATGTCACAGAGCCAGTACTTTTCTAACTTATCCAGTTTGTCACACCATCTTATATTTTGTCAGCCCTGGTTTCACATGTGATCACTGGGGATTCATGCTGTGAGTCATGATGTCCAGTGGTTGTCAGCCATTCTCGCTACATGACCAGCCCATAGCCATTTAATTTTTCTGATAGATTCTATAAGATATAACAATTATAATCATAGATGATAAAAACTCAACCCTTTCAATAAAAGAAATATATCGGTTTAAATTCTTAAAAAAAAAGCAGGAATGCTACAGGACATGGTATCTCAGAATCAATTTAGCTTAATCTCACATTGTAAATTGAACCCCCCCCTCTAAAAACGTATGTTGGGGGAGATTTTTTTTTAGATTGTTTTTTCTAGATATAGCAAGGAGTGAATATTTAAATTTTCAGCCCTCTAGATATATTAGTACAACCTGCATGTGGGACAAATGCATAAACAGCCATCCAGCCAGAATCACTTAAAAACTGAAGAAAACTATGTGACAGTTTTGTTGAAAATTCCTAATGATAAATGGTCACTGGAAGCAATTCTGAATATTCCCTCTGGGAGTCTTGAATTTGAAAGAATAAAATATGGTAAGGATGATATTAAAGATTCCAAAACACTGATTAAACCTAATATAACTGGGTCTTTGTAAGGATTCAGCATTTAACAATCATGTAATATTAATATTGGTTAATCAATCATTAAAAACTGTCAAGTAATCAATATTCTTTAGCAGCATGCTGTGTTGGGAATGATCAATTAAAAATTGGAAAAAAATGAAGAAAGTTACTTTTCACTCTTTTGTTGGGCAGTGATCACTGAAAAAAGTCTGAATTTTCAAAAAACAAACCAAATGCTGCCGGACACAAACTAAGGGACCAATATAGCATAAACTTAGATTGCAAACTGCAGGACATAAACTAAGAGGCATGAATTGCACTAAAAACCTAATTATGGGGTAGATTTTCCCAAAACACAATAACGACTTTTATATACTTAATAAGGAGTAAATGTTCAAACTTTCAGCTGAGTAACTCTGTTAGCACAGCCAGTATGTGCCATACATTCATATCAAGCCAGCCAGACCAGCTCAAGAACCAAAGAAACCTATGTTGACAGTCTTGGTTGACAGATTCTAATTAATATTTTTTAGTAATCTTGTCTTTCCCAATCCAGGTATTGAGAAGAAACAGTTTTGAACGATGATGCCCGAATAGAGAACTATTTTGATAATTTCAATAAAACTCGATGAAAGCTTAGATTTCAGGGAAAAATAAAGCCTTGATTAACACTTTCAAGAAATGCCAAAATAGGAAAAAAGATTTTCAAAAGTGGTGATTAAAGGATAAATTTTATTCTCATGGATTGCAATATTGGTGAAGAAAGGAGATATAATTGTTATAATAATAGAGATTTGCAATTATATCTTAGTATTGATGATGACAGAAGGGAATTATTGTTCATAATAACACAAATAAATACAAATAATGACAAATCATTATTAACAATGAAATTATAGAAGAATGCTAATAATAGGGACCTACACACACACACACACACACACACACACACACACACATATATATATATATATATATATATATATATATATATATAAATACATGTATATATATATATATATTTACTCTAAGCCAACGTAATATTCAAAGTTGAATGTATTGAATCCATAAAATAAACCTTCATACATCAGATATTGCATTTGATTATATCACATTATTATTATTATTATATCCCTCATTTGTACTGTGCATATATATATATATATATATATATATATATATATATATATATATGTATATGTATATATATACATATATATATATATATATATATATATATATATATATATATATATATATATGTGTGTGTGTGTGTGTGTGTGTGTGTGTGTGTATGTGTGTGTGAGTGTGAGTGTAAGTGTATGTATTGCATTAGTTTCAGTTATACATCCAAACAAAATTGTTGAAAAAAACACAACTAATTACCTTTTGAACACCACTATCACACTGGATGGTCAAAAGATTTCAAACCAATAACTTTGCAATATTTTTGAAAAGTTTGATGACATTAATAAGAGGTTTGTACGCAAACTAGAAAATTTGCTGAAAAACATTGATGGTTCATTATTTTTAACAATGTATGTCGAAATATATATTTGTATGTACGTATATATATGTACATATATATATATATATATATATATATATATATATATATATATATATATATATGTGTGTGTGTGTGTGTGTGTGTGTGTAAATGTATATACATATATAAATATATATATATATATATATATAGAGAGAGAGAGAGAGAGATAGATAGATAGATAGATAAATCGATAGATAGATAGTAAGATATAAATGTATTTGTGTGCATGTGGGTACATAATTATATATAAATATATATAAATATATATATACATACGTATATCTATACATATATATATATATATATATATATATATATATATATATAGAGAGAGAGAGAGAGAGAGAGATAGATAGATTGATGTATTTGTGTGTATGCGTGTGGGTACATCTATATATATAAATATATGTATGTATATTCATACATATATTCATGCATATATATATATATATAGAGAGAGAGAGAGAGACAGAGAGAGAGACAGAGAGAGAGAGAGAGATGAAGGAAGAGAAGAAGGAAGGGGGAGGGGACTTGAAAATTTGGTAGTATTAGAAATCCGTGAAAGAATAATGATTATCAACATGAGAGCATTATTAAGAATTACCAGATTACTGCGGATAGTGTTGCCTTATTCAGGAGACTCGTTGTCTCCAAATTGATTATAAATTAATTATAAATTGTTAATTATTTTCACCATCACAATCTTTCAGTCCTGATCAAACAGGTTATTTATAAGTTTAGGTCTATTACACTGAATAAAGATGTTTATATTTATGTATATATATATATAAATTGGCTTCCTCGTTTCCTTATTTGCCCGAATCTGTTCACATCAGACTATCATTCATCCGTATATCCCATAACGGCTGATAACACTTTGAGGGTAGTGACCAATGGCAAGAGAATTTAGGATATCCTCAAATTCCCGCCCTTTATTGACGACATTTCCAGAAAGGGGACAAAAAAAAACAAACTATGTATTATTAATAAACTGTACGTAAAAGATTAATGTTTTCAATATCTTTTTCTTGCTGATAGCTTATTTTAACTTCAAACTCAATGACACCGATTGGCAGACTGAGTCAAGTTATGATTCAAAAAACCTGAAAATCAAGATGAAGGTAAAATAGTAATCAAAAATGAATAATAATTGGTTGCAATACTTTGTCTAATAAAAGTTAAATGCTAAAAGTAAAGAAACAGTCCAAATGATAACCTTTTGACTCGTGGGCCCCTGCCAAGGCTTTGAAGCATTTGATTTCCTGCAGGCAGGAGCTGTTTCAAAGAGCAAAGAATTATTCTGCCCAGAGATCAAGAAAGACTGCAGGATACAACAAAACACAAGAAGAGGCTTCTGTTCCAGTCAAAGAAAATGTTCGTTTGTTTTCCAAATCTTTTGGTCTTTTCCAGTTTCCAGCTGCTCAACCTTGTCTCTGATCATCCATTCTTAATTAATATGTGCTCTTTGGGGGAAAAAAATGCTCATTTACCTTCCTGAATGTTGTGGTTTTTAATGTTTAAGCAGTGGAAACTGTTCCAAAGAATTGATACATATTCACATATGATGATAAACATCTATGATTATTACCTCATATATATATATATATATATATATATATATATATATATATATATATATATATATATATACATATATATATATATATATATATATATATATATATAGAGAGAGAGAGAGAGAGAGAGAGAGAGAGAGAGATACCAGCCCGAGGATCAAATAACTTCTTGCCCACGCACATTACCGCATACAGTTAAGCATTCTTTCCTTACTAATGTTGTTAAATTTGAAGTTTGTTTTTCCTTGTCAGTAATTTTATTTAAATCTTTGCTGTCACGGTGAGCAGCTGGAATCCCGGCTTTGCCTGGGGGAGAAATAACTGCACATTTGACAATACAGAAAGGAAACACGTTTGTTAACATGACTTTTTACAAAACAAAACTACGTGAGCGGGGATGATGTTAGCCCAAATATGGATTGAGAGTATCGAGTGTACTAACCGGTATATTGTGCGATCGAATCTTGGCATGGGTTTTGGCATGGTTTTCACGTACCCACGGCAGATTTGAGCCGTCTCCCAAGCAGACTCACGTGGGCCGCTGGGTATCCTCAGACAGGCAGTCATTATGAAAATGTTTGGAATTGAAAGTTCAGCTTTGAGATTTCGATAATATGAATTTCATAAAAAAAGTTCTTTCAGTTATAGATAAGGCAATCTTTCGTTTTGTGAAGGCAAACATTTCAGCCATTGTCGAAATCGAGTACAGAAACAGAAAATAGCAAAAATAAAGAGACTGGACATTGTATAAATGATTAACTGTATTAAACTACGATTGAAAATTGTTCCACCCACTCACTGTCGTGCGAGTTAAAAACGGCTCACAACAAAATTAGAGAAAGAGAAATAGAAATGGATACTTTAATGATATTGTAATAGCTTCGAATATCACTCAATATAACAATAGTTTTTGCCCTTTTTTTTCATCTGAAACCGATTTTGACAGTAACTAAATATCTTTCCGTTCACAAAACAAATATTGCCCGGTAAGGAAGTAACTGAAAGGAACCAATGGAAGTAACCGAATACTACGAAGGTATACTTCCATACCATCAGCAGCAGCAGCATTTTAGCATCCGTTGTTGGACATAAACTTTACCAAGGATTTGCTATACCTTCAATCATGGATGTTGCAGAGACAATACTTTCTGAAGTTCTGCAGGTCTAGGTCTAATGCATGATCCATGGGGATCCACATTGTGATTTGCAATGTCCAGTGGTTGGTTGTCATTCATGCAACATGACCAGCCCATTGCCATTTGAGTTTTCTAATGAATTCCTTGATATCTCAGACTCCTGTTTTCTCCCTAATGAATTACACTGTCTTGTGATCTTTCCATGATTCTCTTCTGTGTACATTACGTGGTTCTCAGTTTGAGGATCAGTCTCTTCTTTGGGTTGCATGTTTCAGCCTCATAGGTAACTATAGGGAGGATGCATTGGTAGTATACTCTTCTTTTTAGAACAAATAGGATTTCGTTCTGTTTGGTTGTACAGCTCCACCGAAATTTTGCCAGCCTAGTGTGATTCTTTGCTTGATTTCTTCTTCTTTTGAGGATTTCACGGAGACTCGTTGTCATAGGTGGATGTTGTACATGACATTTGTTTTATTGAATTTCAAATGGAGACCAACTTTCTTACTTTCTTCATTTAGTTTGTCTAGTATTAGTCGGGAATCATGAAGGTTCTCAGCAAAAGGGACGATGTGGTCTGCAAATCTGAGGTTGCTTTGGTATTCGCCTTCTATTCTGATTCCTTCATTTTCCCAGCGCTAACTTTCAGAAAATATTTTGAAAACAACCAAATCTAATATTTGTCTAATCAGATAATGGATATAATGAATTTTTGTTTTTAAAGTATAATTGTTGAATACTGAAGATTGTTTTGGTTTTTCATTCATAGAATGTCAAAAAAGGGTGCTTTGCCAGAGCTGGATGGGGGTGTAGACCCCCTGGAACACCCCCTGAATCTGTGTATTATTTGGGAATATATCTCATATATTTGTTTATACAGAGAGAGTGGGAGAGACAGAGAGGGTGCTTCATTGTGACACCAAGTTTTACGTTGGTGTGATCGTCAGACAAAAAAGTTTTGTATTTTTCAATGTTCCCTTTTTTATCAACTTGAAAAGAGATAAACCTTACAGACAGCAACAACAGGCTGGAAGGATTTAAGCAGCATGAAATACACACATCAACGACCATCAGATAACATTCATAAGAGTATACCTACAATAGAATTATGTCGATTGTCAGAGCTTGTCAACTCTACAAATTTAAACTTGGAACAAGAGTCGCAGAAACAGGCCATAGGATATGTACTACGTTTAGTGACAGTGAAATTAGAGCCCGTTGCCAGTTCAGGGTTTTTAATTGAAAATGAGTCACTCAAAAATGCACCTTATAAAAGATGGTAAGTTAGCATTGATGTTAATGAACTGAGGAATCGGGTTGATTACAATTCTCTTCAAATGTAAAAGATGATTAGAGTCGAGTTCAGCTTGGGTGATGAAACTTTATCTCTGCACATAAAATGCATCAAAAATCAAGTACACATTAGAGAAATGGGTGCCCTACAAACCTGGTGAATAAAACAAACAGAAAAAAAATGTATGAACTCTTTGGGTTACTTAATATGAGGTCTATCCAGAAACTATCCAGTCTCTTAATATTAAAGGAAAAATAGCCCATGTAGCGCAATAGAACCTTAATCCTCTCCAAAATACTCTCCTTGGGACTTCATACATTGATCCCAAAGTCCTTCTATCCTTTCAAAACGGTCCGAAAAATAGGATCTCCATCAGCTGCCTCGTCACATTCTCCTTGATATCATCCATGGTCTGAAATCTCCCATCTCAAATCATAATAGTCCTAAAAAGAAGAGTATATAACCAATGCATCCTCCTGATAGTCACCTAAGGAGCTGAAACATTGTACCTAACCAACAGCGTGACCATCAAACTAAGAACCATGAAACGTGCACATGAACGAATTATGCACAGCATTACATAGAGAGATCACAAGAGAGCA
The DNA here is from genome assembly GCA_963457665.1 of Thysanoteuthis rhombus. Lineage (NCBI taxonomy): Eukaryota > Metazoa > Mollusca > Cephalopoda > Oegopsida > Thysanoteuthidae > Thysanoteuthis > Thysanoteuthis major. The sequence goes on from OY735217.1 coordinate 21,560,279, forward strand.
CTACATATTAGTAAAAACAACAGGAGTCTGAGATATCATAGAATTCATTACAAAACATGAATGGCAATGGGCTGGTCATGTTGTAAGAATGGCAGACAACCAGCGGACGTCACAACTCACAATATGGATTCCCAAGGATCACGTGAAACCTAGGACCGCAGAATACAAAATGGAGAGACAAATTGGACAAGTTCAGAAAGTATTGGCT
>OY735217.1:21565486-21592986 GCA_963457665.1 Thysanoteuthis rhombus
TATTCTTTCGTTTTTGATTGCAGAAAATATCATAAAATGAATCTTGGGAAAAAGATAAAATATCTTCGTTTGTCTGAAGAAAGTTTTAGTCTGTTTCAAACATTGCGTTGTTCAGATTTCTAAAAGATTACTTTGAATTCGTCATATTGATAAGTGTGTCACCGGAAAAATGTAATTCTGTTCTTAGAAGTCTTTCAAATACCCTTTCCCCTTCCAACAAATGGCTTCAAGTGTTTCATTACATGGGGGAGAAGTTGACGAACCTGTGGAAATGCTTGTTTTAACTGATAGCTGTCAATGATTTGTTCTTGCCATTATATGAACGGCGATTGGCTGATTTCATTCAATTATATTGTGAACTATTTTCCATTCAATTAATCAAACAACCGTGGTAATTTAAAGTTTATTTCAACCTTATTCTTAAGAATGGAGAAATCCAAGAACGGGAACCTACATCACTACCTTTATGGAACACTTTTAAAAGTGCATTCGACTCACGATTTCGCAACTTCTCATTTTAGGGGCCTTTTGTAAGTCAGGGACTCTTTGTATGTACAACGTACATCACAAGTCAGGTACTATCTATCTATCTATCTATCTATCAATCTATCTATCTATCTTTAAATATATATGCATGAGTGAGTGCGAATATGCATTTATATACTCACATATTGCATGAAATACGTTCTTAATGTATTCTCACACTCCCAAAACAATACAATACTCCTTTGAACCCCACGTATGTGTGTGAATATGGATGTACTTTCTATTCATGCCACTCTGGCTATACATTTTCTTTTTTCTACCCATTTTTTTTGTAATTTTTCTTCCCCCCTTTTTTATTGATCATATTGTCATTCTTTTCCTCTCTTGCTCTCTCTCTTGTCGTCTCTCTGCTGCCAACCAACCCTAGAGGCAATCCATTTCTACGAGGTTAATGACAAATTCCGCAGACTCTCTCCCAGGACGTAAGGAGAACACAACAAGAAAATATGGAAGTAAAGGAAAAAAAAACAACAACACTTATTTGATCTTTCTTGCACTGTCGTGACCTTTTTAGGTTTTGTGTTTTGCTTTCTCAGGCGTTTTCCACGTCCCTCTCTGTCAACGTGAATACATTATTGTCTCAGGCTTTTGTTTAGGTGTGGGCACCCGTAGGTAGGAGAATCTGCATTTGGATTCGCTTATATATATATATATATATGTAGAGAGAGAGAGAGAGTTGCGAGAGAGAGAGAGAGAGAGAGAGAGAGAGAGAGTTTACGGCAGCGTTGGGGACCGAAAATGAGACCGTAAGTTGAAAAATCGTGAGTCGTATGCACTTTTAAATGTATTCCATGGAGATAGGAACTCAAGATCCCGTCCATGTATGTTTTCGTTGCTAAAATAAGGTTAAAGTAAACATTAAATTAGCAGAATTGTTTCATTAATTTAGAGAAAAACATAGTGCAATGTACGTAATTAAATGAAATTAGTCAATTACCGTCAGGGCCTCCAAGAGGAATCTTATAAGGCGGTGTAAAACTGTTTTCGGGCCCTCACACACACACACACACACACACACACACACACACACACGCACGCACTCTGCATAAGCACGCTATTACATATTTGCAAGCTGGTAAACGACAGTGAACCTAATCTATTAATGGACATACATTCCATGCACAATACAAGAAACTCTCGAGACCCTTCGCACCAGCTCGCCGCGCTATCAATGTCTCCCTCACATGTATAAAAATATTGATTTGGATTGAACTTTAGAAAAATATCTAACGTCGGTCGAACATATTTTTTCTTGCAGTACGAAATAAATTCATTTATGATTCTTTGAAGATCTTTAAATATGTCGTAGTATCTACGCTTATTGTTTCCTTTGCAATGTGTGCGTGCACTGGACTGTGTGTTGAGTCGTTTTCAAAATTGACATTTAGCAGTGAATAACTATTAAAGTCTTATGCTTATTCGGTGCTATATGCAATTCTAATAAAGAAAATACCATCGCAACTTTGAGATATCGTAAATTGGTTTATATATATATATGTATATGTATATTATAATAATTGATAATTGTGTCATCCACAGACAGCTGATTTGTTGTATCACAACTCTTCTGTGGTTATAAACTACCAAATATCCTGCTTCAGACCCAGAGGCTGGCATTTTACCCTACGCTGAACTGGACTGTCGGTCGACTGAATTTAGGTGATATATTTACTTACGCACAATTCCCTATCAACCCCTCTGTGCTCCCTTCCAGAATTGGAAGAGCATTGCGTATATCTTACAATGGACGAGTTGCCCTACTTAAAAAGTGCTCAACCCTGAAGAAGGGAGCATTACTTATAATATGTATAATGGAGTATGAATTCGCTACACAAATACGTTTATGTTTTGCCCTGGTAGGGTTTCTTCAGGCTGATGATTCAGTTTATTTCAGATTCCTTTTTGGGAGATTTCTTCTTTGAGGGGAGATGTTTATTTTTGTCGGTGGTAGGATCAATCTTTTATTCTATTTATATATGTTTTTGTTTATGGTTGGCTATTGCTTGCTGTAATTTTTGTTCTATTTAATGGCGATGTTGAATCTGTTGGTGGTTATAAGTTACAAACCAGGACGGTATGGCACGGGTATTTTCGTTATCACTTGGTGGTTGGTCCATCAGTTACTTTGTGGTGTGTTTCCCCTTTAAGAGTGTTATATTCCAACTTAAATCTATTTCCCAATCTTAGAGTCTTCTTTCATGTGACTTTCGTTGTTTATTTGATTATTTTGGATTTGGTCTATTTCTATATGTCTAAGGTAATAACAGTGATTGGATTGTTCTTTAAGGTGGCTATGTGAACGAGATATCTATAGAAATTATTCTTAGTATATCTATACGTAGATTATTGAGTTATGTTTGTTAATAGAAATTTCGAGCGGTGCCAGAATTTTAACGTTATTTCATTTTTTCTGTTTAATGATTCTTGTTTTTTGTTGGATATAAATCCATTTGCTAATATATATATATATATATATATATATATATATATATATATATATATATATATCGTCAGTGTTTGGATAATATTTGCCCAACAAGATGATAATATTTCTATTGATATTCGGACCATCCTCATCTTGGTTGTTTATCATACAACGTTTCGGCCGTTGCACTCTACAGCCTTCATCAGGTATCATCTGGTAGGTGTGGGGAAGTAACGAACCGAACCCTTTATTCATCCGACGGGGGGTATACAAATAATAACAAACGTTGTATGATAAACAACTAAGATGAGGATGGTCCGAATAACAATAGAAATAATAATAATACCTCATCTCAAAAATTCAGAGATATACTAAGATGATAATAGCGATGACGATGTGGAAAAAATTATCTTTTTAAAATTCATAACTGGCATTAAAAAGAACAATATCATCGACATAACGACCAAAAATTACTGACACAGATTTCAGTAAATGATGCATACAAGGGATTACCGACACTGCAAACATTGATAATAACCAAACTACAACATCAAAAAGACACCTAAACACACTGAAAAGGTTATCTAACGTGATAAGATATCAATAACACCCTCAGGCAAAGACGGGGATTTTTGATCATGGATATCAACAACAATAACAATAAAATAACATCACTAATAAATGACGACAACACCTACGAGAATAAGGTGAACAAATCACCAGTAGACAGACATATTCAACAAAGCTTTCAAAAACTAATAATGAACATGAACAAAAAAATGAGACTTATCATGTCAGGTCTATGTAGTGCCCTCCTTGGAATAGCAAAAGCCACGACTAAGATTATAACTCCTCTCTTTGGAACTGAGCTTGGAAATTATTCTAAAACTCTGGGTATACAAATAATAAGCATCACTTGCAGAACAATTATAAAATTGATCGAAAAACCGCACGAGGGAACTACCTCCAAGGCAAGGATTCATGAAAAACCTTGTGAGAACTGCCGATATATCTGGTAGACCTATAAACCTCTCGAAAAAGAATGTACGAACACCGGTGGGCATTAAAATTAGATGAGAACTTCTCTTCATAACCATATATGTATATATGAATGTATGTGTGTGCTTTTATTATGTATGTGGGTGTGTGTGTGTGTGTCTCTCTCTCTCTCTCTCTCTCTCTCTCTCTCTCTCTCTCTCTCTATGTGCACGTACTTTCGTGGGTGTGTATACAGAAGACACCCTCTTGCAAGCAAGGATTCATCTTGGTTACAAACAAAAATCATTCTAACGGGAAGAATATCTTATATAATAGGGACTTTGAAATAGAAAGCAATAGATAAGGCTAAATTAAGACTATTCCGCGACACAAGCTCCATCGTCTTAGATCCTATAGATGTGAAAAACACCCTCAAATCTTCGTTTGCGAAGTCAAGCCATTCACACACACACACACACACACACACATATATATATATATATATATATATATATATATATATATATATATATATATATATATAAAATATTGTTATGATATGGATATATGCATTGGTGTAGTGTGTTTTTATGTTCGGGCGTATACTGTTCTTTCTAAGTTCAACAATAATTCAGGGCATTTAACGTTTGACATTTACCAACTGTGCTACCCATGAACAGGCATCTGTTTCCCTCATTTTATTCTTCTTTCTATTTTTTTTTTTTTTTTCAACCTTTTTTTTTTACTCGGAAGATGACGGGGTTTTTTTTTGTCATCATCAACAACATGTTCATATTTACACATGAATACACCCACAACTGCTGTTGTCACCGAATTATTACCAGATAAGATCCCTTGGCACTGCACAGCAAGTGGTGGAAGGATCCCGGGGAATAAAGCTATGCTTCTACAAGTGGATTGAAAAGGTTTAATGAACATACCGCAGGGGGTGACAAGAAAGAAAAGTAGGCACAAAAATATATGGACGCGTACATGCTGGTATCTCGATGCACTGGTATTTATTATGTGCGCTGCACTACGATGATGAAATCTGCTGAGTCGAGAAATCTGACTCTTCTGCTCTACTCACAATAAGCATGAGGACCGGTGGCAGTTTAACCATTAGGCTAAGCAGGGCCCTGCAAAAGAGGGGACCAAGAGCAACAAAAAAAAAACTTAACTGTGTACAGAAAATGGTTTCATGTGTACACGCGAGTGTTTTGAGAGATATTTCAGTATCTCTGCATTAATCATCAGCATCGTCATCATCATTATCAGTCTTTTAACGTCCGTCGTCGGACAAAGACATTCCCCAAGATTCGCCACATTTCTCTATCATGGGCGTTACGGAGCCAGTATTTTCTGAATTTGTCCAGTTCATCTCTCCATCTATTTTATTGGCCATGGTTTCGCATGTGGTCTCTGGGGGTCCATATTTTGATTTGTGATGTCCATCGGTTGTCTGTCATTGTTGCAACATAGCCTACCCATTGCCATTTAAGTTGTTTTTATAGTTTCTTTGATGTCTTGGACTCCCGTTTTCTTCCTGATATACTTTGATGTCTTGTGATCTCCCCATGAGCATGATTCTCTCTGGTGTACGTTGCATGCTTTTCGGTTTGCAGGTCTGTCTCGTTTCTCGAACAAATACCACGAAGTGCTAGCATGGTATCCGGACGATCTGCTGGGTCACGGCTTCAGAATCAGGGTCAATCGCAGTTTGGAATAGCTGAGCAGATTAATCGAAGTCAGACAGTTGTGAAATGTTTTTTGCGTGATCCAAATAGTTATGGAGCCAAAAATAGAGTTGGTAGACCCAAGAATACGACGGATCGTGATGAGAGGGCAGTTATCAGAGCACTGCTGCAAAACTTCAATCAGTCCATCGCTCGTCTGTAGGCAGAAACGTGGCTTAAAGTTCACAAAGCGAACAGAAAAAAAGATTGCCGCGTATAACTCAGTAAATGATCCACAAACAACGCAGATTGATATCTCTGGTCTAAACGTGAATTCGGCTTGAGTCATAAGTTATACACATAATTACCATAACAATTTTTTACAAAAAAAAAAAAAGGCTAAAATTAACCATCTAGATTGGAGATATAAATCTATGTTGTTTGTTGACCATTTCCAGAACTGGACTCTTCATTACATGTCTGAGGAAATCTTGCAAATTCCAGTCTGCATTGTGTGTAGATCATTTTCGTAGTTAGATGCTGTTATCTCTTTTTGTCTGAATCCTGACTTCTCTATTTTTTTGCCTGAACTGGTGCCTGTAACCGAGGTTCGAGCCTAGGTGTAAATCTTGAATTTCTATAGCTGGTTTCACACGCCCTCTCTACACGGAAGAATTGTATAACACAATCTTTTTATTACTATATCTGGCTATTTAGACTTGTGTTGTGTAGTGTTCGATCATCACTTGGCTGCTTGATAGTCGTGACCTTGTGCCAAACTTTGTTACACTTAATTATGTATAATTAAGTACTATCTACGTGTGTGAATATATGTATGACTTTTGTATACTAAAAATGTGTCATTATCGGATCATTATCCCCAGCAGCTGCATTGTAGTGTCCGTCATTGGACGTAGACCTCCCTCAAGATTCGCCAGATCTCTCTATCGTGGACATTACGGAGCCAGTACCTTCTGAATTTATCTTTTCCGTCAAACGATCTTTTTTTCTGTCGACCACAATTTCGCCTACGGTCTCTCAGGATCCATGTTGTGAGTCGTGATGTCCAGGGGTTGTCAAACATACTTGCAACATGTCCAGCCCATCGCCATGTGAGTCTTCTGATGGTTTCTATGATGTATCTGACTCCTGTTTTTTCTCTGATATACTGTGCTGTCTTATGGTCGTTCCATGTGAGGTTGAAGAAGTCAAAAAACATTAGCTAAGATATCATTAAAATAAAAAGTAATAATCAAGGATTGTCGCACCAGGAAAAGCTTCAATTTTAATGACTTTGCAGACGTCTATTCGGAAGGCAGAGGTATGAATCAGTTGATTGGACCAATGATAATAAAGATCATGATGTCAGAGGGAGTGTAGGTCACTATTACACTTCCAATTAACTCAGGGAAATAAAATATGTATAAAGATGACTTTTCATTACCAGATAAATTGAAAGCTGTCAGCTCAAAAGACTGTGTCTTTCTTTTTACATGTATTTTAGAATTACCATTGATCGCTTTAATGATTTATTCGACTTGTCAGGAGTCAAATCTATGTTATATACACACACAGAGATTGGTAATTTAACAATAGGAAGGTGAAGAGAAATTTAATGCGATAATAAAAACTGTTGAAATGTAACACCTGTTTTTTTTCTTTCAAATTTCTGTTCTCCCACCAGCTGTCAAATTACCAATATCTGTACCTATATATTTCTCTTTCTCTCTCTGTCTCTGTCTCTCTATCTATCTATCTATCTATCTATCTATCTATCTATCTATCTATCTATATATATATATATATATATATATATATATATATATATACCATTGTTTGTTGAGTAAAATTTTTCTCTGCTTTTCCCTGAGCAAGTAAGATTGTTATGGGAGGCAGTTTTGTCGAAATGTTCATTCACCCAAAGTCTTCTTCGTAAACTATCGTTAGATGCCGTTGGCGACACATATCAAGATAGCGAAAGAACACATCTTTGGAAGAAGTGGATTCATGCCTTTCCCGAAAGAAAACGATCATGCACCTTCTCTAAAAGTTCCAAATTTGCACTCGGTGTGCCGATACCGTTTTCCGTACAAGTAACCATTCTACGACCCCCACAAATGCATGCATGCCAGGCTGCTGCGGGGTCAAACTCCACTCCTGCTTCTATTTTGACTGATGATACAACCACCTTTGTATTGTGAGTGTAATAGATAAATTTGTAGATATATAAGTCTTGACTCTTCTATTCCGGAAGGTAGGATGGTCACCTGAAAATATCTTGATCATGATTTCGTAATCATGAAAAGGGAAATGTTAACTTTATATATTCGTTAAGCTTAACATGACGTGGTTATCAAAAAGTGAAGAGTTTACTCGCCAAAATTTTGGTGTGGATTGTTTTTGCTGTTCTTGTTATAAGGAAAACTTGAACTGGAATTTGACAATATATGTTTTTTGTTTTGTTTTTTGTTTTTTTGTTTTTTGTGTGTGTGTGTGTAGTCATAGTTGTTGGGACAATTACTGTTGACATTTTAAAATTTGCCAGCTGCAAACTATCACCAGAAGAAAGACTGAATAACCGTAGCGTCAAAAGTTGAAGTCAAGTAAAAAAAAAAAATAGATTCCATCAAAATACAAATATGGTCAGAATGAATTCCATTCATGACATCCCTGGTGTTTCAAGTAGATTCTCCGAAATCTAGATGTTATTAATAAACTGTACCAGTCAAAACAAGGCCCCCGAACATCAAAAAAGCTTCTTTTCCAAAAATGAAAAATAAAAAGATTCTTTTTAGAAAGGGGTCTTGTGGAGTATTGATACCAATTCAAAACATGTGTAGACAAAACAGTATGACCAGGAACCCTGAAACATAATAACGTACGCATATATGAAAAGGGATAGAACCCTTCCGCACCTTTGATGGCAACGGTTGTTCAATGATTTTTGAATTCAAAAGTGTTGGAATATTTCGTCTGATGCGTATATTCCATTTGAAGAAGTCTAAATAATGACTAGAAAGTGGTAACGAACAATTCGAAACATTTTGTTATTGTTCCCACGAATAATTTTTATTGATGAATTAAAAGATGTATAAGTTAAAAGAAAAATACAAAGCTCTCTCTCTCCCACTCTCTATCTCTCTCTCCCACTCTCTATCTCTCTCTCTCTCTGTCCCTCTCTCTCAAAATATTTCAAAATAATTTTTACCCTGAAGGCTCATTTTGAGAGTTGCAAGACTTATAGGGAAAAAAAATTGCCTCATGAAAATAATAAATTCCAAGACTTTTATAATAAGGTACGGTTCAAAAGAATTTCAGTTTTTAAAAATTCCTTTGAACAGTACTTCATTATAAAAGTCTTGTTCGCCCCAAGTTTGAAATTATTTTTAAAATACTTTTACGGCATTTATGGTTATTAGAGTGCAACTGTTATTCAGCCCGAAAAAAAAATGATTACAATAGAATTTCAATTACCAGAATCAGGACGACACTTCCATCAAGTAGACGAATGATTCACAGAAAATGGAGAGCATTTCTTTAATGTTCAATTCAAAATAGCTTCCTTTTCCCTGAATCAAAACAGATATTTATATATTTTTGCCTGTTTTATTCATTCAACTTTCAAACAACACCAATTTCGACAAAGTAGAAACAAGCGAAAGTATATCATTTCTAGCTTAAAGTAAGGTAGTTAATGTCCACCCAAAAATGTTGCTCGACGCTACTTATATAAAACGTTCCCACATTCACACACTCTCTCTCTCTATATATATATATAGAGAGAGAGAGAGAGAATATATATTTATTGTGTCATCTACAGACATGTTTCGATGTATTACATATCTTCAGTGTGGCTATAGACTTTATCCCATCCAGTACTACGAGGCAGAATTGAAACCCTCACATCGGAACCGGAGGCCGATATTCTACCTTTGGACTACAGAAATGAATGGACATAAAGGCAGAATTTAAGCAATATATACATTTTATGCAGAAACTCCTTATCCACCAGAATGCTCTATTCCTATGGAAGAGCATTGCATAAGCTTACAATGGATGAGTTACCTCACTTAAAGAGTGCTCAACCCAGAATAGAGGAGTATTATTTATTGTGTCATCTGCAAACATCTGTTTCAATGTATTATATCTTTTCATAGTGCGTGTGTGTAGAGAACTTTAAACACAAAATATATTTTTTTTTACAATTACGTTATTCTAGTCAATTATTTCGTAATATCTGGTAATGTACTTCATACAAGTTTTTTTTTTGTATTTTTTATGTCTTACACAGAATTAAATATTATGGTACAAAGTGTGAATTTTTCTCGTTGGGATCATCAGTTGTTTACTAAGTAACCGTTTCGGTGATTTGAAAACCAAACAGTTACACTAACATGGTACCCCAGCAGTGTTCATAAAATAAACCCCCCCTTTCAACTATGATTTCAATATATAACTTACATCATACTACATATAGTTTGTATTTGTGTGTTATTTTTTGACTAAATATCATTTAAATTTTTACTTACCAATGTTACCCTCGAAAACGACAATGAGGGATCAATATATATAACAACAGACGTGACTCGTTTTTCATGTCGCTTCTATTGAGTGTTCACCTACGTGGATATTAGATCTGTCTTGTTGGTTTTAATCTCGGAGTGCAAACCAACTTATAGTATCATTTCTAAGAAGACTGGTTACACAGAAAAAAACTTCTTCGAAGTATATATATATATATGTGTGTGTGTGTTAGTATGGATGTGAGGTGATCCAATAGAACGTTGGTAAAATGAGAATTGGCAGGTAATGAGCAAACTTAAGGGAAAAACAAGTGTTACACCTCGAAAATGTTTATTATCACTTTGGCATGTTCTAGTGCATTTCGATGGTTGCCAGCCACATTTTTAAAGAGCCTGTAGCAGTGCAGAAAAAAACTGTTCACATGTTTCAGATTTGAGGAATGAAATGAGCTCTCTATGTGGTTGGTTATTTATTATAACTGCTCTTGGTCGTTCCCATGAAGTGGACAATTATATTTTAGACAAATGGATATTTAATCTGAGAAGAAAAAAACAACGTCTTCATGATTATTCCGTGGGATTATACATCATTTTGTCCAAAATATGAGGAAGTGTGTTCTCTTCTCAATCGGTGCCCAGTTTTGAAAGCTTCCATTGGAAAGGAATGCGCATTTACTTCAATAATCCTCATTTTTGATCATGAATATTGATTGAGTTCGCCCTAGTCTGGCAAAAGGCCAAATAGGTAGTAATGGAATCGGAAGATAATCTTGCGCCAGAATTTCGAATGTAGATGGCCCCTGTGCCTACAAAATCAGTATTAGAAATCCCTCGCTTCAACTGGTTTCAAACCCTGGTATTATCAAGAAACAAACAATGATCTCCATTTCTAGAGAGATTATTATTTTTTATTATAAGCGGCGATTGGTCCAAGTAATTGTTAATCGAAAAGACGAATAAGAGGGCGAAATTTGAAGTCTTGCCACAGTAGCTCGTAGCGAAGGCTTGAACCCAACCCTTCTTCAATCTTTCCTGTCTTGATCAGTGTTCGAGTCACTAGCATACCACCAATGTTAACAGAGAAGGAAGAAGGCAAGTGCGTACGTGACCAATAATTTTCCTTTTACCAATCGGGGCTATAACAGCGAAAGGATTACTTTATTCGTTGTTATCCTCGACGTGCAGAAGTCAGTTAACATATAATTAATGTGATGATATAATTAATCATCAGTTAATTATGGATTGATTATTACTGATTATCCTTATTGATATTATAATCATAATCACTTTCTCCCTGATTTATTCGTTGTGTAATAACGGAAACTAACAGTACGATTGACTGCAAATGACGGACATTTTCGTCATTGCAGTCCTCTAGCTAATCCGATAAGATTTCCGTATAATTGTGATTGATGGCAATAATCTGTGAGTCAGGGCTTTTATGTTGCAATGGATACCTATTACTCCTCACCATCTGCCGCAGTTATTGGGTTACCCTACCTTTGCAGTATTTTTAGATCACAAATCAGTGCCCTTCTCCTTGTTTTCTCTGGGTAATAAGAATTGTTTTGAAACATGAAGAATTCTTCTTGGATCCAATCGCAGACATTTTTTTTTTAAATTCTTTGTGTTTATATCGTGTTTGTTGGTTTGTTTGTTTTTGTTTTTGTTGTTGTTATTTTTTATTTTCTTATTTTTCTTTTTTTCTTTTTATTTTATTTTTTGCTTCTCCTTGAATAAACATAAATTCTAATGCAAACCCATCTTGCGCACTCCGTTCTCGTTAGACCCTCAAGGCATGCAAATTTACTTGAAAGAGAACTTTTTCTCTCTTTCCATGCTCTCTCCGTCTTCGTGTTTCTATTCGTGGCAGTGCAAAACCAAAACAGCACAAAATTCATTTACGCAGAGGAAGATCTCCTTTGAAGTGGGAGTCATTCAGTATTTACCGGTGACTGTCAAGTCGAAAATTCCAACTTTTTCTTAAGGTCACAAGATCACTTTGATGACAAGAACCAATGCACTTTAACACAGAATATATATTCTTGGAATACCTATTGATATTTTTAGATTTTTGTAAAGTTCACTACGGTGGACAGAACTTAACATTGATGGGGCCCAGTGCGTAAAATTTCATGGGAGCCATTTTATCTTTGTGTTTAGCTATTTCTTTCGAACAAATCAAAACCAAGATGACTGTTTGATTTAACGTCAAGTCTTATCGATAATCTATCTCTCTACAACATTAATGGGGCCCAGGGCATGAACTTTCTTAGGAGCACCTCTTATCTTCGTATTTAGCTATTGTTTTCAAAGAAATCAAAACCAAGAAGATGGTTTAATTTAACGTAAAGTCGTATCAATATTCTATCTATCTATGACATATCAGTAATAACGAATCAATAATTTATCGATGTATAGCATAATAAATCCTCAAACTGATTGAAACATATTTTTGAAGACATTTTTTTCCATGGTGGAGATCTGATATCTTGGGACCCTGTGCAGATGAGCTGGTTCTACTGCCTTATGTACGATCTTTGTCATTACGAGACGTGCTGCATAATCTGGATCCTTTAAGAAGCTTACATCGACAAATAGATATAAGGGGCCAATAAAGGTGGAATAAGTGTGATGATTGTCGAAGACTGCTGGGATGTTTTAACAATGGACAGACCGTCATCTTGACGTCTTATTTCCAATTTTTTTATGTCCTCAGGCCTTGATAAACAATTCACCACTTCCTGCAATCCCTTATATAAATGAACTCTTCTTCTGATCTCGTTAGACAGATGGACATAAACTTGTCTGGTCATCTTCATGCATTACATATTTACGTAAAATACGGTTCTGGGTGTCTTTGATTGCAAACAAAAGCTAAAAACTAGTCTCTTGTGTCTAAGATACAGTCAAATACAGACTTGATAAAATGTAGTACATCAAGTTAATAATGTATTTTAAACACTGGATTATAATTCAATGGATCAAATATAGAGAGAAATTAAAATGTTAGACATAGCCAATATTATAAGGCCAGATTTATTAATCACTCAGTGAGGAACACATTCTCAGGGAATGATTGGTGAATGTAGAATTCTAACCGTCTGCAGATGAAGAGTTCCACGAAAAAAAAAACAACTTTTAACTATAACTTATGACACTGGAATGCTAACCGTCAATCTATGGCAGTTGCTTGGAGCAATTATCGAATTAAAAATCAACGATAAAAAAACATATTACCAAACAGGGAAGTGAATCCGAAGTGTCTGGCTGATATGCCTAAAACCACAATTACTATTGGATGCCTGTTTTACAGTTGAATAATTGGACCCTTGAATCTTGGAATCATGTTCAAGAGTCATGTATCACCACGATTATAATTGACTTGAAAAAAAACATTAAGTTCTGCCTTAGAAGACAATTTGAGTTATTCTTTCCTCCGGTTACTGAAATTGATAAACGGTATTCCACGAATTATTCTCCATTTTATTCAAGCATCGTCTTGGTAGTTTTTATCACAAGGTTTTGGCCGATAAGTTCTTTGGTCTTCCTCTGGTGTGTGTAGCATCCAATGGCCTTTAGATATCACTTTGTACTTATCGTTTTGTTGATCCTTTAAATATTGTTTGGATAGAAATAACAGTGATAAAGATAGTCTTTTGGATAATTCTAGCAAAAATGAACACGATTAGTCTCAGAACGTTACACAACATTCAATTGCTAATTTGGTTTTATAGGATTAAATAATTAAAATACAAAGAAATTCAACTTTATTGAAAAAAAGTATTAATCATAGATACATATCGAACCATATAATGTATCGGAATAATAAGATATATCGCGAAATGCTGAAAAAAAGCATGCAGTATCGCCCATAAATTAATATAAGCACATCATTCTTTTCTTTATAGAAACTTGATTTTCTTCGAAACCAAACATAACAGGATTTTTTTATTTCTTGTAGGATTTCGCGTAACTAAAACAGATGTTATTAGGTATTATTAATGATCAAAGTCTGAAGTATTGAAACTTTGTTGTCAAAAATATGAATGTGCTGCCGTCAAAAAATGAGTACACACTTACGAAAAAACTATTCTGGCAACAAATGCTAATACTTTTTCTTAGTTTCCCTCATACTCCTGTGGGGACTTCTTTTCTCCACAGCATTGACGACTGTTAAGGTGCTGACCAAGCAATTTCTGGCAGGAATTGGCTGGATTAAGGTTGTGCCTGTCTCATTAAATGTTTTATAATATAATCACATGATAGATAAATCTTCACAATCTATATCTATCTATACCTATTTCTTTCTTTCTTTCTTTCTTTCTTTCTTTCTTTCTTTCTCTCTCTCTCTCTCTCTCTCTCTCTCTCTCTCTATATATATATATATATATATATATATATATATATATATATATATATATACATATATATGTATAGTTCTTTACTGCCTTCCTTATCTAAGACAAGCCAAACACCCACAGAGATGGGAAACAAAAACCTGTCCCCCACAGCCCCATCTCATGTCAAATCAAATGTTACCCTCATTTACATAGATCCAAACACCTCCTCTCCTGCTCCTACTAAACAACTAAAGACAGAAATATTCCCATTCTCTTCTTTGGCATCGAACATGTAAATAGCAATGTTTTTTCCGTGGGTCGCCGAAAAAATTTCTTCTCTGTAAAAGGTGGCTGGCCCCAGTCGAAATGCATTGAAATCCGCCCAGAATAACACCAAAAAAAAAAAAAAAATTGTGACTTAACATCTATCTCTTGAGTTTTTCACTCCACTTTCCAATCTTCATTTTCATCTAGATATGTTGTTTGGAAATAGATACGTGATCCGGAAAGATTATCATGATTTGCGTTATATTATATTGAAACTCTATTCGAAATGATCTCCTGATATTACACGCAGAATTAACATTTGGCCTAAACAATTAAAGGATATATATATATGGATCAATGCTCTTCCAGCATGGAATGATGCACTCTGGTGGATAAGGAATTTATACAATAAACAAATATATCGCTTAAATTCAACCTCACTGACTGTCCAGTGTTCCGTGGAGTAGAGAGAGGATACCGGCCTCCAGGTCTGAAGCTAAGGTTTCGATCCTGCTTTGTGGTACTAGATGGGATAATGGATAGTCTATAGCCACACAGAAGAGTTATAATACAACGAAACAGCTATCTGTGGATGACTATATATATATATATATATATATATATATATATACACGTGCGTGTATGTTTGTGCACACAATTAATAAGCAAGAAGTAAGCTAAGTGGTTTGAAAGAATTATCCAAACTTGGTTGATTCAGGACTAATTTCTCAGTCGCTTTTACATACTTTTTCAAAGCGTTTCGATACTCTACGTTCTAGTCCCCTTCGGGTATGTGTTGTGTTCTGGAGAGTTGCTGAATCTTGTTCTCTGCAAGCGTGCACAAGACCTCTCATACACAACACCCGGTACTTGCATCTGTATGTTCTTGGGATAGTCTTCTCCTGAACCCTGATCTAAATTATTGACCCCTATTGAACATAGCAAGCGTCCCCGGGCTTGCCAATGAAATCCAATACCCATCACTAGTTTTCTGGTCGTTGGTCCCCACAAACCGTTGATGACTATGCCTTGTCTGCTGATTGAGTATCTGAACGTAGTATAAACGTAGATTATTACACCTGTCTTACGCACCTATGCAGCTTCCTATCTGTTACTTCAACTTTATTCCGTAAAAGTTGGTGTGTACGCCTATACCTCCATGTATAGTGAGCCATACATTGTTTGAAAGTGTTTCCATCGATTGCAGCTATTCAGTGTTCCTCCTATCTTATTTTAAAGGAACGGCTCGTCTCACCGTTGTAGTAACCTACCACAACTGCATGGAGTATAAGCAAAACTACATATTATCAAACTAGTTATCAATCAATACAAGACTGACCACTTTATCATTTCTTTTATTCCTCTTCGTCTTCTCTACAGCATAATCATTAGGGAACCCTCCCTTAGACTAACCTTTTTACAAATCGTCACCAAAACTATCAACATAGGTTTTGTTAGTTTTTGAGTTGATCTAGGTGATTGGCTGAAAATTCAAACTATCACTCCTTATTATGTCAAGGGGAAAAACGGTGGGTTTTTTTTTTTACCCCCACTCCAATAGGTTATTAGTCGGGGGTCAAATATCAATATATTTATGCTAAATAGATCTCTCAGTATGTGTCTGATAGCATTCACGTTTGTTTTCCTTTTATTTTGTGTTTTGTTTTGTTTTGTTTTTTTTTAGTTCGTGCATTTTGTAGTGATCTTCCCCACACAAAAAAGCGACAGAAGTAACTCTGGTACTGATCAACCCTTTTTCCAATTTTTTAATTGATCACTTCCAACACGACGTGCCGCTGAAAGACATTGGATGCATAGCGGTTTCTACCAAGTGACTAACTAGACTCTTTTTCCCCTTAGGTTTCCTTCAACTATCACAGTCGCACAAGCAAAGTTTCCTCATTGATTCTATCGTTAGGTTTACAATAAATGAAACTGAATGGTCTGAAACTGACATTTCTCATCTTTAATAATTGCACCTGAGTTGGTTATCATATTTTTATTCTTAAATATTAAGAGTTATTCTTGGTTTTTGGACTCATATATAGTTATTAGCATTTCTCTTTTAATCTGTGATTTCTGAGGGTAAATTCAATACTATCTATTATACTTACTTCTGTCTCATTCCATCCTCTCCAAAATGTATTAGATTGAAATATGGTAATTTACGTAGCATAAGATCAAGAAGATTTCATTTTAACATTATTCAGAGGGTTGAATCAACCACACACCGAAAATTGTCGAGATAGTTTGTTATGCTTCTACTACTGACTCAGAATTTCAGTTCAGACTTGAAAGAGAAAAAACATTTTCCAGGAGCAATGCAGGTTTTCTAGGCAGATTTTCAAGTCCTTTCACAGGAAATCGGCATGACACGATCCTCTAACCCACAGTGGTCGGTTCATTAATGCAACTAAAATTTATTGCAGTTAAGAGATATAAACAGTTACCAATTAATTGAAACTATCATTCCTAAGTTAACTCATTTACACACGATATATATATATATATATATATATATATATATATATATATATATATATATATATATATATATATATATATGGGGGATGTAGCATCCAATGGCCTTTAGATATCACTTTGTACTTATCGTTTTGCTGATCCTTTCAATATCGTTTTGATAGAAATAACAGAGATAAAGATTTCCGAGGGGGTGTCCACGAGCAGGACCATAGACGGCGCGGCTTGAACGCAGTACGATGTTTTAAAGTGAAGTGCAAAATGAGCACGGTCGACCTAGCCCTTCAAACCGAGGTTTGGCATCCTATGATCCACCAAGGTGGCACAGATAGAAGCGAGGGGACGAAGGTTTGACAGAAGTTTCCTTCCTTCTCCTACCTGATGTGTGTGTGTGTGTGAGAGCATGTGTGTGCAGTGCGGTTTTTAAGTATATGATCAAATTTTATACTAATGCTATCATCATCATCATCATCATCATCATCATCATCATCATCATCATCATTCTGTTAGTATCCGTCGTTGAACATAGATCTCCCCGAAGATTCGCCAGATCACTCCCACGTGGAGATTGCAGAGAGAGTACTTTCTGAATTTATCCAGCTCGTCACACCATTTTACTTTCTGTCAGCCACAGCCTTGCATATGATCTCTGGGAATCCACGTTGTGGGTAGTGATGTCCAGTGGTTGTCAGCCATTCTTGCAACATGTCCAGCCAATTGCCATTTGAGTTTTCAAACAGTTTCTATGATGTCTTGGACTCCTGTCTTCTCTCTGATATAATGAGCTGTCTTATGATCTCTCTACGTGAAATAGGAACTTTACATAAGAAGAACAAAAATTTATTGCAATCAGCAGAGCAAGGCCAGCATTTATTCATGTTTTATGGTTCTGAATGCTAAATTTCAGGAAAATAGATCTTTCAATAGAAATGAATTAACTGAATCAAACAAATTTTTTCTACCTCGCAAAAATTTTCTTTGGAATCAGACAATAGGATTGGAAATTCCAACAATGCTATTTGGAAGAGTTACCAAATTATAAATTTCTGCTAGACCAATACACATTTTGGGAAAAATACAATGATAGGAAGAAAAACGCATATATATATATATATATATATATATATATATATATATATATATGTGTGTGTGTGTGTGTGTGTGTGTGTGTGTGTGTGTGTGTGTGTTTATGTTTATATATGTATTTATATATAAACAAAATAACTATTTTATATCCATAGAACAAACGTATATGAGCAAAATAACTATTTATGCCAATATATCACACTCATATATACACCAAATATCTATCTTATATCTATATAAAAGATACGTACTTACTGAGATGTTCACATGTAAATACCTGTGCGTGAGTAAGTTGTTTATTTTGCACAACAAATATTTGTTATCACACGTCAAAAATAAGTTGATAACTACGTATTGGGCTACGGATTTATTGATCTAATTTGATCTACCTTATTAGGACGGTGATCATAATGTTATGGCTCATGTATGTACATGAATGTGCACCAAAAACATTTTTACATTTCCCATTGACATATTTACTTGAACGTACAAATTCATGGTTTTTTTCTCTCCTCGGCAAGAGCATTTCTCAAGGAATTATTCACCATTTTTTGACGATATATATATATATATATATATATATATATATATATATATATATATATATATATATATATATATATATATATATATATATATACAAATAAGAATGGTATATATATGCATATATATGTATATATATATTATTTATTGATAACCAAACTCCAAAAGATTCGAAGGTCAAAGACAAACTTCAGCATATCGCCTGTTCTCACAGACTTTTTCTCAATATTTCTTTCGCTTCCGGTTAAAGTATGTAAATGTAGTTTCTTTTTTTTCCTATTCAAATCTGCTTTTGCTCCCAGATATCATGCAAATACTACCAAATCTGAAATGACATCAGAGTGGGTAAATATAAAACTAGAGTTTGGTGTCTCTTTGGGCAAGTTTTTTTTCTTTCCTCTTTTTTTACAATAATCCCTGGGTAATACAAGACTTATATAAATCACAAGTTATTTACTTATCCAGAAGATAGTCTTACTTGAACAATTGTTTTTAACATTGTGATGTGACTGCAAGATTACTTCATGGATGATTGTTTTATCATTTGATACAATTGGATGAATTGGACGGGATTATCTTTTCACTTGTTTAGAGGGAAAACAAAAAGTTCAATTCCTTTCTTGAAATGGATGTCAGCGCTTTCAGAGAATAGAACTATTTATAATCTAAATTTTTCTTTCTATTGAACCATTTTCTCCATAAATATTTCAATAATGAAATTTAGATTCAAATTGTTTGAAGGAAATGATTCATCGATCATCTTTTGAATCTTTGTCGTTTTGGAAGTGTCTCTGTTTTTAATTCATTGTTCCTGCATGATAACCGAGGTTAAATGTTCATAGGATCATCGACTCGCTATTCAGAGTTCTCTCAAATCAGAACTTATTTTTATAACAAATTTTGTGTTTGTGAAAACGCAATGTGTGATAGTTTTCAAAATCTCAAGATAAAAACTGACAATTAACTCTTATTCAACACCTAAAGCAAATTGGCATCATTTCATATTATAAGAATAAAAATGTATTGTGATTATATGACGGAAATATAAAGTTATATAACTATACATATATAATCAAGACTAAAAATATATAGTCATTGTGCGACTAAAAATATGACAAGAAAAAAATATATAGCCATTGTAGAATTATTGACCTCCTACAGTCTCGATAAACAATGGAACGACACTGAAGTGACATGGCGAAGTGTGGAGAGATCCTGGGGTATCCAGTCGACCGACCCCTTTCTGAGTATCACTGATCTATCTATCTATCTATCTATCAATATATATATCTATCTATCAATATATATATCTATCTATCAATATATATATATATATATATATATATATATATATATATATATATATATATATATATATATATATATATATCCAACGTTTTCTGTTGGGGACCTTTATGGTCTTAAGATTTATTTTTTTCAAGTTAGATTTCTCGAGAACTGCTGATCAAAGAAATGTCAAACTAGATACCACACTGCCTTGTTTGCTTACCTATATATCTGGTGAATATCAAAGTAATTCACAGGCCAGTTGTTGAGTAATCGCAGCTCATACATACACGCTAACAGACACGAAATTTCTTCAATTGCAGTTGGATAATTTCATTTTTTTTTTTTTTTACCATTCCGATCATAGGAAGTGCTGAGGGGATCTCAATCCGAACAAAAAAAAATGAACCTGCTTATGGGGGAAAAGTCAGGCGTTTTCTTTGCTGTTTCTCGTTTTTTTTTGTATCTATTTTGTTTTGTTTTTTATATTAATCTGACATCGTAGAGCGAAATTGGAGCAGGGAAGTTTATTATTTGATTTTGTAAGTTAAGAAACTTGTACAATTGATTTTAGGGTTTTTTTTTTTCAAGTTTCGTGACAATATTTCGTAGGTTTTATTGAATTTTTCGAAAACTTTTAGCGAATTTTTAGAGTTTTTAATTTCTTTTGTATGTTTTCCTTTCAGCAGGGCAGTGCATATTTATAGTATGATTAACGTGTATACATGCAACTAAATACAAATATATACACCTATATGCATATGAAGGGTCTGTTCCATTTTCCAGAATCTCTGACGTGTTCGCTGCATCTCCATTGATTGAAAGCTCGTTTCCGTTTATCATGAAGTTACCGTGTAGCGAATAACCCAGAAATGAAGGGTGTCCATTTTAGGGCTCTCTTTAATGCTCCATTGAATTTCCAAATTCACCAGTGACCTTTTTATGATCTAAAATTAGTACATTAGGGTTAATATTACGGGACCTTATTCTGACAATTTATAGAAAACAAAGCATCTATTAGTGCTATTTGCTCAATACATGAGCAATAAGATTTTGCATTTAAGACATCGTGTATAAGATTTATGAAAGGAAAAAAACACTCGTTTGATCATTTGTTAAAAGCAGACAAAAATGTGGCTGAGACACTAATAATACAATTATTCATTTTTATTCTTTTGCCATTTGTGAACTTGATGGAGAAATGTCCAACTTTCGTTTTTAAATTTCAATTCTTTCAATAGAATATTGTATTTCCCAAAACGCAGGCTAACTTTTTTATTTCCTATACCTAGTGCGATTTGGTTATTTTTACGGGACCCTATTTTTACAATTTATCGAGAAAAAAAACATGTATTGTAAAATCTAAATATGTTATATTTATGTACGATAAGATTTAGTATTTAATACACATATTAGATACCTTATGTACGAGGAGTGAACATTTTGGAACAAAGAAGAATTGTAATCTATATTACAACACGAGTACAGATAACTGATATGACAAAAATAAAGATTTTAATAATATGATGTTAGATATCGACTTTATATGGTTGAAAAAAAGTATAAAGATTTGGTTCAACTAATCTGACTGACACTAAGTAATAGTCCAATTTAGCATTGTATCAACTTTGTAAATCAAACCACTCGCTAAAACCTCAAAAGTTTTGGAAATTTCCAGAACTGATAAGCTCTCGGATCCCATTAGTAAACAGACAAAGTTTGATGGTCGTAGCTGTAACTGCCCTTGAGTCATGTTAAGCAGACAGACGAATAGACAGTTTTATAATATTCATAACTAATCCCCCTTGAATGTAAACAAAAATTTTCACTATTACGTAATTAAGTTTTAGTACTTAGTAAATACTAACAGAAATAGTTTTTATTTATTTATGGTTTGGCGAAAACATATTAAAACTTTATAGAGTCAACCAAAAGAGCGCATGCCACTCTCAATCCTATTCTTGCAAGGAAGTGAGGGAGGTAGCAGTTTTGTCCATTTCTGAATTTAATCGTTTTTATTTTAATTTAATGGGAATTAATGGAGGGGAAAATCAAATTTAAAAAGGACACAAATAAAGATTAAACGAAATAAAAAAAAAATTTTAATCGATTGTTACCTGAGATTTTGCAGTGCTAAGGTATTTTTCCTTCACAAATTATAAAATCGGAACGAAAAAGGATTAGTGTTTAAGATCAACTTGGATTTTCAATTTTGATTTTTAAATGGTTAATTAGATTTTAATTTGCACAAGTCAGTGATAACCCTCAAAAACAGAAAAAAATTCAGAAATCAAAAAAATAGAAAATTGAAAATTCATTACATGAAAAAATTTTCTTTTTCTATCAAAATTTTCATTTAAAAAAATGGTAATGCTTTTATCATTAAGATAAGAAATGGTGTAAAATTTTTTTAAAATAGATAAGAGAATTCATCAAAGAAAAACAAGCAAATACATTAATTGTATTGTTACAACTTCACTTTATGAATTTTTTTGCCAACGGCTAAGCCATGTGGTATAAAATGTGTCTGTACACGTACGATCGTAAATAGAATCAAAGAAAGTGAAATAAGAGAATTCATCAAAGACAAGCTTGTAAATACATTGATCATTGTTAGGGTTTCAGTTACATCGCTTACTTTCAACAAACGATTAGATGTTTTTTTTTTTCCTTTATAAATCTTGTGCTCGATATTTTGAATACTAAATCTTATTGTATTTAAATAGAACAGAAGGGGAAAATTTTACAATGGATGCTTTCTTTCCTATAGATTGTTAAAGAAGGTTCCCGTAAAATAACCTATTGCACTAACTTTAGAAAATAAACAGGCCACTGGAGTTTGTTTGTTTTTTTTTATTCAATGGATCATTGACAAGAACCATAACACTGACTCCCTTTATTTCCGGGTAATTCGCTACACGGTAACGATGACTAAGGGAAATTATCTTTCAGCCAATGGAAAAGTGGCAAATAAGCCAGCGGTCAAAAGAGATTCGGGAAAATGAGTGCCATCGGCACATGAATTACAACTAAACAATATATATGTTAATAGGTGTGTTCACTTATATATGAATATATCATAGTTATAATATTTCTATGTCTCAATCTATACATATGTAAATATGCATGAATATATATATATATGCTTTCATGAGTATATTTGAATTACAAATATGATATAAAATATGCGTACATGAAGGTGCGATTGGAGTTGTCGGTAACGGCTCAGCGACCCGAGTTCAAGCTCTGGTCGAGGGTTTTTGTATGAGTATGTGTGTGTGTTTCTGCGAGTTTGTACATACCTATATAACGTCTCTTGAATACACACGCTATCTCTAACTTTCATGCACATACGTACACAAATTCGAATACATACATACACATTATTTCAGCCTTTCAAATACACGTCATCTATAATAATAGTTGTGGTCATTCTTCTTTTCTGAAACATCCAGATTCTTTCCATCCGTTATCTGAAGCGTCCCTCATTTTCTTCTTTAATATCTTGTTTCTCTCTTTTTGATATTATCATTCACTTTACCTTCAAGTCATGCCCTGCAGCTATCCACAAATTATAGAAAATAAGAATCAAGCATTTCTCTCGTGTGGGAGATGTCTTTCAGGAAGGCAGCATTGGTTGGAGGGAGGTGGACCTTCTTCTGAATTAATGATCCATATTTCCAATGACCCCTCTCATTTTGCTAAGAATCTTCAGAACTGATCCTGAAAATGCCGAACAGAGAAGGTTGGGACAGGTCTTTTTCAGGCTTGCTCAATAATTCATTTGAAATATTCTCTGCCCTAAAGAAAGAAAAAAGACGCAAGAGAAAAGCCTGAAGGGTATTTTAGAAGAATAAGCAAAGAAAATAAGTCATAAGTTGATAGAATCTCGCCGAAACACGTGTGACCAAGATGAACTACAAAAGTTATGCGTGGATCATGTCAAATTCTTGGTTTATGAAAACATGAATCATTTCTTTAATGTGGATGAGACCCTTCTGTTGATTTCTCCTCCATTCTCTACCGTTTTTTTTAAATTATTTTTAAGGTCGGATCTATGAGATCAGGCTGCTAGGGGTTTATCATATCAACACTTGGGGTTCAAGGGGAAGCCCAGGAGCCATCAAGGACCCAGGAATTTTCTGGGATCACAGGTTTGCTTATATCAAAGTGAATAGAAACAGGATCACTGATTGCGAAGAGAAGTTGGTCTGAAAGAAACTGTAACCCTAAATAAAATGCCTATACTTCCTATTTGGGAGTAATGTGGGCAGGTTTTCAGCAAGATATCGACTATATATGGTTAAACAAAGATATAAAGATTCGGCTCAACTAATCTGACTGACACAAAGTAAAAGTCCAGTTTAGCATTACAGTTTACTTTGTAAATCGAACCACTCGGTAAAACCTAAAAAGTTTTGGAAATTTCCAGAACTGATAAGCTCTCGGATCCCATTAATAATAATAATCATCATCATCATCATCATCATCAGTCTTTTAACGTCCGTCGTTGGACATAGACCTTCTCTAGGATTTGCCACACTTCTCTGTCATGAGCGTCGTGGAGCCAGAATTTTTTTAATTTGTCCAGCTCGTCTCTCCGTCTAATGTTCTGCCGGCCTCAGTTCTGCATGTGATCTCGGGGAATCCATGTCGTGAGTTGCGATGTCCATCAGTTGTCTGCCATGTGTGCAACATGGCCAGCCCATTGCCATTTGAGTTTTTTAATGGATTCTATGATATCCCTGACTCCTGTCTTTTTTCTGGATCTACTGTGCTGTCTTGTGGTCTCTCCATGTGGGGTTTAGCATTATTCTTTCATGTGCCCGTCGCACGGTTCTCGATTTGCGGGTCTGTCTCTTGGTTAGGTTCCATGTTTCAGCTGTATAGGTGACTATTGGGAGGATGCATTAGTTATACACCGTTCTTTTTAGGATTAATGGGATCTTCTTATTTTCAAAGGTTGAGCTTGCTCTGCCAAAGGCTTGCCATCCTAGGGTGATTCTTCGCTTGATTTCTTCTGCTTTTGAGGGTTGATGGCCGTAGCTGTGGCTGTCCCTGTGTCATGTGATGCAGACAGATGAATAGACAGTTTTTTTTACTCATAACAAATCCCCCCTGAATGGAAACAAAAATTTTCACCATTTCGTTGTTAAGTTTTAGTACTTAGTAAATGCTAGCAGAAATAGTTAATACTTATTTTTGGTTTGGCGAAAACATATTAAAACTTGAAAGAATCAACCCAAACAGAGCATTCCACTCTCAATCCTATTCTCGCAAGGACGTGAGGGAGGTAGCAGTGATTTAAATTATTGGGTCCGTCGCAGAATTTAATCAATTCTCACTTAGCCCAAGGCCTGCTCTCTGTCAAAATTTCATCGGAATTCATTGATGACTTTTGAAGAAAGTGCAGAGCAAACATGAATGAATACGTAAATGTGTGAAAAAGTGATTAGTATCTCTCAACGTCAGAGAGTACTGGTTTCCACGACGCCCATGATGGAGAAGTGTGGCGAATCCTGGGGAAGGTATATGTCCAACGACGGACGTTGAAAGACTGATGATGATGATCTCTCAACGAAAAAAAAACCTGGATCCGTCCCAAAATGTGATCATTTTTCCATAGTCTATTGCCCACCGTTCCTCATAATCTCATGGAAATTCATTGAGAAAATCTTTATCCGTTTTCGAGACTATAAAAAGGTGGTGATCCTGTGTCTCTTCACTGTGTTTTACAATCGAATCGGACAATTACCAAAAATTATTTGCTTCAGAAAAACACGCCATATTTCTCCAAACTAATGAGAACTGCCCCACTTGCTGTAATGCATAAAGGAATCTTGAAACAATGAACTTTCGATTGGTGAAAACTTTCTATCTTCATTACTTCCCGAGTTGTCAACAGTATGGCAGGTCAGGTTGTTTTTTCTTTCGAATCTGAAAATGGATCTTCAAAATACGTGTTATCAAATGATGACGCTGATTCCTTTTGTCTTTGATAGTTTCCGAGATACGGGGCAATTCCGTGATCAATACATTCAATGAGTGAAAAAAATGTGAGCATTTTTATTCCAGGATGTGGGTAATGATTAGAATATACGATTCAATCAAATAAAAGATTTGAGAAAGATTTTTTTGAGTATTTGATGTTTATTTAAATCAACTTTATGATAGTTTAGCATAGTAACCAACGAATAGTTTATCATATTTTATTGAACATTTTCTGTGTAAACATACATGCATTTAAATATACATATACAGGGTGCGTCAGCTATTTAAGAACACTAATTTCAAGAACTATAGATGGCCCAAAACCTCAACTAAATATCTTCTTTTCCTTCATCCCTAACATGGAAACTTTGAATCTAACAGAGGAGATGAAAAAGCATGTTGTTTTTGTTGCCTAGACCGCCGACCACAGCGATTTAAGGATTGCAATCTTCTTAAATGTCTCCCGGTCCTTCGTGTTTCAAGATCAGAAAAGAGCTTTTGGCCTCTGGTGGGAATGTATCCCCTGGCAAAAAAAGAAAAAAAATTCTGGACGGTCAGACATCGTCAGAAAAGTTTATTTTGTGCTCTGGTGGTCTTGGGGGTCAGGAGCGATGGGGATAATGTCATGCCTCCCTACTTCTTCCGGCCAGGTCTTAGGGTCTTAGGTTCAATGCAGCTGCCTACATCTGGAGATGAGTCCGACCGGGGGCGTCTGTAGATGTTCCAGCAAAACGCTGCTCCCTCTCACACAGCCTACACGATCCAGGAGTAGATGGACGGAAATTTTCCCAGCCATGTTATCCCTAACATTTGGTCTCCGAGCTCCTCAGATTTGAACTCCCCTGGGTACTACGTCAGGGGCGTCGTTGAGAACGAGACCATAACGAAGATTTTGAAGTCTGCTATCGAGACCGTAATCGAGGCTGATGGTGGTTTTACTGAATAGCCTTTTGCTATGCATATGTAAGAATATCTGTATAAAATTATGTAAGAATATCTGTATAAAATTAAGATATGATAGTTTTTCTACTGAATAGTTACGTTGTATATATATATATATATATATATATATATATATATATATATATATATATAATTAATGCTCCTCCATTCAGGGTTGAGCACTCTTTAAGTGAGGTAACTCATCCATTGAGGAGTTGCTGCGTATATAAATATATTGCTTAAATTCAGACCTATTAACCACCCAGTTCCGTTCTCCAAAGGTAGGATATCGGCCTCCGGGTCCGATGTGAGGATTTCAATTCTGCCTCGCAGTACTGGATGGGATAAAGTCTATAGCCACACTGAAGAGATGTAATACATCGAAACAGCTGTCTGTGGATGACACTATAAT
>OY735217.1:21597986-21637986 GCA_963457665.1 Thysanoteuthis rhombus
ATACAGGACAGGGTGGAAATAAAATGCATTGTTTTTAATCTTTTTGGTTGATGGCGGATGAGACTTTTTTTCTTGAGGGGTGGTGTGTGTGTGAGTGTGTGCTTATACTATTTAATAGGGTGTTGGGCATTAGCTGATTCATAGCATGTTAATGTAATATGCTGTTTTTATCTGATTCTGTTTCAAAATCAATGCATTTGCCTCCTGGAAATATCCACACTTTTGTGTTATCATATCGCTTTGACTGACCGATCCCCTCACACATCTTTCTTATTTCAGACCAAACTTGACATTCACATACACAAATAAAATAAAATAACCTCTCCTCCCTCTTCAATCTCAAACATATGAACAGCATACAATTTTCCTCGCTGCGAAATTCTCTGAAAGAGATGGCAGACAACTGCCGAAATGCATAAAAACATGCCCACGAGATAATGAAATTTTCAAGGTTTAACGCCTACTTTTGTCTTGATTTTTTTTCTCGCAACATTCCCATTGTCATTTTCATAAGCACTCTGTTAGACCATCGTGCATCCACACAACACACACACACACATACACATATATATATGCATACTTACAAATATACATATATACATGTTCACATACATATAAATACATCTGTATATGAATATGCATACACATACACACAAATCTATCTTTAAAATGGAGTTCCAAATATAACATATATGTACATTCATATATATATATATATATATAGAGAGAGAGAGAGAGAGAGAGGGGGGAGAGGGAGAGAGAGAGAGAGAGAAAGAAAGACTTACCAGAAAATAGTTGGTGAGCAATCCTAATTTCTTGTTTAGCGAAAATGTCCTACAGTGAAACATAAAGATTTCGTGCAGAGAGGAAGGTAAACAGAATTTGATTTTCAACAAGTTCCAATTAGATTCGTAGGTGAGAAATATGAAGGGGTAAGCGTTCCTCTATTCATTCCAATCATAGGACATTGGGTGAGGGAAAAGAAAAAGAAGGTAAATGATGATAATAAGTCGTGGCGAATAATTTCCCTGAAGAAAGAATTCTAAAAAGGAATTGGTACACTCAGAAAAATGGAAGCCAAAAAAAACAAACTGAGCAACGTGAAAAATACATTGATACAGTCTCTTGCAAACATGCACACACACATATGGATGACACAATTATATATATATGTGTGTGTGTGTGTGTGTGTGTCATCATTATAATTATATCAGTCATTTGACCTATATAACTTAAATAGAATAAATAACGAAAGAAGAGTGCTTGAATCGAACCTGCAACCGATATAGTTGCTGCTCCAACTTAGCATCGCTTTTAAACATTGAGCTACCGCGAAGCCATAACCTTATCGGTCGCAGGTTCGATTCTTGCTGCAGCTCCATTTTTCTTTGATTGATCATTCCATTTACACTGACTCGGCTGAGTGATTCATTCTCCGTTCAATAACAGGAAGTCATTTCAAATAGAGTTTCAAATGATATAACGCATATATATATATATATATATATATGTGTGTGTGTTTGTGTGTGTGTGTGTGTATGTATGTGTATATTATATATATATATAGAGAGAGAGAGACAGACTGACATAGAGAGAGAGAGATAGGAAAAGAGAGAGGGGGAACTTATCAGAAAAGAATGGCAACTAGTAAGCTCAATTAGTCCCTACCTTACCAGAAAGAACATGACGTCATTGGAGGAGTTTGGAAAGGTCTTGGTTCAGCAGTGGACATGAAATGGATCATATGGACATATACACACACACACACACATACTCTCACACACACACACATACTCTCACACACACACACACACACACATCAATATATATATATATATATATATATATATATATAGAGAGAGAGAGAGAGAGAGAGAGAGAGAGAGAGGGGGAGTGCACACAAACAACTCGTTACGAACGAAATGCTGAATTCTATTTTCGTTTTTCGCCTTTTAGCGAAAAAGTGTCGAAAAAGTGAACTTTTGGAAAGTGGGGGATACCTATGATAGGAAAAGACGAATACTGATTAATAATAGAAAAATTGGAAGCCTAACAGAAACAGAAAAGTTATTAAGAAGATTGTTTCTTTGGGAAGGCCAACGAATTCTGGCAAAATTTTACATTTGAAATTTCATTAAATTTTTGTCTTATTATTATTATTTCACTTATTTATTTATTTGTTTTCTGTTCTGCCATTCCAATCTCTTCGTTACCCATGCCCTCCCTCCCCTATATTAGAAAACCCCAAATCCACAAAATGATTTCTGTCTTCTTTTGCGATAGATTTTTGGTAAGCGGAATTTTTTTTTTTTCTCCAACATTTTCCGTGTTGAGAGTTAACCAAGTTATGGACAAGAAGAAATCTAATTCATGTCATTTGTTAATAACATTTCGCGAATATACTTCCTGTCAATACGGATCATCGAAGAGCGGAAGTTGGCAAATACCAGAGGCTATAAGCGATGGTTGGAGGAAGCGAATAGACAGGGAAAAGAAAGTGGAGGTAGAAGAGATGGTGAGATAGAGAAGGAGGAGAGATACGGAGAGGTTAGAATGAGAAAAGTGGTAGAAGGAGGAGGAGAAGAAAACTAGTTCGAGTGAGGATTTTGTAAAACATTGAATTGATGAAAGAAAGAGAAACTCTGAGCAGAAGAAAATAATGGTGAAATGAATGATTGAGAAAAAAAAAGGAAGTAGAAATGAAGGAAAGGAGTGGGGATGGAGATTATAAAGAAAAATAGAAGAAGGAGAAAAAGAGACGAAGGAGAAAACATGGAAGAATGAAAAAGTAGAGACTAGAAAACACTCGAAGAGCGTATAACTCTATCAACACCATTGTCACAGAAACTTGAATGAAAATTAGTTGCGATGCAGGGCCGGTAACTGTGGAAAGAAGTCCCAGATCCGTCCCAAAATTTAAACATTTCTCCCATAGCGCATAACCCACCCTTCCACAAAATGTCATTGAAATTTCGAAGATATTGTTTGGACAAATGGACAAACAAACAAACAAACAAACAAACGAAAATTTGAAGCTGAAGTAGGAAGTGAAACAAAATGCTCAACATGAATTAGTAATGAAAGATAACGAGAGAAGATAACATTTGTGTGATTTCGTAAGCTGAAAAGGCGTAAGGCAAAAAAGCAATTACCATTTATTTATACGGGACAAATTTGTAAGCGTTTCCAAATCCTCTAAATGGCAATGATGATATGTCAGGCTGTGTCATCTGAAGTTGAAGTATTGGGAGTTACAAGGAACTGGCGTATTTGACAGAGAAGAGAGGGTGTGTGCTGCTTCTATAATGGCTGAAGGCAAAACTAGTGCTGAACGCTGTTCTCCCCGTCTCATCTTTTTTTGTAATAGCAAACAATAGTGGTGTATGGTGAACCTTTAAAAAGACGGGATAACTGTAAAGCTGTATAGGTTTACCCGATATTCGAAACAATGTTCCCATGAAACCTTTCGTAAAAAAAAAATAGCGTAAAGCGAAATATTGATTAACACTAGTTTATATAGGAATATGTTTGACCGTTTCCAGATTCAAAATTAACGCAATGTGTAAAACTCTTACTAGCTCTCTCAGAGTTTCCTAATACCTTAGGAAACAGCTTGCAAAGAAAAGCACAAAATGAATTGAGATAAAGCACGGATACTCACAGACACAGATCAGAGCTATGTTGGCTTGAGATCTTTAATTAGGCGAGGTGGCGTAAAGCGAGCCTTCATAAAGCGGGGGATACCTACGTCGAGAATAAGAAAGAAAGAGAAGAAACGGCGAATAAAACTAGGAGGAAAGGAAGAAACAGGTCTGGTTAGTCTCTCAGTAGAAACTGTCAAGTGACCAACGTCATTTTGGCAGCATGCAGTGCCGGGGGTGATCAATAAAAAGAACAGGAAAACAGGGTAAAAGGAAAAAAAGGAAAAAAAGGAAAGGGGAAATTTTTTTTAAAATGGTGATAAACACTTGACAGAGAAAGGAGCTGGCCCGACAGAAGCGGGGCCGGGGGGGGGGCTACCCCCCTTTTAACAGGCGTTTGAAGTGCCCTTTACTAAAAAAAGGGGTATTGCTATTACTGTATAGACGACTGGGCAAAGTCCGAACCTGTTTTCTCAAGAAACCGTACACTAACTTATTCGAATATGTCTAGACAGATTCATCCATGTACAGATAGATTTGAACCCGTCCTGACTCTTACAGTACTTGAAACTCCCGGAACCGAACTGTACTCTCATATGGCTGTTCGGGCCTTACTTTGCGAATTGACCTTCCGCACTAAAAACCGATGGGCAGTTGGTTGGGGGTGGGGGTTCTCAATGTTGAAATTTTCGGCCCTCTAGCTCTATCGGTGGGGCCAAATACATACATACATACATACATACATATTTATTTACGTACTAAGCAAGCCAATCAACCAGCCAGCCAGACAGACTAACTTCTAAAAATGATAATCAGACGAGGAGGTTGGGGGGAAAAAGTCCTGAATTAGATGGGGGAAAATTAAAAATATCGATGTGAATGTCAGAAAGAGGAAGACAGTCATCCCATTCAGTTTTTAGTTTGTCCACTTCAAGAATAACGAGAATTCTCGTCCTCGCAAACTGTTTCATCCAATTATTAATGAAACTGGGCCAGCCATCTTCAAATTGATTAGATGTGGGCAAAGAGCCCTAGAATTGATAATCGTCAAAAGGGACAGACAGAAATCTGATGGTGTTATGGATAAAGAGTGTTATTTTCTTCTCAACGCACCTTTGGTATCCTCAAAAAACTGTTGGAATCAAATTATAGATATGATTCTTTGTTAAATATAGGTTGGTAGTCATGTCCTGTGGATATCTCAAACATTACAAATACCGAATTAGCTGCTAAAGGAAGTACGTATTTATTTGTTTTGATCAGATAGAAAGGATTTCTATACACTGGGTGAATGTGTGATCAGGGTCTGAAGCAGAACCTGAGGCAGCGCAAACAGTGCAGCTGCACTGGGCTTCCAGATTTTAGAAGCCCCATGTAGTACGTCTCAAAAAAATCATTCATTATGTGACAGAGACACGTATTATTCATCCGTAAAGAACTAAAGATGAAATTAAACATCATAAATTTGTTGAAATATTTACGCTGCTCCAGTCAACGAGTCTCTACAGTGGCTATGGAGGGAATTCCCTTCCGATATGGTGTCCCTTCCGCCTGAGTTTTATATACAGCCAGACCTACCCGTCATTTATGCCCCAACACTTAAGGGAGAGGAGAGGCGAACAAGGAAGACTAGAGCTGTCCGGAATAAGTTTTGAAGTTACCCTTCGCATTCAATATGTATGGAGTTTGTTACGTATTACAATGAAAGACGCCTTGCGCTTATTTCATTTTTGTTTCAGTTAGTTTGAAAATGAAGTTAGTTTGTTAAATACAAAAATAGAAGGGCCCCAAGGAATGTTATGCACCATTAATTTCAAATTCGACCCAGTGTATGATTAGTAGTTACAAGGATCTAGGACCGGAATCCGATGGACCCGTTATATATTCTTCAACCATTAAAGTCTCAATAGAGTCAGCCTCCAAGTGGCATTGGAAATTGAATGACTATATTTGCTAAGCTTTTAAGAGAAAATTGTTTTGTTGTTGGCGGTTTATTCCAAATATCAGGGAAGGACACTTCTCCTGCCTCTGCTGGATGATCAATAGGGATCAGCTCGCGCCCACCGAGTCCACTCTTCCAGCTTGTGGCATTCCCCTAGAAGGTTGGCAGGTCGTTTATTTATATGCACCCCTGTGACACAAGGTCAAAAGTCATGGTCGAGGTTAGGGTGGGGTCTTGTACGCGAAGGTGTGGGCAGGGTACAAGACTCTCACCATGCCCCCCACACACACACACACACCCAATTGATGTCACATTGGGACAGACTTGACTTGATCACAGGGGCGAATCCTGTGCAAGTTCTCCGGACGAATCTTGAAAATATTGGAGAAAGATCCTGGAACGAATCCCCGGCAGTGTTCACCAAATCACTCTGTTCTCCTGCACAAAATTGCTTCGATACGGACAAACAGGATCTTTAAAAACAAATATCACTACATCTACCGAGGACAACGAATCTCCATGAGATCCTCAAAAGAAAAAGAAATCAAGCGATGAATGACACTAGGATGGCAAGCCTTTGGCGGAGCAAACTCAACTTTCAAAAATAAGAAGATCCCATTAATCCTAAAAAGAACGGTGTATAACTAATGCATCCTCCCAATAGTCACTTATGGAGCTGAAGCACGGAACCTAACCAAGAGACAGATCTGCAAATTGAGAACTATGCAACGTGCACTTGAAAGAATCATGCTAAACCTCACATGGAGAGACCACAAGACAGCACAGTACATCCAGGAAAAGACAAGAGTCGGGGACATCATAGAATCCATTTAAAAGCTCAAATGGCAGTGGGCTGGTCATGTTGCAAGAATGGCAGACAACCGATGGACATCGCGACTCACAACATGGATCCCCAGAGATTACATGTGCAACCGAGGCTGGCAGAATATTAGATGGAGAGACGAGCTAGACAAATTCAGAAAGTACTGGCTCCGCGACGCACATGATCGGAAATTGTGGCGAATCCTTGGGAAGGTCTATGTCCAACGATGGACTTTGAAATGATGATGATGATGATGATGATGATGATGATGATGATGATGATGATGATGATGATGATGATGATGATGATGATTCAATTTGATTCAATACAGACTATAAAGAAAAAAAACTTAGCTCTGAAAGTAAATCAGGATCTGTGTCATAATCTGGGACCATAGATTCCGTCAAATGTTCATGTGTGATCCAAACCAAAAATATAAACCGGATCGTGACTAAACAGTGGAATAAATAAATAACTTTCTAACATAATGAAAAATCTGAACAAATAGAAGCATACAAACTATGATTCGCTTGACGCTCCGGCGTAAGATAATATTCTACTATTTTGACGTGTTGTATAAAACCGTATTGTATCTTATTTGTCGATGCAGTATTGACTCGATAGTGTTTATAAATAATGTCAGTCTGTGTTATTACCAATATAACTGATCATCAAGATTGTGTGTGATGTTTGTGTTCGTTCGGTAGTGTACTGGATTTTATTCTTCATTATTTTATTATTAAGATCTGTGGGAAATAAGCTTACCAAATATGCGTTTACCAAAAGTAAAAGGTGCATAGAGATTGTTAGATAGGCTCTTCTGGTTTTATTTTCTTACACCATTCAGATAAGCGGGAATGGACTTGTTGGCTGAAATCTGAATTTTTGAACTTTGAAATGTTTAGGACGACTTGAGAGGATATATCATTATATCTTGTCAGCAAACTTGAATGTAGTTGGTGGAAATTGGATCTGAGATTTTCACTGAATAATGTTCGATCGATGTGATTTATGTTCACCACTGAGTGAGAGTATTGGCAAGAAGGGAGATTATTTTGAAAAATGAATATTGGTCGGGTAAAATAAATATTTTTTGCATCGTTAGGCATGAGACATCGATATTACCAACGAACGTGCCATACAAATTATGGATATTTTTGAAAATCTATGTTTTATATCTTCTTCTTCTCCTTCTCCTTCTTCTTCTTCTTCTTCTTCTTCTTCTTCTTCTTCTTCTTCTTCTTCTTCTTCTTCTTCTTCCTTTAAAGTTCTTGGCATTTATAGATTAAAACTAAAATTTCCATTCTGTATTTCTTAACAAAATACTGCACATTTTCTCCCCTTTTCGCGCAAATAAACCCTCGGTCAGTCGATAAACAAACGCTCCTGCGAAATAAAAAGCACTCAAAGTGCGCATACCTCGGCCAACGCCGTACGCTAATTAAAACCTGAATGAAAATCGATTCATATATAGCTACTAAACAGGGTAGATAACAATTGGTTTCGATTTTCCTATTTTTGGACCATTGTATTAATAAAGAGAAAAATATCTTTCAAAAAAGAATTCTGGGTCCAGCCCTAAATTCAATCAATTCTCCCTTTCCCAAAACGTCATCAAAATTCATTGGGAACTTCCGGAGATATTGTACAGACAGACATGACGAATAAACAGTGAGGAATGAACACTACACTAGCAGCGGTTTAATGTGATCAGTACTTCTATTTAAGCGACCAAATGTTGGTTTTTGTCGAAGTATTGAAAGTAGCATGAAGAGGAAAAAAGTCACCACGAAGCCATTATTCATGGCATCCTGCGCATAAAAGACTGTCATGGGCAACTTTCTGTCCGGTCCATCATTGGCCCCTGTCCCATACATCAATCCCTGACCCCAAACTGACCAATGCCAATATTTCATTATTGTCTAATTGTTCCAGCTTCACGACCATCTTCCGTAAAAAGGCTCATGACTGAAGATGCCAGCTAGTTTGGCCTTAAGGTCTCTCTGAGTGCGCTATAGTGTTAGAAAGTCTCTAGGGAGGAAGAAATTTGATTTTAGGTGGGTTAAAGGGAGTCTACTGCATTTGGAGGTTGGACTTTACGATGAGCGTGTGTCTGCACTGCCTGCCTCTGTTTCCCAGAGACTAATGCACTTTAATAAGATTATTGAATGAATGAAGGGGGAAGACTTGCAAATGATGTACGGCGGGGGGAAGGGTAAAATGGGGTGGAGACGATAGCACGCTGGCGCGCGCACGCACACACGTAGGGACAATTATTTTTTGATTGGACAAAGCTTACAGAGTGAATCCTTGTTTTTGTCAATCTCTATCCTCCATTGTATTCCCCCTCCACCGACCGAAAGTACTTCTGCTGTGCTTAGACAAGGGATTGAACTTTCGAATCCCAGGATTGCTAGCGACTATCAAGATCGAGCACTGTTTTGTCTTTTAACTATTTTCAGAAACCGTCAACCACGACCGTCAAGATGGGTTTCTTCAGTTTTTATGATGGACTGTCTGGCTAGCCAGCTATGTATGTATGTATGTATGTATGTATGTATGTATGTGTCACGTGTATAGGTCGTATCTATAGACCTACAAGGCTGAAAATCTATAATCAGTGCTTATGTCTTGGAAAAAAAAGCTTTTTTGTTTTTTGAAAATCATTCCTTAATAAGCTTTTATTGAAAGATTCAATTCGCAATTTGAGATTATTATATATTGATACCTTCGTTTGTGTCCAGTAATGTTCTCGCTTGCTTTTTGTTTTGTTTTAGTGAAATTCAGACTTTTTAGTGATCTCTGTCCAACAAGAGTCGAGAAACGCAACTTATTCATCCCTATCGATAATTTCTTATAATCAATTATCTCGAAACAAGATGCTGTTAAAAGACGTTTTGGTCACATCACTATTGAGTGACTAACTAGACTAGTTTTCTTTTCGTTTTATGAAATTCAGTAGAATAAAGGTCGTGTGCAGCAATCAAGTTGGAAATAAACACTCAATGATCGAAATTGAAAACACATCACTATAGAAAGTAGACCTCTCCATTTACTTAAGACAATGAATCTCTATGGAATCCTCAAAAGAAGAAGAAATCAAGTGAAAAATCACTCTAGGATGGCAAACCTCGGGCAAAGCCATCTCTACCGCCAAGAGCAAGAGAAGAAAAAGAATGGTATACAACCAATGCATTCTCTTGATGGTCACCCATGAAGCTGAACACCCACGTTGCAGGAATGACAGACAACCGATGGACACCACAACTCACAACATGGATCCCCAGAAATCACATGCGAAACCGAGGTTGGCAGAATATAAGATGGAGAGATGACCTAGACAAATTCAGAAAGTACTGGTTCTGTGATGCCTTCGATAGAGAGATGTGGCGGATCCTGGGGAAGGTCTATGTCTATAGACGGATGATGAAAGACAGATGATGATGAATGAAACCTCACACTTTTGATTAATAGATTTAGGGTGAACCATCCTCAGTTTCCTTTTCCTCCTCCTACTGCTGCTACTACCACGACTAGTAATG
The DNA here is from genome assembly GCA_963457665.1 of Thysanoteuthis rhombus. Classification (NCBI taxonomy): domain Eukaryota; kingdom Metazoa; phylum Mollusca; class Cephalopoda; order Oegopsida; family Thysanoteuthidae; genus Thysanoteuthis; species Thysanoteuthis major. The sequence continues at coordinate 21,607,935 of OY735217.1, forward strand.
TTACTACTTCTTTTTTTAGAATCCCTTCAAATAGGAAATCAGAGATATGGACGTAAGGATGATAGATGCATAATCGGACTAATGGTTCTTGTTATTTAAATTCAATCTCATTTTTCAGTGTGTCTGGAGTAAATTAGACATTGAACGTTCGAGAATTATCTTCAATTAAAAAAAAAATAATTCACCTAGAGTTAGTCTATTTTTGTCATATTTAATAGAATATTTCTTCACTAAATAATCCCATTCCGGTCCCGGCACACATCAAAGTTTCAGTTTATCTTTTGCTTGAATATAACAGATTCGTTACTATCGTTACCATAACAAATATAAAAATTATGTTGTTTAATTTATTTATGTTTTTCTCCGATTTGGAAAATTTTACTGTCTCATATATATGACATGCGCCGTCTAGCACTTAGCGCCATGGTCAACTGTCTATGTTGGCTGTACCTTGGATCGACCTTCACGAAAACAATATTCCATGTCCATAATAGAAAATTAAATTATCACTGTTATGGTAAGTTACTAAATAAAAACCATCGTGTTTCCAACAACTTTTCATATTATGGCATATTGAGGATGATCAATTAAAAATTTGAAAAATGAGTGATAATTTTCAATAAATTAATTCTCTTGCATTTTGTTGGATGGTGATCACCAAAAATGTCTGAATTGAAAAAAAAATGAACGTGAGCATTGCTGGTCCAAACTAAGGGACCAATTTAGCATACACTTGCATTGTAAATTGAACCCCCTTAAAAGCCTACATTGGGGTTAAAAAAATAGAAAATGTTTTTTCTCTAGACATTATCATCATCATCAGTTTTTTTATCGTTCGTCGTTGAACATGGACCTTCCCACAGATTCGCCAAATCTTTTCATCATGTTTGTCACAGAGCCAATACTTTCTGTACTTATGTAGATGATCGGTCCATCTTGTATTATGCCAGCCTTGGTTTCGTATGTGATCTCTGGGGATCCATGTTGTGAGTTGTGATGTCCATCGGTTGTCTGCAATTCTTGCAGCATGAGCAGCCCATTGCCATTTGAGTTTTCTAATTGAATCTATGATGTCCCTGATTCCTGTTTCTCTTAATATATTGTGCTGTCTTGTGATCTCTCCATGTGATGTTGTGCATGATTACTTCATGCGTACGTTGTAGTTGAGGGTCAGTCTCTTGGTTAGGTTCCATGATTCAGCTCTAAGGGTGACTATCGAGTGGATATATCGGTTGTATACTCTTCTTTTTAGGGCGAATGGGATTTTCTTGTTCTTGTAAGTTGAGCTTGCTCTGCCGAAGGCTTGCCATCCCAAAGCGATTCTTAACTTTATTTCTTCTTCTTTTGACGATACCATGGAGATTCGCTGCCCTAGGTAGATGTAGTGGTCTGCTCTCTCCAGTCCTGCATTTCCGATTTTGATCATTGTATTTAATTCTGACACGTTTATTGCAGAAGACCTTTGTTTTGCTAAAGTTCATGTAAAGGCTAACTTTTTTGCTATCTTCATTCAATTGATTCAGCATTAGTTGGAGGTCATGAAGGTTCTCTACAAAAAAGACGATGCTGCAAATTAATCTTGCTTAGGTATTCGCCGTCATCTTTGATTCCTTTATTTTTCCACTTTAATTTTTCGGAAGATCATCTTGAGACATAATAAGGAGTAAATGTTCGATTTTCCAACCCTCTAGCTCCATTGGTATAACCTCTACACATGCATACATAGATAACCAGTAAACTAGTCAGACACAATTAAGAACTGAAGAAACCTCTTTGAGAGTTTTGGTTGATGGTTCCTAATAACCTAATTATCATGCAACTTTCAGTTCGATGTTTATACTTTTCCGAAAAAGAATCGCCAAGCGGTTTAAATCAAACATATTTTCAATATGATACAAGGTAAAAAAAAAAAAGATATCATTTATTTTATTGTATTATCTAATTCTACTTCAAAGCAACTCCCGAAGTTGATTGAAAATGTCTATTGTTACGCAACGAACGACTTATCTCACTTAACCCTATGATCAAGTCTTTCGGATTATCTCCTTTTAATTCTTCAAAGGCCTGCTTTATCCCATTAATACTATTTGTAATGTGCAAAATGGAATTTGATTGTAAGGTGAAGGGTGATTGCATGGGACAGGAGATATTTTGAGACATGGGGTGGTGACCGTAACGAGTAGCGGTGTGAAGTAAGGGTTGATCAATTAACGTTTTCGGAAAATATTCCCCGTTTTAGGCGTCAGTATTGACAAAGGTACTATTCACGCCTTCTTTTTCACTCCACCCTCCCGATTACATCTTCATCGCCTGTACGTTCCATCTCTTTAAACCATTCCTTTGTTCGACTAATCCTTGCCACCCTGACAATGTTATCAGCTATCTGCTCTCTAATCCACCCATCAAGATCACTCTCTGGTCCAATGACCCCATCCCACTGTCTTACAAGTTTTTAATTCTTTCGTAACGGCTCAACTTATATCCGCAACTAATCTTCCGAATGGGAGGAAATTTACCAACGGCCTAAGGGCGGATAAGTACTATTTATGCTGTTTAGTGGGATGACCATGCATAGAAAAATTAAAAGTAGCAAAGAATCGAGATTTACAAGCAAAATTTCAGCATTTTGTATCAATGAAAAATAGCATTCCAAGGCAAATTATGAATCACCGCCACCCATATATGCCGTTTTCATCGTAAATTAAGCAGTGTTTGTGGTAAATTAAATTACCTTGATGAAAATACTGCCAGTATAGTTTGAATCATTAATTTATGGTTTAAGAAAAACAAGTCTTGTTAATCACTCAATAGGGTGATAAATTTTTAAAAAATGGAAAAAGGGGTGATCAATGAAAAGGATATTTTTCTGGGCTGTGATCACAAAAAAAATGTACAAATTTTCAAAGAAAGCCAATGCAAGCGTGAATGCAGCTTGAAACAAACCGAAGGACTAATTGGGCATAAAATTTCATTGTAGATTGAAACCCCCACTATTTAGAGGAAGGATTTTCAAATAATAATAATAATAATAATAATAATAATAATAATAATAATAATAATAATAATAATAATAATAATAATAATAATAATAATAATGAACATTTTTCTACTAATTGAGGGAGTAAGGAGTGAGTGTGTGCAAAACTTCAAGTTTCTATTTTGGACTATCAGGGCAGGGCGAAGTTACATACAAATGCCAGAACACATGGAAAACCTGAAGCCAGCAACAGTGATTAAACCGGTCTGTTGTGGGTAGCACTGATTAAAATTTGTACTCATTGTTTCGTTTTAGAAAACATTCTTTCCTGTAGTATCTATAATAATATTCTGCTTCTTCCTACATCCGTCCGAATGCTAAGTGGGTGGGAGAGAGAGTGTAGAAAAGAAAGTTAGGTAGTGTAATTATAGGGTATGAAGGGATATGGCAAAAAGATAGATAGTTTGATAGGACGAGAGGCACGAAAGAAGAAAGTAGTTTAATTCACGTATGTAACTAATCTATGTTTGAGTAACATTTAGATAAAAATGGACAGACAACGGAGATTGGAAGGGATAAGGAAGCGATCAAGAAGACACTGACAAATTTAAAGAGAGCAGAGCACAAGATAATGGATAATCTGAATTACCAACACCCATGAAATTTCCACAGGTTCCGTTACTAAATGATAGATAGAGTATACCATTCTTTTAAATGGTCTCACCGAATTTCAGCGGTTATGGTGAGATTCTAATTTTGCCATTGACTTGAACTGAAATATTTGCAAGGAGAGATTTGACATTAATTCCATACCGAAACTCATTGAATCATATACAGCTATGTTAGTGATTTCTCCGGTTTAAAAATCATAGCAACTGGTGGAATTGAAATAACATTAGACAGGATTTTTTAAAACTTGAAATGTTTTCAATATCTGTAAAACTACAGTTTTCCTTTCTGCTAGCAGAACTGACACGTACACGTACACACACACGTGCGTACGTACACACGCACACGCGCCAGTTTTTAAAGTAAACTTATAAAACGTACAGCTTAGAAACTGTTTTTTGCAGCAGGGATTTGACCATTAGTTATTCCCAACAGAAGTCAAAATTTGGCATTTTATGGATACCAATACAAAACTTTTTTAAAGGTTTATGTTGTACCGTAGATATCCATAAGCTTCACAATTTGAGCGAAAATCTCTGTGTAAAATTGTCACTCATTATTATGTGAATTATTACGACTAATATCCTCATCTTTGTTGTTCAAATCTACAAGGTTTCAAACAGAGAGTCCCCTGGCCTCCCTTGATTCAAGGGCATTACTAGCTGTTAATCTTTTAATGGCCATTTTTGATTGTTGCAAAAGGCTAGATTCGATCTAACAGACAAGAAAATAGTTGAAAATTGACTAAAATCACTGATAAATGATGGTAAAAATAGAATTTACATGATGTCTAAACAAGGAAAACACTAAATTGGCAACACTGGTCACCCCTACTCCTCAAAGAACTAACCCTCTTCTCAGGATTTCAAGAATTTTAGCAATTTTTTTGTACTACAGGTGTACATACTCCAAAAGATACAGTAAAATTATTTTCTTGCATAAAATCTGAGGGGATTTTTTTCTAAAGTTTGCTCCTATCTTGTCAAACTTCTTCCCGGGGGGGTTATATGTTTTAAGATAAGAGATTATACTTTCAGTAATAGTTAAAGTTCTTTCAATACATTACTGAAAAAAAATCACAGATATATTCATCCCTAAATTTTTAACCTATTACGACTAGAGCATTATCTTTTCCCTTTCCATTGAACTACGTAAATTGTCTCACTAACACTAAATAGTTTGTGCAAGGTAAGCTCAACTTTCAGAAACCAGACGATCCTAATAATCCTAAAAAGAAGAGTATACAACCAGTGCATTCTCCTGATTGTCACTTATTGAGCTGAAACATGGAACCTAACCAAGAGACAGATCTGCAAACTGAGAAGCATGCAACGCGTGCATGAGAGAATCGTTCTCGATCTTACATGGAGAGATCGCAAGACAGCACAGTATATCAGGAAGAAAACGAGACATCATAGAATCTATTAAAAAGCTTAATGGCAATGGGCAGGCTATGTTGCAAGAATGAAAGACAACTGATGGACACCACAACTCACAACAGAGATCACATGCGAAACTGAGGCCGACAGAATATAAGATGGAGAGATAAACTACACAAATTCAGAAAATACTGACTCTGCGACGCCCATGACAGAGAAATGTGGCCGATCCTGGTTAAGGTCAATGTCCAACAACGGACGTTAAGAGACGGATGAATATTGAAAGTTTTAATCTTACAGGCACAAGTCTTTTGTGTACCCCCAAAAATGCCAAAGTATCACCCCTTTTGGGTACCAATTTACCATTGAATTACTGTGAATGATGGGGTTCTGTGCGAAGTAGCAAAGATGAAATATTTACCCCTAATGAAATAATAAACTTGCTAATTTAAATCCATGTTCAAGAATTTTAGAATTGGTCGCGAGGAAATCCTTATTCTTATCTTCTTTTATCAAAAATCACCATTTCCAAATTGCAACAGAATATGAAGTAATATGATTGGTAGCACTTTTTCCAGACACAAAGACAGACATTGTAAAAAGGAATCAACAATCTATTTTGAATTTAACGTTAGTTTTGAAAAGATTATAAAGCAATTCAGGTTTCTTTGTCTTTTTTAGGTACCATGCTGATTTTTATTATAGATATATACAATAAATCCTCGACTAATCTTGATTTAACGGGTTCCGGCTTCAATAAGAACAGTTTAATAAATGCTGTGTTCACGTAGACCATCAGACTTGGCATTATGCAAGTTTCGTGATGCAACCTTTTGCGGATCGAGATCGAAGGGCAGTATCTGTTCACAGAACTCGCTTTGGCTTTGAGCCAGTGTAATACCGTGGCCGATGATGGCTTGCTAAGGCTCGGTATTGCTGAGCGCAAGAGGCCTAGGATTCGTCTTGTGGCATCAAAAAATCACCCAACCCAGTTTCGAGGGAGCAGTACGCCCCGGTACTGTACCGCCCGATCGCACTGAAAGGGAGGGGTCGGGCTTACCCAGACGCATTTGCGACACTAGTTGCTGGAATTGGATAATTAAATAAAACTCTCAAAAAAAGATATTCAACTATTGCAATCGTTTTAAAGGAGTGCCAAAATAGCGCGATAGATGCTAATATATAGAGATGGATAAAATGTCATACCTTTTCTTGTTGCTTTTTATTTGAAGAACTTTTTCATTAACTGAAAAGGCAGTTTTTTAAGAAATATAGCAGCGAATTGCTGGATAGATTTATGAAATTATAAATTGAACAAACTTGAGGAGCTACGGGACTCAAGATATTTTCCGACGATATCAGATTTCTGAAAGTGTCTCTGAAAATGGATGAAATTAGCTAAAGTTTTTAATAACCAGCTGGTTTCATGGCTAAAATGTGTTTTTATACTCATTTGAAGTCCATTATAAATAAAATAACTAAATTAATAATGAGAATAAAACGTTTATTTTTATCAAACTTTCTAATTATTTTCCAAATTGAACAGATATTCGGGTATGATAGATTTTCGGATAAATTAGAAAAAAAAACATTCAATTGTATTCTCTGGCATCATTTAAAGATCAAAAGACGTGATGACAGCTTGTTAGTCTCATATTATGAACGGAAATGTATTCGAAAAAAAATACTGAACCTAGCTAGTCTACAGATTTGAGAAATGAAGATGTTTTTCGTTGTTTTTTTTTCAATTTTTCTACCTGTAAGATATTGAGAACCTGAATAATGCAGCGATTTTATCGAATTAGTAGTAAATTATTGTTTGTCACTTCAGGGTTAACAAGGCAAAATCAATTTCAATTCATTGAATTAGCAAACATTTCTCTTGAATTAGGCAGTCATGGTTTAATCTATCAGATGGTGACATCAGGGACGGACCCTGCCCGCGGGTATGCCAATACCTTGATTTTCGGCTGTTCTGAGATGAAGTACCCTCATTGTTCCATGAATTATTCGAACCAAAAGCCTCGTCTTCGTTTTTTCGATCTCTTCATTTTGAGTTACGCACCTTTTGACAGTTCTTACGTGTGTAGCATCCAGTAATCCTAGTAGAGTTCTAAAGAAATTCCTTCATCTCGTTAACTTTCTCTTCTAACTGTCCCCATTATTTCAATTAAAACAATTAACTGATCCGAACCATATAGATTAACACTACCATAAGCATACGAGCAAAATGGTGTAAAATTCAGAGTAATTCGGGCATAACTGGGTAAAATTTCAGGCAAATCTAGCCCTTCTACACCCCCGCCCTCCCCAAAAAGTTCCCATACCCTTATACAGATTACACCTGTAATTGTTTTAATTAGAATCTTGCACACTGAAGGGTTAACTGTTCTATCAAAGCCGAATTAAACCTGAACGAGACCCAGCGCATAACATTTATCGTATTTAGCAATTATTTTCACACATATCTGAACAAAAAAGAATATTCATAAAATCATGTTCGATTTTACGTGAGGTCATTTATGGATTAATAATCTATCTGTACGAATAATAATAAATAGATATGTACATAAGGGGTGCTGTGGTGATAAAGAATACGTGGGGGGTTCCGCGTATACCTACTTCTCAATTTCTAGGTATTTTGTAGCTTCAATATCTGCAAAAACTAGTCATGGCAGTATACCTAGCTGCTAAAACTCAGCCTTACTGAATACCTGGTGATCAAAACCCATTCCCATCGCTAACGTGGGGGGGGTCGCTAAAAACTTGGGGCCTTGCTGTGCAGCTGCTTCAAGTACGGCCAATGGTGACTTTATTTCATGATTCATTTATTTTTTCTCGTTTTGTCATTCTGACTTTCTTTCTGGTCCAATAATTGTTTAATTCCATTCCTGGATTTTTCCCATTGAATTATCTCTATCCCCCCCTCTCTCTCTCTCTCTCCCTCTCTCCCTCTCTCTCTCTCTTTCTTTCTCTCTCTCTCTCTCTCTCTCTTAGTTTTCTCCTCTAATCCAGTTTTCATTTCTTTCTCTTTTATCTCACTCATCAAAATGATTCTTTCTTTTCTTTTTATACATATTTTCTCCCCCCTCTCTCCCTGTTGTTCTTACGTCTTTCCTTTTCATATTTCCTCCCCCGTTTATCCCTCTCTCCCTCTCTCTTAGTTTCCTTGCTTTTTCTTCTGATCCAGTTTTCATTCCTTTCTCTTTTTGTCTCACACATCCCCTTGATTCTTCTTTTTTTTCCAAAATATTTCCTCTTCTCTTCGCCCTCTCTCTCCCCCCTCTCTTCCAACAAGTGATTCATTACCACATAATTCTGACGCCACAGTCGTGTTGATGGTTGGAGTAGTTGCGTATATCCAACCAGCACCAATAATCGCATTCAATCCAAGATAAGGCCATCATTTTTCAATGCCGATTTTACTAAAGGCGGGCAAGCCTCCTTTCCTTTTGAAGAATGGCTCAGTGCCCCCCAGTCTCATAATTTGCCCACTTCCAGACAAGGCTAAAATGAACAAATACATGTATAACTCGGGCAAACATTAAAGCCAGCGGTTTTATTTCGAATCCAGTTATTATAAACTGACATCAAGACTGTCAACATGGGTTTCTTTAGTTTTCGAATTAGTTTGGCTGGCTGGCTGGCTGATCATGAATGTAAATAAGTATGTTTGTCTACATGTATGTATGTGTGACGTGTAAAGCGCGCACCTATTGAGTTACTGGAGTGAATTTTAAAAAATCAAAAAAAAGAATACCCCTTATGATGTCTAGAAAAAAAATCATTTTGTGTTTTTTCTTAATGGTCACTGCCAAATCAAAGGCGAGCGATTGAATATCCCTTTGTTACGTTTTTTCGATTGATCTCCCCCAACACAGCGTGCTGTCAAAAGGTGTTGTCACGTGGCAGTTTCTATTAAGTGAAGAACCAGAATTGTTGAGCTTTGCATTACTCTTGTTTCAAATCCTGACCCTGTTTCCCAGCATTCATTCGCAAGTAATCAGTTCAGCCAAGACCGAATTTAACATTGTCTGGGTCCTGTGCATAACAATTCGAGGATTCTATTTATTTTTTGGGATTGAACTATTATTTTCAAACACACTGGAACAAAAAATGAATTATTCATAAAACCGAGATGTTCACTTTGACGAAAATTCCTTTATCGATCAGTAAACTATCTGTATGTTGCGTAATAAAACCTCAGACAAGTTTAGTCGAGATTTTCTTTTTTTTTCACTTATCAAAAATATCAAAACATATTTTTACGGCAATTAGTTATTCTCTTTTCTGGCTGGGGGTGAGGGCTAATATCTCTGGGTGCCGCGTTGCAGCACTGTTTGCAATCCCTCAAGTACGGCTCTGGATACAACAGTTGGCAAAATGATCTTTTTCTTTCAACGTAATGGCCAGAGAATCCTTAAGGCTGTGCAACTAACTACCTTACTATTTTTTTTCTTTCTCTCTAACCTGCAAATCACCGATCAATTTAAACTCCTTTTTTTCCCCTGAAGAATTAAATGGGTGATTATGACAAGGAGACTTAAGGAATGAAAAACAAAGAAACAAATGAATGAACGAGTGCGTTGAATGGGGTTTGGTAAGGGTGGTGATGGTAGTGGGGGTAAGAGGTTTGACATGGATTGCACTAACGCACAGCCGGGGGTGACAGGTGACACTGATAGGGATTGTTAAAAGTGATACAGGTGCGCTAATTGAATTGAATTGAATTAACCTCGATCGACTCCACCACCGCCACAACCTTCCCCTTGTTCTTTTTAAAGATTCTCACATTATACCTTAATTATTATTAAACTTTTTATTCCCCCCCCTCTCTCTCTCTCTCTCTCTCTCTGAGGAATTTACAATAATTAACTCCCCCTTTCTCCCTCTTTGCTTTCATAGCCAGCCTTTTAGCGTCCGTTGTTGGACATAGACCTTCCCCAAGATGGGCAAGATCTCCTTATCGTGTGTATCGCAGGTTCTATATTTTCTGAATTTGTGTAGTTCGCCTCTCCGTCTCATATCTTGCCGGTCACATTCTTGCATATGATCCGCGTTGTGAGTCGTGGTTTCCATCGGTTGTGAGCCATTCTTGCAACATGACAAGCCCATTGCCGTTTGAGTTTTCTCATGGATTCAATGATGTTTCAGACATTTTTTCTTTTATATGTTGTACTGTCTTGTGATCTTTCTATGTGCAGTTGCGCATGATTCTTTCATGCGTACGTCGCATGCTTCTCAGTTTGAGGGTTAGTCGCTTCCATGTTTCAGCTCCATCGGTGACTATCGGGAGGATGCATTTGCTGTATATTCTTCTTCTTCTTCTTCTTCTTCTTCTTCTTCTTCTTCTTCTTCTTCTTCTTCTTCTTCTTCTCTGGTTTGAATAATGAGGTCGACCCCAGGCAAGTAGCTCTTCACCTTAAAACTCCATAGCTTGGACAAGAGAGTTTTTCTGCACACATGCCCCACCACCATCTATTGTCCGAGAGCTATGGAAAACACTTCCAATTATATATTTGCCGAGTCAAAACCATCAAACATATGTTCAACCGTATATATATATATATATACATATATATATATATATATATATATATATATATATATATATATATATATATATATATATATATATATAAGTGTGTGTGTGTGATTTAGGTGGAGCCTGAGTATTGGTTTTGATTATAGTCAGTCCGGCAATATGAGAAATAAATGACAATATTGAAAGATTTGTTTTAAACTGTTGGAATTTTATTCATGGCGTTTTGCTCGTGTTTCGAAAGATAATACACAATTACCTAAGCATAATTCGAAAATTCCAAGTATAAAGAGCTGTCTCCTCATCTCCTTGCACCATTTGCCTTTTGAAGTCCAATAAATGGGAATGGAAAAGGTTGACGTGAAAGTTTCCACTATCTTGTAAAAGAAATTTCATTCAGAGAAATTCATAGCATCATTATTCAGTCATCGAAGTATTTCTTAGCTTTCTATGGCATTGCTACACCTCTCAGGTAAACTATGATCCAGTACGTTGGGGAATTTTTTTCTTTGAGATCTACATACTTGTTTGAATTAGTGGCCTGATAAGGAGTGCTACATAGAGTGAGAGCCTGAAGGTGGTTGGTCTAGGGAATGAATGGCATGTAGGAGAACTTCCCATCCCAACTCAGTGGCCATTTGCCACGTCGCAATAGTGACATGAGGATATTCATTGCCATGCCGTAAATTCACCGGTTGGCATCTGTGCCCCCCAAAAGAGTCTTTTCTATTTCAATCTATCATTTACACGAATTGTCTGATTTATATTCATCAGAAACCGTCAACCAAAACTTCAATCTGTTAAAATAGGTTTCTTCGGTTTCTTAAGTTGGTTCTGATGGCAGGATATGCATGCATGCATCATTCGTACAGGCTGCACCAATGAAATTAGAGAGTTGAAAATTCAAACATTTATCATGGAGAGATCACAAGACAGCATAGTATATAAGGAAGAAAACGAGAATGTATTTAAAAATTTAAATGACAATGGGCAGGCAAAGAATTACAAAAATGACAGACAATGAGGCCAACAGAATACAAGATGCACAGATGAACAAGACATATTCAGAAAATATTGGCTCTGCGACGCCCACAATAGAGAAGTGTGGCGAATCCTGGGGAAGTTCTATGTCCAACGATGGACTTTGAAAGGATGATGATGATGATGATGATGATGATGATGATGATGATGATGATGATGATGATGATGATGATGATTGAGTCTACAAAAAAATTCCTTCTTTTGTCTTTTAAAAATCAACCGAAATTGGGTTTTAGTGAACGGGGTTCAATTTATAATGTAGGTTTATGTTAAATCGGTCGCTAGTTTGTGACTCACTGGTTTATTTTTGAAATTTTTTTATTTTTTAGTCATCCATCAAAAGGCGACAGAAGCAGACTATTCATAAATCACCACTTATTCCAATTTTTTTTTTTTTGATTGATCACCTCCCAACTCAACATTCTGCCAAAATACGTTGGTTACAAGACTGTTTCTATTGAACGACTAATCAGACCCCTTTACGTGTTTTTGTGCCGCGTTGAAAGCAAATTTTCCTTTTTTTATGGCAAGGTATTGCAGATATATGCTTGCACCTACTGTAGCATTGTCGTAAGTTTCTGTGGGCCAACGTCTAATTTCCGCTGTACTTTTCGCGGATTAAACGCGAAGAGTAAAGAATGCACTTAGAAAATATCATATTCAGCCATGATTTTCACCAAAATAAATCTAAAAATTATCACATACGTCTGGAAATGTAAGTATTTTTGGCAGTAATGTTTTGACAGCTGAATAATATCACTCAGATATTTGTTGGGCGAAGCCAATTTTGGCACAAGGTCAAGTCTGTTGATCTATTTCATTTAGTATTGAGCGAGGGGGAAATAACTTTTCTCAACAAATCTGACAGGCTCCTTTCTGTTTTATTATAATTTCAAATGAATAACAGAATTTCAATGAAATATGCACAAGTCGTGCCATTCACCTCATCCGACGTTGTTCAGGAAACTGACAATAGGACAATCAGGACTACAAAAACAAGAACATCATTCTGAATTTAACTTAGAATAATAATGAAGCTCTTCTCTCGAACGTCTGTCAGCAAATTTTTAATCGCTAATCTTTTCTCGTGTGTAAATACAGAATACAGTCTAGAAGACGAAAGTAGATCTGATGAGTTAGATTGGCATGTTTTTAAGGATGATTAATCATCTAGATTTTGGTGCAAAAAAACTATTATTATCACAGCTCTGTATAAATCTTTCCCTCCCTCTCTCTAGTTACATACTTATGGCACCACACTGTTGTACAATGGTGAGCAAAATAGTTTTAAAGGCCGATGTAATGAGTTCCATTCTTACTGTGCCCCACATTTATGGCTTTCTGTGAATCCACACACACACACACACACACACACATATATATATATATATATATATATATATATATATATATATATATATATATATATATATATATATATATATATATATATATACTCATGCATGTGTGAGTACATACATACGTAGGTGCATCAATGAGCCCGCTGTTTGACGCAGTTATTAGTTGGTTTTTATCTGAAATTTCCACTGCCATAATATTCACCACAAATTGAGTGCATTGACAAAGAAGGATATCATGTTGAAAATACCTTTTGTTTAGAAGAGATACCTCTCTCCTTATTAGGCTATGGGCGTATTGATATACCAACTTGTGTGTGTGTGTGTGTGCGTGTGTGAGAGAGAGAGAGGGGGTTATGTGTGCGTGTATGTGTGGCACCTGCTGCAGAGCGTGAGTTAGATTAATCTCGCAAGCTATCGGTAGTGAATTCGACCCTGCACCCGCTTTGTGTATCATTACTGTGATTGTGTGCTAAGCTAAGCTAATATATTAGCTTATTATATTATATAAGCTAATATACTATATATTCATTATGTGTGTGCGTTTCTCCTTCCCCCCCTCTCTCTCTCTCTCTCTCTCCCTCTCTCTCTCTCTCTCTCTCTCTCTCTGTTTTCAAGATAGATAGATATCAGCATTGAGGTTTGTGTGATGATATACATGTAGATGTTTACTCCACTTCGATTACTCTGGGACAAGGCCACATTAGTGGAGTATTCCGTAAGGTTCAAATTTGTTATAAAAGTAATGGATTGCCTGAGTAACTTGCCAACTATTGCTCAACTGAAGGCCCCCAGTGTATATATTTGTATTTACTGATGTAATTATATATATTATACTAAATGACGCGATCTAATTTTATTTATGGTCTGCCAAATTAATGACACATACCAAATTACTTATATGAAAAGAATTTGCATCACTTTTGACTTAATTTCCTGGGAGGGAAAAATATATAAACAGTAGACAAGGTTCTTATGCTATTTTCTTTAACACTAATTTCCTCTGATGGAAATATTTATTTTAGTCGAAAACGGAAACAGACTTTAAATAGAAAGTAGCAAAAGTGGGTCAGAGCTTTTATTTTGAAGCATTCTCTTCTCCATATTTTGTAGAGGAACTTCTGGGAAAGAATGCTTCCCTTCGCTTTCTCATAAAAGTTTGTTAAAGGCAGCAGAAGATCTGTATTGTTCGCGATTAAATTATCATCTGCGAGACTGAGAGAAATTTTCTTCCGGTCGAAACTCTGCTTTTTTTTTGTTGTTCGTATCCTGTGCACAGTACTACTTTCGGCAATACAGTATTGAACGCGCACCGGAAATCTTTTCTCTCCGCGTTTAAAATAAGAATTTTCCTTATGGGACCAAGTTTCCGGATTTCGGAGTTTACCAACTTTTCTTAGATTCATGGAACTTTCAACATTTTCTTCACACACACACACATACTCACAAACTATCAGTTAATCCCATTTCGGATATGAAAAAATAGTAAAAAAAATCACGTTTAATTAGAATTGATTCATTAACAAAGATTTTATCATCATTAATAATCACTTTCGAACAATTCTCAAGCTACACAATACCGTTACTATGAAAGTCTTTTGTTTTATAGGAAAAAATGTAGGCAGGGTAGTTCCCACCTCTTTATGGGTTTTAAGAACTAATTCATCAAAAAGTTCTATTAACTCTGGGATAAATGGTAATCAAATGGAACAAGATCTGGAGAATATAAAGAGTGGAGATCTTTTCCCCAGCTGAGGTCTCCAACCTTTTCAAATGTGATCTTTGCTGTATGGTACCATGCATTGTCATAGTGTGAAATCAAACCTCTGCCACAAACCAAACTGAGCCTCTTTCCCTTCAAAGCAGTATGTAAACGGTCTTACAACCGGCGATGGATGCCCGCTGTAATAATAATATTGCCCGGTAAGAACTATTTAGTTGTAACATATGAAATGTCCTTTTTTTTGTATCAAAGAGAACAATGCTAAAAGTGATAGATTTTGTAAATGTATATTTTGCATATTCAATGTAAATAAAGATATAATTCGTTATTGGTGTTTTGGGGCCCTAAATAGCAAGTAAATAGATCAAGTTTCAGTCCGATTTCAAATTAGAACACAAAGCTGTTTTTGCTATGACTTCAAAGCAATTGTGGTGAACACTACTACAGTACGAACTGTTCAGTGTTGGTTCAATTGGTTGAGAACTGGAAAAATGGATGTTGAAAATTAACTTAGAGGGAGACTCAAACCCGCTCCTAACGATGAATTATTGACGGCAGTGACATAACGGTTCGAACCCTTTCTAGAGACTTCAGAACTTCGACAGCAACTATATCATGTTGTCTGAATGCAGTAGAAGAGGTTAAAAAGTTCGGAAATGAGCTCCAGGTGAACTGAACGAAATGTTCCATGACAGTGTCAAACCCATACCCCTCAGCTGACTATGTCTATCCTAGAGAATTGGGAAATGGAATCTTATCGCATCCTCCAAATTCACCTCACCAAACATTTTGAATTTCGTATACATGTTGAAATGATCAATTATAAGAAAGCAATAACTCGTGCCTCAACTGCATTTGTGATCACTACACATCAAGACTCGTATAGAGATGATATATTATCATTAGAGGATCGTTGAAAAAAGGTTATTGCTTCAAACAGGTCGTATATTGAGTAAAAAAATACAGATATTGTTGTTTATATCATTCTTCATCTTACTTTTCAGAAATCAAAATTCTATATGAACAATCTAATGACAACGGTTTGTGAGATAAGACTGGAAACTCATAGCTCTATGTCAGGCGCCTGCTTAGTGGATATTAGTATGTTGAAGAGTTGACAATTTATATTCAACGTATACGGGGGTAAACTGGATCTGTTCATTTAAAATCTTACGGCTGTCTGATTCTCGAAAAACGACCAAAAACCCTACCCCATCCCCCAACCCAAATCTACGGATCAAATCACAGATGCAGTATGATCATAGTTGGGAGGGTCCAAGACGATGAGAGTGGGGGAGAAAGGACGGGTGGAAGAGGCCTCTGGACCTGTCAGGGTTGAGAGGTGTGTACGATGACTTCTGCCGATCGAGAGGGCCCCAACCATCCGCCTTTCCAATTCAACCCTCCGAATTCCCTTTACAGTTTTAAATCTTGACGTTGGCCGTCTTTCCCCTTCCCTAAACTCATATAATGTCATCTTTGATGCCTGAAGGAACCGGGCAATTGTCGGGTGTCAACATGATGTATTTCGAGGTGAATTAATCAGCTTCTCTCTTAATCCGTCCCTTCTCGGTGTTGTGTTTCTTGTTGGTCATTGGTCTTCTGTCCTTGCCCCCGTGTCCCCCATTCAACCCCTTGCCCCCACTACTCTCTCTCTCTCTCTCTCTCTCTCTCTATCTATCTATCTATCTATCTATCTATCTATCTATCTCCCCTTCTCGCTTTCTTTCCTACACTCCTAGATGATGTGTCATCCGCTTACTTCGTGATTAGTTCTAGTAAAGGCGACGGCGACGGAGGTGTTAGTGTTGGTGGTGTAAAAGGTGGAAGGTTACGAGACCCCGGGGTTTTCGGGTAGTGGTTGTGGCCGGGGATGGGTTCGAGGGTAAGGACACATCGCAGCTGGCGATGCGGACAAACCTATCCAGGGATAAAGTGGGCGGAGTGGTCCGAGACGGAGAAAAAAACTTTCCTTCTCCTTTTTTTTATTTTTTTATTTCCAAATCCTGGCATCCTGATATTTTAAAATGATAATAACGTATGCAGCCATTTGGGCTAACCTAATCTTCGAAGATAATTTGGGGTAAACGGACTAATATATTCTAGATGTCTCCCATTCATGTTGGAGAAAATAAGGGGGTAACAAATTAACGAGACAGAATTACCGAGACAGGGATCATTTCGCGAATATTTTATTATTTCAAGGTGTATATTAGAAAAATCAGTCGCTCCCCAAGAAAGGTATATTTCGATTCGGGCAGTCCATGATGGTCCACCTTATACTACGGTGGGTTCGAATCTCACTTTCATTCTTTAATGCTTGGTCTTATTCAGCGTATACAGATAATTATACCTGGGGAAATAATCTATATACATAAAATACAATATTAGTTACAAACATCGGTTCCAACCCCGCGGGTCAATGACTCTTAGTTTGATTTTCCTCCAGAGGGACGGACTTGTGTCATTTTGACCTATTCGAATATACCGCTTGGGAAAACCAGATAGCTGGTATGCTGATCTCGCAAGCTATTAAGCGTGAAATTGATCCATCCCGAATGCTTTACAAATGCTGTTTTTTTTTTTTTCCTAGAAAGATAGATATTTTTGGTTGTTATGTTTTGACAGCTTAATAATTTTCATTTATTCCATTTAGATATTTGTTGGACAAGGCCGATTTCGGCTCATGGTCAAGTCTGTAGAACGAACTCTCCAGGAATCGCCCGCGAGACTGTCACCCAAGCTGTTGCTATTTAGTTGATGTTCTCGAATTTCATTTAACTATTTCTTACTGTGGTATAGATATTTGCCAAACTTAGCCTAGACTGACACAAGGTGACGGTTGTGTAATACCCAACTACGCTTATTGTTGAGTTACTCGCTAAGTATCACTTTAGAGCTGGTAACCCGAAGAAGGATGAGATCATGTAAATAATAACCCAGCTTAGCTTTGCCTGACACAGAACTATAGTAACTAAGTATCGGTGAGTATATCGCTTTACATTAAGTCCGTTTGAATGGTTTAATGGTCGGTGCATTTGCTGCACATACAGAATGTTTCCGGTTCGAGTCCTGCTATGAGCAAAGAGTGTGAAAAAATCTTCATTATGACAATTTGTACGACCAAAGCCGTGTCTTTAAAATGTTTTTTTTTTCATAAAAAAGAAGACTTATTTCTCTATAGGCAATTGGTCCATCGGACTTGCATCCTTCCAACGGATCGGTCATCAAAACTGGTCAGAAACTTGGTCTCGACCAGATCAAGATTTCTGATAAGTTTTTTTATGACTGACTTGACACTTTCAAGAATCACTGAACTGACACATGCAATAGAAACCGGAACTTTGTCACCGGAAGCTCATACTCCAATAGGATTTGTCTCCTACGAGACGGACGCTTTACCAAATAGCTCGACCAAGATCGGTTATGATATTATTTGGATAGTTAAAACTGGATGTCCGTATCACGAGTAATGTCCTGCGAGACGTACTTACCAACCATCCTTCCCTGACCATTCCCAAGGACATTTGAAATGGCGTTGATCTGACAAGAAAACTAAAATAATCAACGTGTTTGTAAAGTGATAAGTTCAGTTGATGAACTAAATCTAGAAGATAAATGCCTTTTCTCCCCCATCTTCAATTTTAAAATCAATTTAAAAAATATCAATTTTTACAACTTTCTTCTAATAATGCAAGTTGATATTACAGCTGTCAGAATTCAATTAAAAATCTTTTTAATGAAATTATTTTAAACTGATCGCTCCTTATGCCATCTTGCGAAAGAAAAGTATTCCAAGGGAAATTATGAATCATCGCCACATATGAATGCTTCTGTTTATCTCTTAGATTAAACAGTGGTGGCGGTAAAATTAAATTGTTTTAATGAAAATACAACCAATATAATTTTAAACATAAATTCATTGCCATACACAAAGGAGATAATTTAGCTTGAACTTACATTATGAATTGGACCCCCCTTAAAAAAAAACATTATTCCGAAAGAGAATTAAAAATAACAAAAACAGAAGCAACGTATTCCTTGCTCATTGAGTATGAAGTGCAAAATTTCATGTTCCTACTATGAACGGTTAGAGCTGACATACACATAAATAGATACATGGATTCATAAACACTTGTAACCGTTTGAACACAGGAATAACTCGGAAACAGTGTTCAAACCAGTCTATTGTTGGCAGCGGTGATTATCAAAACGAACTTTTTAGGTAAGCCAACATAAAAGTAATGACATTCTGCCCCAGGAACTCAGATAGAGCAGGCGTACATTATTTTATCACCATTCAGCTGTAATGTCGACTGATGATCACAGATTCGTTCGTACGAGCGAAAATATGAAAAATGACCAGAATTCCGAAGTTTAAAACCTTTTCCGGGGGGAGAGAGAAAGGTGTTGGAGAAAAAAATCCCCCTGGTAAATGCAGGTGAGAATGAATAAAAAATTGTCCTCAGCCATGTCTTTAAAATGTTCCTCCATAAAAAGACAGGTGTAAAAAAATTTGGCACATTCCCAGACAAAAGAACTCTTTACTAAACACGGAATAGGTTCTCACCTGATATTCTAGTTTCGTAATACATAGGATGGGATTAGATCAATAAGTACATAACGATACGTATATTTGCTGTATTTTGATCTTGAATTTTCACTGTATAATATTCGATCGACATGATCTAGGGAGAGGCCTTGGATGAAACGCAATAACAAGAAAAGTGATTATGTTGGAAAATAAATAGTTGTTGAGTAAAAAAAATGCTTTTTTCCATCATGAGACTATGGACTTATTGATGTACCTACCTATTTACTAAGTTTGGCTTAGACTGACACAAGGTCACAAGTGTTGGACACCTAATGAGAATCGAATTCACTACAGTAGTGAAGATATTTGCGATTAACTTGTTAACAATTGCTCCAAGGTAAAGACCCAGTGTATATTACTTAGTTTAATATGACGCACGTGTTGACCACTTAGTCAAGATCGAAGTATTTAAAGCACTAATGGTTTGTGAGGAAAGCTCACTAACTGTTGCTTCATGTTGGTTCTAGTAATATTCAAATCCTGAAACGTTTAGTCCTAAAAAGAAAGGTGTATAACCAATGCATCCTCCCAATAGTCACTTATGGAGCTGAAACATGAAACTAACCAAGAGACAGATCCGTAAATTAAGAACCATGCAACGTGCACATGAGAAAATTATGCAGGGCCTCACATGGAGAGACCACAAGACAGCACAGTACATCCGGGAAAAGACAAATGTCAGGGACATCATAGAATCCATTATGGAAATCAAATGGTAGTGGGCTGGCCATGTTGCAAGAATGGCGGACAACTGATGGACATCGCGACTCACGACATGGATCCCCAGAGATCACATGCGGAACAGAGGCTGCCAGAGTTTTAGATGGAGAGACGAGCTAGACAAATTCAGAAAGTACTGACTCCGCGACGCTCATGATAGAGAAGTGTGGCGAATCCTAGGGAAGGTCTATGTCCAACGACGGACGTTAAAAGACTCATGATGATGATGATGATGATGATGATGATGAATTATTTGACCTATTCTTATTTCTGTTACTTTTTATCGCAACCTTGAGTAAAAGCAGTAAACAGCACGGGTTAGAAATTCGAATGCATCTCCCATCCTTGGGAGTCCGTTTTACCGTGACAGCACCTCACCGATGAGGCTACTTAGGCTTTACCAGCAGAAGTCATTCGATTTGGCCATATAATGTAATTTACTGCAAGCAACAAAAATGATTATTCTGTTTCGTCTATAAACTTCAGACTCAAAGGTAATCGTTGATTTTATACTTTTGATCTCAAAACTATAATTTTGAAAATCGACATATTCAGTTCTTGTATTTCAAATGACGGATGTTTAATTTAGAGCATTACATATACTGGTAATTATATAATCTGATTGTCAAAAGGCAAAATCAATAAAACCAGACGACAATGAATTACCCTTTAGTATATTATAACATCTGTTAAACTCATGTCACGACTTGAATGGGAAAGTATTGAGTACTACTCGTAAAGAAATGTTTGGTCACTTATGCATTCTCTCATCTTCAACGCTTTATCGATGTAGTGCACAAAAGGGTATACTAAAATTTCAGATTATTTTTGCAACAGATATAAATTTTAAGTCAAAATTGTCTATATTTTATATTGAAGACTGACTCTTCAAAAACCATCTTATAAGAATAGGATAAGTAATTCCACATACTAAACGGAGTGCTGGAAAATATTTTGGGGAACTGCCGGCTAAATCTGAAAAAAAGGGAAAAAGAAAACAGGGAAAAAAATTACTTATGCTAGTTACCGTTAAAAGCGTGAAATGCTCCATCAAGAAGACGTTCGGAGAAACGTTGGTTTGCAGGAAATATGATATCCAAGGATTAGTGTTATTTTGCTTGTTTTTTATGCAAATTTTCTACAATTATAAAATCCCTGATCCCTTGGAAATAATATTTTGCTTGAACTATCGTTTCTATGACAGTGTGATTGATAGCTTCGCGTTAGGTCTGGGTTTTTTTTTAATCCTTGCATAGTGACTTCTTGCAATATTTTTTCTTTGTGAGGGAAAGGGGTATACATGTTCAATTTTTGAATTTTCCCCAGGGGCCCCATTAAACAGTTCCTGGAATACAATAAGATATATCGAATAGCATTTAATTTTTGACATAGTATTTGCGGAGTTTTAGTCTTCTACAATTTCACCTATTCAATCATCGTACATGTAATTTCCCGTCAAGTAACCCCCATCATTGTCAGGAGAAGTGTTGTGAAGGACCTAGCAAGGTACCTTGATGATATATCAGGTCATTTGATTCTATTATAGTCGTCCAGACTTTTTAAATTTGTGGCAGGGGTTATAGGGGAAACTGGGGTACAGTGGGTTGCGGGGCATAGTGGATCGATATGATTTTTTACAAATGTGAATACACAACGGGACGGCTGCTACTTTCTTTTCTAAACACAACCACCATCCTATTTTGTATAAGACTTGCCTGCTTGAATATTTATTTACTCTGTGCAAGCTAAGAGACCTAATTTTTAGCCAGAAGTAATATTCAGAAGAGCTCTTTTTTTTTTCATTATAAGTTCACAACTATCCAGAATTTTCTAATTTCGCTATATGAGGTGAATATAAGATTTTATCAGAATTATTTCCTGTCGAAAATGCCACCACTGTGCTTGCTCTTTTGAGAGATGTGTGGTAATCTTTTTCAAAGGTATGTGTGTCGCACAGTGAAATGGGGCATAGTGGTTTCCTTCTTTTAATTGATAATGATCTTGTCGATTCATTTCATATAGTTTACTAGGTAACAAAAAGAGCATTTCAATTTTACCTTTGAATCAGTCTTTTTTCTTTTCTCAAATTTCTTTTGAGACTATTTGGATGTGATTTCGTGCTGAATGTTCCCTTTAGTGTGCTTCACTTTTGCCAATGTATGTTTGAGTAATTTTTGTTTCTTACAACGCAGTCTACGATACAACAAAACTTCAATAAAGTGTGTTGTTGGTTTCGCTCTGAGACTTTTTCTAAATCATTCAATATTATGTTGATTCACTGTTCCCCAGGGGATGATTCACTGTGTACTAGGGCTAGGGCAATGCGGATCAGAAATTTAAAAAGTGTCTGCCAGTTACTTACTTGGAGAGATATAACTTTTCTGAACTTTACATACTTCATGTTTAACAGTGTTGATCTTTTATCTTAATCCAAATATATTAATAAAATCAGTTTCTTCCTACAATTATTTCCAGATCAATCGAATATTCTGCCGGCCTCGGTTGCACATGTGATCTTGGAGGATTCGTGTCGTAAGTTGCATTGTCCGCCATTCTTGCAAAATGGCCAGCCCACTGCCATTTGATATTCTTAATGGACTCTATGATGTTCCTGGCTCCTTTATTCTCTCGGATGTACTTTGCTGTCTTGTGGTCACTCCATATGAGACCCAGCGTAAATCTTCCATGTGCACGTTGCATGGTTCTCAATTTACGGATCTGTCTCTTAGTTAGGTTCCATGTTTCAGCTCCATAAGTGATTACTGGGAGGATGTATTGGTTATACACTCTTTTTTTTTTTAGGATTAATGATATCTTCTTATTCTTGAAGGCTGAGCTTTCTCTGCCAAAGGTTTGTCACCGTAGTGTGATTCTTCGCTTGATTTCTTCTTCATTTGAGGTTCGCATGGAGATTGTCTTAGGTAGATGTAGTGATCTACTTTCTCCAATTCCGTGTCCTCGATTTTGATCTTAGAGTTTTTATCTCCAATGTGGTTGTTGCACATGATCTTTGTCTTGCTGGAATTCATGCGTAGGCCGACTTTCTTGCTCTCTTCATTAAGTTCATCTATCATTAGTTAGAGGTTGTACAGGTTCTCTGCGAAAAGAGCTATGTCGTCTGCAAATCTGAGGTTGCTCAGATACTCGCCGTCTATTCTGATTTCTGTACTCTCCCAGTCCAGGTTTCGGAAGATCATCTCGAGGTACGCTGCGAAGAGTTTGGGTGATCTGGTTGCACCTTGTATCACCCCTTTCTGGAGCTGAAAGGGGCCCGAGTCTTTGTGTTGCCTGATAAAGGAGCTGCTGTGAGCTGCTGCTCTTTACTTTTAAACATTGCCTTGTTAATTCCGGAAGGAAAAAATAATAACAATCTATTCTACTGATTCTAATCTATCTCTGGTATCTATAGCATCGTCTCCGAAAATATCTAAGAAAGCGTTTATACACCAAACGTGGTGATTTTGTCATCTCTTCCTCAAATGACATTATAATCGGGGCGGTTCCAGGATTTTGATCAGGTGGGGTCCAAATATTCAAATAGTACATATTAGTAGACGGGATTCAAACGAAAAAGATATTTTTACAATAAATACGTGAAGAGGAAAACAAATTTAAAACAATAAAGTAATATGATCTGATCCAGCATTTTTCACTTACGTTTGCTTCGTAGCTTTTAAGCACTGGAATTGACATAAGTTTAGAATAGAAAGAAAATATTCAAAGAAATTTACTACAGAACCTATAATTTTAAGAATATAAAGAATCGGGCGGCAGACATCTTAGTTGAAAAACAAAATATTTTTATTTTTGGTTAATTTGTGATTACCTGCGATTATCTTAATCGTTCCTGTTTATTTATAAAATCACTTTAAAAAAAAAACAACAAAATACTGTATATTACGAGAACAGGGATGCCAACCCATCCCCTAAATCTGCAACTGAAAATAGTCGATTTTTAAGATTATTATACCAGGTGCAAGATGTATGGAGAGTGTCAGGTATATTATAAGTCATGTACAATTCAATAATTTTAATTTGAAGAAGATGATAATGGCCACGTGAGAAAACCAAGGTTTCACAACTCAGTCCTGCCCAACTGGAAAAAAAAATTCAACATTGGAGAGTGACTAACAGAGAACTATCAGGCAAACTAGAATTACATCTGCCAACAAAAATATCCTTCCCCAACCCTCATCGGCCCACCCACTGAAGCCGTTCGGAAGTTGAATACCCCAGGGGCTAAGTCAACAAGGTTTTGTTGATCTTGGACGGTTCTTCTGTCTCGGCACATGAGTCAAACACTTGTCAAAGGATTTGATACCAGCCAATGGTGAAAATTGGGAAATGATTTGAGCAGTCACAGTTGGTCAGACCTTGATAGGGCGCGAATATCGGGGTTGGGGATTTGAGATAGCAGCGGCTGAGACTGGGGTAGAAATGATCTTGAGAGAAAGAAGCACTGGGTGTTGAGAAATAAATAAATAATAAAAAGAAAACAGACTTGAAAGGTAATGATGATCATATGAGTATCTATCACACACCCTGTCTTGTGTGTGTGTGTGTGTGTGTGTGTATACATACATATATATATATATATATATATATATATATATATATATATATATATATATATATATATATATATATATATATATATATATATATATGTATTAAAAATTGATTTATAATCCAACAGAATATTTATGAATGCGTTATATCATTTAAAACTTTATATTAAAATGACCCCCGTTATCACACAGAGAATGAGTAACTGTCTCTGACATTGACAGCAAAAATAGAACTTTAAGGTAACTTCTTCAACGTAGCGACGTTTTTAACCATTGTGATAAACAGCCCGATGGAGAGACGAAGGCTTAAATCGTCCCCACTCTTCTTGATTTTGTTATCGGTTGCAGGTTCGATTCCTGCTGTAGACTCATTTTTCTCGAATCGTTTATTCTATTTACACTGTCTAGGTCGAGTGACTCATTCTCTGTGTAATAACGGGAGGTAATTTCGAATAGAGTTTTAAATAATATAATGCATTCACACACACACACACACAAACACATATAAAAAAGACACATCCCCAGTAACATCCAAAATAAGGACCCAAATAAATCAATTCATTCGCCTAAAGAAGCCTACACAGGGAAGAAACGTGAAATTGTAGCAAATCCTTTATTTCATCATATTTTACTCTAACTCTAATTTAACTTGATGCTTAATGTTGAATCTATCGGATACTTTATGAAGTAAACCCATCACACATCAGATATTGTATGACTGATTTGTACTTTGATATATATATATATATATATATATATATATATATATATATATATATATATATATATATATATATATATATATAAGCATATTAGATGTGTCTATGTATGCATATTGAATTAAGGTATACTTCAAGGATGCATATACGTACACAAGTATATCATGCCGTCCGGGCTGAGAGAGTCCTTTGTCCAATCGTGGTTTCATCACTATAACGATACATTGTAAATATATATGAATATATACATACCCACATGTGTGTCTGTGTATGTATATGAACAACGTTGTGTGTTGATGTGTTTATTTCAGTATCAATATGCACATAGCTGTATGTATGTGAACAAGCAGATGTATTCATAGTATTCATATATCGAGTGTTTATATAGGTTTTCATTTTATACAGAAGCTCTGGAAAGGCGATAAAATACTCATTTACTTATCATAAAAAAGAACGTAATAACTTTTTCTTGGAAGGTCAACAAGATCTACAAAAATAATCAAAAGATGCATGTATTCTATACGTATAATATAATTTATGAATGTACTGTCACAGAAATGTATGTGTACAATATGTATTTTTTTTGTGTACGTGTGTGCGCGGGTGTGTGAGTCGCTAGACAAAAGTAAAGCCTTCCTATAGAAAAAAAATTGAAATGGCGTAAAGCTAAGAGCCAATTATCATTAGTTTATACCGGAATTTTTTTTCGAGCAATTCCAGACTGAAAAAAGTGATGATGGTGGTATTTTAAGCTAAGTCGTCGAAGGTTGGAGTGGTGGCGAGCACACATCATCATCATCATCATCATCATCATCATCATCATCATCATCATCACCATCATCGGTCTTTTAACGTCCGTCCTTGGACATAGGCCATTTCCAGGATTCGCCACACTTCTCTATCGTGGGCGTCGCAGAGCTTGCACTTTCTAGATTTGTCTAGCTCCTCCCTATCTAATACTCTGCCGGCCTCAGTTGCGAATGTTATCTCTGGGGATCCATATCATGAGTCGCGATGTCCATCGGTTGTCTGCCATTCGTGCAACATGACCAGCCCATTGCCACTTGAGCTTTTTAATGGATTCTATGATGTCCCTGACTCCTGTCTTCTCCCGGGTGTATCGTGCTATCTTGTGGTCTCTCCATGTGAGATTGAGTATAATCCTTCCATGTGCACGTTGCATGGTCATCAATTTGCGGATCTGTCTCTTGGTTAGGTTCCATATTTTAGCTCCATAGGTGACTATTGGAGGGATGCATAGTGGCTTAATCCAAATTAAATGCTGCATTACCTGAAATTGGATCAAGATTCACCTCCGTTGGGGAGCCAAAGAGACCAGAGGTTGAGGACAGTGATGACAGACTTGAGAGAGATTTGGTCTCACGTGGAGAGAAACACAAGCGGAAGCATAAAACAGGGTTTGATTCCATGGTGCGATTGGGGCCCTTATGTCCCAGCCTGGACGGAGAGGATTAGATAGAAAGCAAAATAAACAGGTCTGTTTAGTCACTCAGTATAAAACGTCATGTGACCAACGTCCTGGTCGTGTTCGGGATGATCAATAAAAATGTTAGAGAAAAGGGTCATCATTGGATAAGTTATTTCTCCGGTCTTTTGTTGGGCATGGCTCACTAAGAGAGTACGATTTTTTAAAGCATGTGTGCTGTTGGATATACACTAAGAGGCCAATTTAGCAAAAACCTACATTGCAAATTGAATAAAAATCTACGTAGGGGTATGGGAGATTTTAAGAGAACCAAAAAACAACTTTTTTTTTTAGACATTTAATAAATACAGTTGACCAGCTCCATTGATTCTGCCTGTACGCGTGATTCCTTACATACACTGCCAGCCAGACCAGCTTAAAAACTGAAGACACCTATATTGGCAGTTTTGATGACAGTCTTGATTGACTGTTTCTAAAAAAAACAATTCCTAAAACACCAGTTACCGATATGATCTCTTTGGAATTGAAATACAACCCGACTGTTCTCTCTTTTCTTTTTCTCTTTCAAATGAGTGGTATCTTCGTAGAATTTGATCTCTTTTTCTTCTTGTAAGATCAACTACATAACTCATCTTGACTCTTGGTCAGTGAATTTCTTTGAAGATCAAGCGATGAAATTCACTTTTGTTTCTTTTTGAATGGTACTTAGTGTATATATATATATATATATATATATATATATATATATATATATATATATGGACGAACTCGTGTAATTTTTTCATTATCATCAGCATCATCATTATCATTCTTTTAACGTCTGTGGTTGTAAATAGACTTTCCACGGGAATCACCACAATTCTCTATAATGGGCGTCACGGAGTCAGTATTTGATTTTTTTTTATTATACAGGGCTTTTTTTCTTTTCAGGAATAAATCTATACTTGTAGGATTGAGGACAGAATCACTTGGAATCAAACATCCTTGTACATGCCTACAAAACCAACTTGCTAATTATCCCACAAGAGGAGAGATCTTCAACCTTCAATTACTCGCGGAACCCTTTTCGATAATTATATTTATTTTTCGTAACCATGATATTGTGACAGTGTGAAAATTCAATATTAACCATTACATTTAGCACAACTTTCGAACGATTTTAGCCAGTCTTTAGCTATTTTCAAGCCATGTTGGATTCATTTAGCCATTTTCAACGAATCAAAAAGGCCATAAAAGGGCTAACTATGTTTGATTTTTTAAAAACTTTTTTTCGGCCAATTTAGCGTGATATCTTATTCTGTTGTCAACACGGAGAGGATGCGCCACCTTGAGTTACCACCCTGGGTGACACCAACCCTAAGAACACCACTGTTTACAAATGAATGTAACTTTTCGATTTTGACATTGTTTATGGAATAATCCGAACGTGTATAAAATCGAAAATATACACCCGAATGGCAACGTAAGAACGAAGTGAAAATAGACGAGTGAACAACCACTGACTGAACAGCGTCTGTGCCACGTCAATAAGCGAGATGTTTTTTTTAAATTCATCACAACTGTTATAAATAAGCATTTGGAATTTAGTTGAGGGCCATAATGTGCTGAGAACGTTATAAACAATCATCACACAAGATAAATAAAATACGAAAGCATATGTGTAGATATGTGAAAATGACACTTTGTTTTGCAGAACCCCTGGAAAGGTTGCACGGATGCCTGGGGTTCTGTGGAACGCAGTTTGAACACTGCTGTTCTAAGACGGAGACCAGAGAAATGGCTTAGTCTGGTAAAAGTGGGACTCACATAGATGGTAAGAGAGACAAGTTTGGTAACTTTCATGCTATGAATAAATGCCCCTCTCTCTCTCTTTCTCTCTCTCTCTCTCTCTCTCTCTCTCTCTCTCTCTCTCTTTCTCTCTCTCTCTCTCTCTGGATGACCTCTGCTCAAACAAGATAGCAACCAATTCTCAAGACAGCCATCACTATCAATCTATTTCGCTGACCCACGACAACAGCAGGGTGGACTTGTTATGAAATGTCTCACTTTACTGATCTTTCATAAACATCTACTACTCGACCAATGCAGAAGATGTCACAGCTTTCCACTGAAGATGAAGCTTTTTTGTTTCGAAATATGTTCAGAATAACTACATGAGAATAAATGACATCATATACACAATGCACCCCGACTCTTACAGTACAACTCTCTCTCTCTCTCTCTCTATATATATATATATATATATATATATGTGTATATATATATATATATATATATATATATATATATATATATATATATATATATATTACTGATCTTACATGATCATCTACTGCTCAGCTATTGCTGAAGATGTCAGACTTTTCCGCAGAAGATGAAGCTTTTTCACTTCGAAACATACTCAGAAAAATGCTATGTAAATAGATAACTTCTTATACACAACAGCTCTGTCTCAACTTTTTACAGTATAACTCTCTCTCTCTCTCTCTCTCTCTCTCTCTCTCTCTCTCAATATATATATATATATATATATATATATATATATATATATATATATATAATAATTACAAGGACCTGTACCCGGTGAATGTTAATATTTCATGTCTCTCGCACTCATCAGTAAACGGCCATAAGTTGTTTCCTGTATATTCTGAAAATAAACTGCCCATTCACTTTTGAATAATGTATTCTTCAATTGTTTTTCGTTTGTCTTTTGCAAATTGAGAAAATATATGGATTATGTACTCTCTCTCTCTTTCTCTCTCTATCGATATATATCTATACCTCTCTCTCTCTCTCTCTCTCTCTCTCTCTCTCTATATATATATATATATATATATATATATATATATATATATATACGTTATACATTTACCAAGCAATTAACTCTTTAAATATATTGACGCAAGCAAAGGATGAAGGAAGTTTAGGAAAAAAATTGAAGAAAGGGTTTATGAAACACCTGGACGAGGATAAATTTAAATGAGATTACCTCAGCTGATTAGCACACTTTCTTTTTTTTTTACCAAATCCTAATCAGATTAAACAATAAAAACCATTGAAAGATAAAGTCCCCTCCGAAAAGTTAGTGCATATCTGCGCAAATGCGTGTGACTATGTGAATTAGGATGTGTACTTCTATTTATCCAAGTGTGTGTATGCATCTACGTGTACATATGTACGAATACGCGCACGCACACACACTCACTCGTACATACACGCTGAAATGTATGCACGTATATACAAACAGATTATCTGATGGGGCTTAGTCTGGCACAAGGCCAAATAAAGAGAAAATAGAGTGTAGGAAAATTT
>OY735217.1:21642986-21680486 GCA_963457665.1 Thysanoteuthis rhombus
ACTACACTTTGATTTGGTCAAGATATCTAGCAATCTTTGGCAATGAGACAGAGTGCGAGGAGGAGTGGGTTCTAGCCTTTTACCAGGACATTAATGCTTAGTGAACACAAACAGTCACAGCTAAAATTCGAATTCGATTTGCTGATGGTGTTTTCCGTGCTAATAACCATTATACAAGTTTGCACGTCCGTATTTGTTTGTGAATTGAAGCCATAAAAATGTTGTTATTCGATAATTCATATGTAAATACTGATATTTATGCAGACATAAAAATAATTCAGTTTTCTGAATTACAAAGAGAGCATTTATTGAATGTAATGGGGTAATTTAAAAAATGATTCTTTCCTCTCTGAGTTTTAGTATTACTATCGTATAGATAAAATTCACGTTACTTATAGAGCTCTGATTTTATTAGCAGCTATCAACCAATACTGTCACCGATACTGTCAATGTAAGTTTTTTTCAGTTTTCAAGTTGGTTCGGCTGACTGGCTGGCTGGCTAGCTGGCTGCATATGTATTATGTGTTTAGGTCACAACAATAGAGCTAGAGGGCTAAAAATTCCAACATTTACTCATGTCTGTAAGAATTTTTTTATCCACCCCACTCCAGGTTTTTAATGAGGGTTCAATTTTCATTGAACATTTATGCTTAGTTAGTCCCTTAGTTTGTGTCCGGCAGCATACACACGTTTTGTTTTTTTTATAAAAATTCAGACTTTATCTACTGATCATTATCCAACAAAAGGTAAGAGAGGCAACTCATCCGTTCATCACCCCTTTTTAATTTTTTCCTAATTGATCATCCCCAACACAACATGCTGTTAATAGACGTCGGTCATGTGATGGTTTCTATCGAATGACTAACCAGACCTGTCACATATATTTTTGTTAAAAAAAAAAATTGATTAAAATCCAACTGAATACCCATTCCTCAATTTCCGCCAACCACTTGAATTTTTCATTGGATGAAACAGTGTCAACCATCATTAATTTTGGACCAAGTTTTCAAAAATACTGGTCAAAAATTGATGACGGTTAGATAAAGGGTTCAGTTCGTTACTTCCCCCACACCTACCAGATGATACCTGATGAAGGCCGTAGAGTACAACGGCCGAAACGTTGTATGAAAAACAACTAAGATGAGGATAGTCCGAACAATAATAGAAATACTAAGAAGTTTTGTTTTGTATCAACGATGTAAATAGATGCTTCTTCTTCTTCTTCTTCTTCTTCTTCTTCTTCTTCTTCTTCTTCTTCTTCTTCTTCTTCATCATCATCATCATCATCATCATCATCATTCTTTTAACATCCATCGTTGAACATAGACCCTCTCCAAGATTCGCCACACCTCTCTATCCCTGGCGTTGCAGAGCGAATACTTTCTGAATTCGTCTTGCTCGTCTTTCCATCTTGTATTCTGCCGGAATCAGTTTCGCATTTGATCTCTGGGGATACTTGTTGCGAGTAATGATGTCCATCGGTTGTCTACTATGACCAGCCCATTGCCATTTGAGTTTTCTAATGGTTTTTGTGACGTCTCAGTCTTTAGTTTTTACCTGATATATTGTGCTCTCTCCATATGAGTTTGAGCATGATTCTTTCATGTGCACATTGCATGGTTCTCGGTTTGAAGGTAAGTCTCTTGGTTAGGCTCCATGTTTCAGCTTCATAGGTAACTATCAGGAGGATGTATTGGTTGTATACCGTTCTTTGTAGCAGTGATGGGATCTTCTTGTTTTTGAAGGTTGAGCTTGTTTTACCAAAGGCTTGCTATCTTATAGTGTCCATGTTTTTTTATTGTCAGGCTGAGTGGCAATACTAGAAATGATATTACTACTTTTACATAACTGTTTTTGTAGACCTAATAGACTTCATTGTTGCATGCTTTATGGTTGACATAGTTGCATTATTTCCCACAGGTACTCAAGGTCAGAGGTCATATGTATATACATACCCTATAAATCAGTGTGAGGTCATTGGGGGCTCCACAGATGGTTTCGTCATGGTTGTGTCAAGGGCAAGATAAGCTGATTCGAAATCAGCATTATCCGTCACTTGGACTCTCTAGAGAGCCCAATATGCCTTCCTATAGCTGTAGGGAGAAATAGATTCATGCCTTTCCGAGAGCATAAGTGTAAAGTGAACACAAACTAATTGCCAATTCCATTCTCTGGGTTGTTAACTGCACAGCCACTCCGCACTTCCATAGTTGAAGCCTAAATAAAAGGGGTGATCAATTGATAAGTTACTCCTCTCATCTGTTATTTGGTAGTGATCACAAAAAAAGTCTGAATTTCCAGTAAATGAGTGTGAATGCTGGTGGACATAAAGTAGGGGATCAGTTTAGCATGAACTTACATTGCCAATTGAACCGCCCTCGAAAAACATTTGGGCAGGTAATTTACAAAAAACAAAAAAAAATTTGTTTTTCTGGACGTAATAAGGAATAAATGCTTAAATTTCCAGCCCTCTTTATCTAATTGTGTGACCTGCACAGGTCATTCAAACATATGTACATGCATAGCCATCTAGCCAGCAAGCCAGCCAAACCAACTTAAAAACTGAAAAGAATGTTGACAGATTTGGTGTCAATTAAGGCTAATGGTATCTGATTAAAATGAATGAAATACTAGTCAAATAATTGATGATAATTAGCAAAACTTGTTAAATAATTATTTTTAGCTTTATAACCTTTAACGATTGCATAAATATCATCTCGATTAACAGGTTTTCGCTGTCATCAAATATCCATGAGATGCCTCATGTGACTGCTCAAATGTCATTAGTGTTATCAGTTTTCATTCAGATTTTTCTCCCTCGGGGAATTGTTGAGTTAGAATGATGCAAAACCCTGGCAAGTGGTATCTCCTATAATTACTCTTCAAAATTACATTTGATAATCATTTTAAAGTACATCTTATAAGCCTATTAGAGATTACTGCACAAAAGGGTTTCAGCTATTAAATTGTGAGCAGAATTTAGGGGGTAAGGAAAGCGAGAGGAGGAATGGGGAAGGTCCTTAAATGGGGATGGGGTATGGGAACGGGATAGCTAGGGAGTGAGATTCATTTGATTGGGTGGGGGGAAGTTGCTGCAATACTATTGTCAGTTGGTAAGGACTTGTGTAATAATCTACATAAGATCATTTTTTAGCCATCTTTGTTAGAAACCGTCAACCAATGCTGTCACCAGAACTGTCAACATAAGTTTCTTCAGTTTATAAAGTTGGCCTGGCTGGCTAGCTGACTGGTTGTCTAAAAAAAACATTTTTTTTTTTTAAATTTTTCCCCCCATATAATTTCTTTGTGGCAGTGTTCAATTTTCAATGTAAATTCATGCTAAATTGGTCTCTTAGTTTGTGTCTGTCAGTATTTACACTTTTTTTTTCAAGATTCAGACTTTTTTTATTGATCACTGTCTAATAAAAAGCAGGAGAGGTAATCTATTCATTGATCCCCCTTTATCCAATTCTTTAATTGATCCCCTCTAACACAGAATGCTGCCAAAACACATTGGTCATGTGATAGTTTCTCTTGAATAACTAACCAAACGTGTTTTTTGGTTTCCTTTTTAATTTCCATCATCTATTGTTTTTTTTTTCTTTTCTGTTTTTTTCCATCTTCACTTTTTCCAGAACCTTTTCCATATTTAATTTTTCAAATTTTTTCTCCCAATCTCTTCAATTCCTTTTTTCTTTTTTTTTTTTTGGTTGCTCCTCTAAACTATTACAATCTTCCGTCCATCTTCTTCAATTTTCTTCATCCTTCATCGGTTTTTCCTTCCCCCTAATCTTGTTCCCTTTGATTTCTCACTCTTTCCCTATCTTCTTTTCTCTATTCGTTTGCCCAATTCCTTTTCCCTCCCAATGTCATTCATTTTTTTTCTTTTCCTACCTTTCACATTTTCTTCATTTTCCTTCCTCTCATTTTTCATTTTCCTCTTCGCTTCATTGTTTACTCTCTCCCCAAAATTCTCTTCTGCTTTTTCGCATTCTTTTCTTCTATTTTTTCTTTGTTCTTAATCCTTCATTGTTTTCTTCTTTTAACATGCACTTCTTCTCCTTTTATCATCTGTTTCCTTCATTTTTTTTACCTACTTTCTTCTACCTTATTTTCATTCGTAAAAGGGTCTATTTCCTTTATAATTTCAGAGCTCTTCTTCTTTCATTTTTATCTTTCCTCATTTCCCATCAATTGAGCTTATTACCAACCTAATTCCCTACCTACCTAACTTGTATACACAAACAATAAAAGACCAGTGATTAAATCAATGAGTTTAAACCTTTTACAAACCGACTAGCTGCAATATTACCCTGTGAGACACTACATCATTTCTTTCGAGGCATCCATACCAATTTTCTAGATTATTTACTTCCATATATTTTCTTCCACATTTATAGGGTATATCTATACATGATACATATGTAAGATTGCACGTATAATTGATATTAAGAGACATTCATATACACGCACATCTTTGTATACTTATAAATATAAATGGCCATTAAATACTTATATCCTGCTTCTCAATTTCAGTAAATTGCGCTTCACTCAATTCATCCTATCTTAACTTAATTGCTTTAGACACAAATTAAGAAAGCAAATTCTCTAATTTAATCGTCAAGTTTCAACGTTATTTTAATGAAGTAAACCCAAAGAACTTATTAATCTTGGATTTATTAGAAAACATATTTACGTAGATTGATTCCGAGGGACATAACTTGAGCTCACATCTATGGGTATCTGCAGCCACTTCCCAAGGGAAAGGGTTTGGACGAAAGGAAATATTTCCAATGGTGGGGAATTGAAGAGTATATCTTAGTCGCAACCCTGTTGTCAATAGGTAATAATAGTCTTTTCATATAGGAACATTAGGTTCGGCTTGCAGGAAACAATTGCACTGCACCATCATCCTTTATCATCGACTATATATTCTAACTTCCGAACCCTGTTGCCCTAGATCAGAAGACCTGATTTGGTGGCGGATAAATGCCTAGTTTCCGACCCCCCAGCAGACACCCATGCTTACATCTCACGAGTTCATCTCTGGATGATAACTATGGAAACACGAGGCTAAAGAGGACACAAATCTACTGTCATATCGCCATATCTCAGCTCTTGATTTTCATGCCATACTTTTTCGTTATAATTCCTTGTAATAGTCTCAAATTATTCGAACAGACATGAAATATTCTCATTACTAATGTTTTTCTCAGTCCTTTCATCTTATTTGTTCTTTTACATCAAAACTTTCTGGGTCAAATTCTATCCAACTATTAAAGTATATAGCATAAAGGAAAAATAAACAGGTAGCTCCTGGCCAGCCTTGAAATCAAATCCCTATCTCATAAATTCGTCTAACAGCAACTAACTCTTAAATTCATAAAAAGAAAATAGAATGTCAATCTCAAGGGAAATAACCTTTGATTCAAAATCCCTCCTCCCTTTGACCATTTGGTGAATTTTAAAATTTTTCTATTCAATTCACGGAATAGTTCTGCTAATTTTCATTCTATTCATTGAAGAGTTTCACTGTCAATAACAAACGATTCCAATTGGTTTATGAATTTAATAGTTAACCAATTCAGCTATGGAGTAGTGACAATATTTCTCAGTTTAACGTATTGGACACTGTCTACAGCAGTCATTATCAAACTGCGTGCCGCAGCAAAATCATATGCCCCAGCTACCTCCCAAGTGTCCCGCATGAATTTTCCAAATATGTGAATATGAATTTTGAGCCTTGAATGCACCCAATACGGCTATTATGTCTGTCCTGTTTCCACCAAAGAATTGACTATTTTATGGTTCATCATTAGATTTTGTCAGATCTCAACCTCTTTAGTGACAGATGAAACAGAAGAGTGGTAATGAGTATGTTTATCAGTGTGCTGATATAAAAGTTTTGTTTTTTTCTAATTCATTTCATTATTATAGTATATCATGACTCACAGGACTGTAAGTTACACATTATTTCTATAGGAGTTTTATATATGTATATATATATATATATATATTTATATATATTTATATGTATCATCATAATCATTATCAGCCATTATAAGTTCACTGCTGAAAAAAAGCCATTACCATTCCCTTCCATTATGTGTGATTACATTAATTTCTGCCATGTGTTACAGGCAAATCTTTCTAACTTGTCTCTCCCTCTTGTGTCTGGTCTTTTCCAACTGTATTCACCGTCCGACAGGCACCAATCAGTTTTTTGCTCAATTTTGCTTTTGCTCAATCTGTTGTCACTTCTCATCACTATGTGCCTTTCCCATCTCCATTTTTGTCTCTCAATTATTTGTATACTGTCTTTCACCATATATATATATATATATATATATACATATATATATATATATATATATATATATATATATATATATATTTTACATAAATGTATACCCAAATTATAGCTTGATATATAGCAATATATATCTATGATTTAATGGAGTATAGAGTTGATGTGCCGTCATACAATAAAGTTTGAGAACCAGTAGTCTGCAGGCCAACCCTTGATTTATAGACCAGAAATTTTTCATTCATGATATAGATCATGTGTAATTTTCATGTAAAATTTCAAGACAAATGGAAAAATAAATTCTGGCCACAAAGTCTTATATTTATTGCTTATAAAACACATAGAGACATAAAACTCTAAAGATCTCCCTAAGTCCAATAAACTGTGAGTCGCTGAGCCTGAAACTCCTGGGCCCAAAGCACTTTACAGCAAAACATGGCAACCATGTTAGAAATGGTCAACCAAAACTGCCAACGCAAGTTTCTTTAGTTTCCAAGTTGGTCTGGATGGCTTACTGGCTATGTATGTATATCATGCATGCAGGCCACACCAACAGAGTTAGAGGGCTGAAAATTTAGATGTTTATTCCTCATAATGTTGGTGTGCAATGAAAGTGTTTGCTAAATTAATCCTTTAGTGTCCAATAGCATTCATTCACGCTTGTTTTTCTTTAAATTCAGACATTTTAAGTGATCACTGCCCAACAAAAGGTAAGTGAAGTAACTTATTCATTAATCACCTCTTTTTTAAATTTTTTAATTGATCACCTCCAACACCTGACAGTTAGGGCTATGTACATATGCGATACCTGTACAGGCCACACCAATGCAGCTAGACCGCTGAAAATTGGAACATTCGCTCGATATTATGTCCAGAAAATTCCCTACCAAAATAAGTTTTTTTAAGGGGGTGGGGTTCAATTTTCAATGTGAGTTCATGCTAAATTGAACCCTTATTTTTGGTCCGGAAGTATTCACAAATATTTTTTTCTGAAAATTTAGACTTTTTTAGTGATCACTGCCAAACAAAAGACGAGAGGAGAAACATTTATTGATTGCCTCTTTTTCCTATTTTTTTAGATGATCACCCCCAACTGGGCATACTGTTAAAGGACTTTGGTCATGTGACAGTTTCTATTGAGTGACTGACCAGACCTGTTTCTATTTTCATTTGCATATTCATCTAAGTCAGTTGGAATGAATTATTATAACCAGTGATAGAAATGGGTTTTGGGATCTTGGTTTATTTGGTAAGGCTTGATTCTGTGAATCAGATATACAGTAATGCTTCCATTAGTAGATATTGAACACACAGATAACCAAGAAATTGAGAAGTACGAATACATCCTACCCAGGCTACTCGCAACCACCTCATTTTTCATCCCTGATATAGTAATACAATGATTTTCGACTTGGTATCATTTTGGCTTCCAGTGTTGCCTTTTGTGGCTTATAGTTTGCGTGGTGAAATTGATTGATCTATTTTGATGATGGTGATGGTGATGGCGATCCACAAAAGAAGAAGAAATAAAGTAGAGAATCACACTAGGATGGCAAGCCTTCGGCAGAGCAAGCTCAACCTTCAGAAACAAGACAATCCCAATGATCCTAAAAAAAAGGGTGTACAACCGATGCATCCTCCCGATAGTAACTTATGGAGCTGAAACATGGGACCTAACCAAGAGACAGTCCTGCAAACTGAGAACCATACAACGTGCATGTGAGAGAATCATGCTCAACCTCACATGGAGAGATCACAAGACAGCACAATTAGAAATAAAATGGTGGTGGGGCAGAGACATCATGGATCCCATTAGAAAACTTAAATGGCAATGGGCTGTTCATTTTGCGAGAATGAAAGACAACCAATGGACATCACGACTGACAACGTGGATCCCCAGAGAACATGTGCAAAACCAAGGCCGACAAAAAACAAGATGGAGAGATGAACTAGACTAATTCAGGAAATACTGGCTCTGCGATGCCCATGATAGAGAAATGTGGTTGATCCTGGGGAAGGTCTATGTCCAACTATGGATGATGATGATGATGATGATGATGATGATGATGATGATGATGATGATGATGGTGATTAGTAATGTGATCATAGTACTGATAGCTGATGATAAAAACTGAGATGGTGTTGATGATACGGGTGAAAATTTTGCTATTGTTGATGGTAGTGATCTTAGTTACGGTGATCAATGTTTACGTTGATCATGATGATGTAATATTACATCAATAACAAAAATAAGAAGAGATTTTTTATGATAGCAAGAAGAATAATGATGGTGGAAATGCAAAAATTAATAACCATAAAAATCAAAATAATGAATAAATTTGTTATCAATCTGCCATAATAATTATTTCTATGCAGGTCTTCCTTTTTTTCTCTTGATAGTGGTCTGTCCATTTTCCGTATCAGTTGATGATGAACTTTAGACAAACATCACTGTAAAGGAACCTCTGGCCCGGGGGATTTTACTGGAGACTCATCTACCTGGTGTCAAGTAAGGAGAGTCAGGGTAGAAAAGGGGTGTTTTATTGCTAATTATAAGCACATCAATTTCATTAACTTTTTTACACCCCGACCCTGATTCATTTTCATTTTGACAGCATTCTGAAGCCCCCACTTATAGAAATAGTTTCTAAGAAATAGATTTTTTTAATTGCGTTTTTTTATTGAACATTATGGAAAATAAAAAAAAAGATTTTTGTATTTTATTGAAAATAATATTTTGGCAGATCATCTTCAAATGATGGTAATGGCGATGATGATTTTGTTAAAATTTGAACTTCAAAGCAAATTTCAAATATTCTATGAAAGGTTTTTTTTCCCCTCATTTCAGAAAATATAAACATGGTAGAAAAACAGAATAAAAAAACATGGACATTTTTAATGAGGATAAATCTTTCCCTAAAAAAAGGGGGAAAATAAACCCCTCTACAAAAAAAAAAAAGTTAAAGCCAAAAAGATATCAAATAAAAGCTAATACAAAATATCCATCTCCAGTAATTCTTGCCGCTTAACTATAAAAAGAAAAGAAAGGAAATAATGATAATAAGAGAAAGAATAATCATTATCAACTCAAACATTCAGTTTTTTTTCTTTTTCCATCATTTATTCCAATATCTAAACCCCCAACCATTTATTCTTTGAGCCCATAACCATTAATAGATGGTTGAGATCAATAAAACCATGTCTCTTTGAAAAAAAACAGAATTTGATAAAACCAAAATAAGCTAGAACAAAAAAAATAAATAATTTTTTTCAACCATTTTCTTTTATTCTGGTTTTTCAATATTCTGGACTGTAACGATAATGATGAGAGAAAATTTCCACTCTCTTGATTAAAGACTTGCATGACATTATGTAATAAAGCTACCATATGGTTATTCAGTCATTTTGAGAGATAAGCTCATTTCACGTATATTGTCACGGCTACACTGTCTCATAACTGTCACCACAACCCTTCTATCATCAACAAAATCATTTTCCTGACATCACTGCCAGCCCCATTAATAACTGCACCATCATCACTACATCTGTTATTATCATGATCATCTACAACAGTGATTTCCAAAGTAGGTACTACCACCCCTTGGGGGCGTAGGAAGACTCAAAGGGGGACACCAGATAGCAAGGGATGGTGAAGTAGAAAGGGGCAAATGATACAAATCAGTACCCCCTAAGTGCAAAGTCGTATGTCTGAAAAGCTGATTTTACAGGACCATTCTTAGAAATTGAAGTATTTTTGTTTTCTTCTAATTTGAAGAATTCTATTAACTTATCCAACTATCTTGAATGCCGCTAAATCTTATCATATTTTACCAAAAGTCCGTAGATCTATTTTTATGAAATCACCTACCGGCAAAACTATTCGGCATAATCCCATTAAATTTCCAGTCGCTATGGATTTGATCCCTGGGAAATGTTTTTAGCAAATTTTGGAAAACCATCCAACAAAATATGTTTTTAGGGGTAGGATGTGGGTCTATTCACATGATAAGGAATCTTGCTGAAATAATCCCTTAATTTTTAATGCCATAACAAAAGACCATTTTTTTGATCCCGCTACCCACAACAGAAAGGTTCATGTACTGTTACTGTTTTTAGGTTATTCATGTGTTCTGACATTTATATGTATTTATCTATCTATATATCTTTGCTAAGTCCAAATTATTTATTGGAGAAACTTGAAATTTTGTACACACTCACTTCAAAGAGAGGGAAAATGCTTCATTTGTTTTCCGAAAACTTCCCAATTGGTCTTATTGGAGAAGGGGGTCAAGTTACAATGAAGGTTTATACCAAATTGCCCCTTAATTTATGTCCAGCTGCATTCACTCTTGTTTTTTGAAAATTAGTACTTTTTAGAGATCACAGTCCAATAGAGGCAAAAAACAGTAACTTACTCATTTGTTTTTCCAACTTTTTATTGATCCCTCAGTGTATGTCCATGTTTTTTTTTTTGGGGGGGGGGGGTTCTATCATAAATTTATGTTTCAAACCATACTGATAGTATTTTCAGCAAGGTAACTTGATTTTACCTCCACCAATGTTTAATTTACTGAGTACAAAGCAGTATGTTTGGGTGGCAGTGATTCATAATTTCCCTCAGAATGATAGTTATTATTTTTTTCAAATAAATTCTGAAAATCAAAATGTGACATTAAGTAGCGTTCTTCAAACCATTTTTTGACATATCTCATATTCCAAAGTTTATTGGTTGCATAATACATTTAATAGTGCTGTTTTTATTAGTGCAATCAAGAATTTGGAGATTGGAGGTTATATGAGGAATTTTTATCTTTCACTTTCAGTGATCAGAAGTGAGGAAGGAGATTTTTTTCATTTTTGAGGGTCAAAAGGGAGAGGGAACCTCTATTTTCATTTTGGAGGTCAAAATTAAAGGGTATGTTTTTTCATCTTTCAAGGGTCAAAATGGAGGAGGGAAATGTTTTCCTATTTTAAGGGTCAAAAATTGGTGGGAACATCCATTTTTCATTTTCAGTGGTGAAAATTGATAGGAAGATTTCTTAAAATTTTCAGTGATCAAAATCAAGAGGATGATTCTTTTTTAATTTTGGGGGACAAGATCAAGACAGAACTTTCATTTTTCATGTTCTAGAGTCAGAATTGAAGAGGGAGATTTTTTTCATTATGGGTGTCAAAATTGGAGGGGATTTTTATCTCAATTTTTAGAGTTCAAAACAAGAGGTAATTTTTTGGTCTAGGGGTCAAATTCTAATCAATTTGTTTTTTGGCAATTTCAAGTGTAAAAAACATGGGAGAAGATTTTTTTTCAATTTTTAAGGGGTCAACATTGAGGAAGGAGATCTATTCTCTTTTAGAGGTCGAAATCAAAAGGAAATGTTTATTTTGATTTTTAGGGGTCAAAATCAAGTTGAATTTTGTTTTTTTACTTTCAAGGGTCCAAATTGAGGGGGATTTTTTTGTCACTTTCAGAGCTTGAAAAGCCCCCTTTCATTGCATTTACCCAACTCCCTTATTTACCCTGCCCTCTTTCAATATTTACCCCACATTCTATTTTAAATAGTGTAATGTAAAAATGATATTAAATCAATTTTAAAAACAAATGAAATTGAACATTTTCTTATTTCCATCCATCTATCAATCAATTTCTTTTTGGGGATAGCAATTTGTTCCACCCATTAGGGTGATATTTAATGTAATTAACATAAATTCATTGTGAAACAAAAAATTTACCATTGAATTTTAAATGATGAGTTGAATGCAAATTATGAATCCAATCACATCAGTCCAATTCTTCCCAATAACTGTTTTTGGAAAAAATGTCAGCTAAAACTGTTATCAAAACTGTCAACACAGGTTTCTTCATGTTTTGAGTCAGTCTAGCTGGCTATGTATATATGTACATATGGCGCAAACTGGCTGCACCAATGAAGTTAGAGGGCTGTAAATTTGGACATTTACTCCATATTATTATTATTATTATTATAGGGTTTTTTTTTTCAAATTCGTCTACCTCTGACAGTAATAATGCTTATTTTATGAGAATTCATACTTTTTCAGAGATGTCTTCCCAACAAAAGTTTAGAGTAGTAGCTTATCCATTGATTGCTCCTTTTTCCAATTTTTCAGTTGATCATCGCCAACACAGCATGCTAATTGGAATCATTAGTCATGTGACAGTTTCTATCAAGTGACTAACCAGACCTGTTTTATATTGATTGATCAAGTACTTATAGATACTTCTAAACGATTATATTTTTGGTATAAATAAGAATTATATAAAATTTTTGACAACTTCATCAATGCATTTGGCCAGTGATTCCTAAAGTGCATGCTGTAGTGCCCCAGGGCACAATTGTTAGTTCTCAGGGGCGTCAGGTGGATATTCAAATTTTTTAATTATTCAATGCACTGATACGTGGTCACAATGATAGAATTTGACATCTTAGAATTCAGGGACTGAGTAGTGAACATCAGATTTATCCATCCCACTTATAATTAAAGCAGGAACCACCGTAGCTATCAAAGATGGCAGAGGGTTCTATCCTTTCTTATACGTGCATGTGTTTATTTATGTTATCAAGCGCTTCTGGCCATACTGTTTTGCCAACAGTTATGAAAATTGGCATCAGTACTCTATTAAACCCTTGTAAAATCTTTTTTGAAGCTTTTTTGGCCTTATTTTGGGGAAGACATTTTTTGACAGGTTTAATAATAATGCCTAGACTCTACGTTTCTAGAATTTTTTTTACTCAGCTGTTGATGTTTTCCCATGGAAAACACCATTGATGTCATAAATAGAATTTATTCTGAACATATTTTTTCTCCACTTGAAATTTTTTTACATGACTCCAAATTTTGACGTTGCATTTGTTCAGCTATTCTCTGTGATGGCAAGTTTTTTATGAATTTAAATTACACAGTTCATTATTTTTCTTATTTATCTAACTTGACCACATGAACGTACATGCGATTGTTCAGTATTTGCTTATATAGGGCACCATGAAAACATCATCATAAACTAAGGGTGCCATCATTCGAAATAGTTTGGGAATTACTGCATCAAGCCATTTTGTTTCGTTACATCATTGCAGGCTACAATTAGAAATAAAGCTGCACTGCAATTTTCAACATTTTCTCTCAATTTAGATGATTTCTTCAGAGGCTAATAAAACCCCTCCACCCAAACTCAAAATCAAAATATGTAAATCGTATAAATTTATGCATAAAATGGTTATAATTTTATCAAAGGCAGTCCATTCAGTTGAATCAAATACCTTTAAAGAAATGTTTATTATCTCCCTTGAGCTATGCTGGGGAAAAGAAGTCACTTAAAGATGAATAAATTTTA
This sequence comes from Thysanoteuthis rhombus, assembly GCA_963457665.1. Taxonomy (NCBI): domain Eukaryota; kingdom Metazoa; phylum Mollusca; class Cephalopoda; order Oegopsida; family Thysanoteuthidae; genus Thysanoteuthis; species Thysanoteuthis major. The sequence continues at coordinate 21,656,642 of OY735217.1, forward strand.
TTCAAATCTTTTCACTTTTTGACAAAAGAAAAATCATTTAAAAATGAAAAATTTTAAATTATGTTCTGAAATTTTTGAGAGGATTTCTATTGAATGAAAAGTTCCGATGTTTTAAAAATCATTTTATTATGTTTTAAGAGCATTTTAGAGTCATTCGTTCTGTGGAAAGATTTTAAGTTTTAAGTCGTGTTTTTCACAGAACGTGTTTTGATAGTGATGTAACAAATGATATAATAAATAAAAATTGACATTTCTCAGTATCCCAATGGGAAAAATAAAGCTACAAAGTTGAAACCATTATTCACATCATTATTACATAAGAATTTTCAATGCTAAAATGCAGTAACAGAAAAATAACTTTACCTACATATAGTCATACTTTTCTGTATCTCACTTTATGGTGATGGTTAACTAGCTAATCTTGTATACCATAACTACTGTATATTGAGATTGATCACCACTTGGTGCTCCACACTCACTACCTTGTGCCAGACGAAACTGATCTTAGCTAATACCTAAATAAACCTATTCATTTTTATGATAGGAGAATACAGTTGAAAACTAACTGATACCAACTCCCTTAAGATATCAAATCTCAGTTACAATTTTAAAATTCTGCCGTATGGTTACAAGCATAATTTCAGTGAGTTTTCAAAATCTTCTCTTCACTGCCTCATCACAGAATTATTATTACAAGACTAAACACCCACCCTAACAGGTGGGGTAAATTACCGAAAAAAAAAAAAAGAATTTAAAAAGTGAATAGATAAATAGATTGAAATCAGAAAGTATGTAATCTAATTAGTTTTCAAAAGGTGATTTATTACCACACTTTTCATGGTTTTGAAAAAGGGTGTACTAATGCACAGGGGTGCTAATATAAAGGTGGGGACTAATGTCCCATAAGGTGATGGTAATGTTGAAGGGGGAGGTATCTTTTTTTTAAAAAGTGGATTGAAGGTAGAGCCAAAGTTAAAAAAGGATGTGTTAATGTTTAAAAAAGTGGGGCTAATGTTAAAAAATGAGGGGGTCTAATAATAAAAAAAAGTATTGGGGCAAAAGATAAAGAAGGGCCTGAACTAATGTTTAAAAAAAGATTGATATTTATCCACCATCTCACAAGGGCAGAATGTGAGACATGGTCAAGTTTAATGGGGGTTGGGGCACATGCATACATGAGAGCAATAAAAATAATTGCACAGTCCCTACCTTTTAGTCCATTGGGAAGGTGCTGCCCAAGGGAAAATGACCACCTGTGGCTAGTCATCATATACTTTTTTACAGGACAAATCATTGAAACAGGTAACTTTTGAATACTGAGGAGAGTGCTGAGATATTAAGAGGACTTGCTGTCACCTATCTCCAGTGAAAGCAACCAGCTATGAAGAATCAATGAGAAGAAAAACAAAGAATAATTTGCAATTTTAAAAGACTTACTGTCACATGATCTCAAGTCATGATCACCAAGTTAAGTCAGAAGAGTTATGTGTTAGCCATTACCAGAGATGAAGTGCAAACCCACAGAAAAATGCAAGCACTTTAGGCATCACTGTTACCCATAAGATGATATCATTTCAATTTTCCCCTGAATCTCAAGATGTTCAAATTTCTTTGTGAAGGTTTTAGGCATTATTCCCACTGTACCAGTAATGAATACAATAACATGAATTTTATGGCCAGTCATACATGATAGCTCTTGCTGGGGATCAAGTGACACCAAGACTATACCATATAACACTCTCCACATTATTCAAACTGATTTCAATAATGCTGTTTTCTGAACAGTCTTTATACTAATATTATTTCTATATCTATTTTGTTGATGAGTATGTATCAAAGTAACTGAAAGTTTTATAAAATCTATTATGACTATCTATTATTATTACTGAGTAAAAAGAGAAGAGGGGCAGAGTTTTGTTGTTGTAGTAGTAGTCAGAATTATGATGATCATTGTATTAAAATTATTATTATTATTATTATTATTATTAATATTATTATTATTATTATTTGCAATCTCACACCAGTTGCCTGGTGGTAACCACTGGAGTTTGAGTGACAGCAAGTCTCCTCAAGTCTCCAGCCCTCCTCTCCTAGTTCTCATAAGTCGCAGTAATACTGCGGTTTACTGTTTCTCACCAGTTGCCCTGTGGTCATTGCTGAAGGCTGAGTGACAACAAGTCTCCTCAGGTCTTCAGCCAACATCTCTTCTCTCCTTCACCTATTATGCCAGTTCTGTGGCTCACATCTCCGCTTCCATTTTCCTTCTCTGTTAGGCCACTGATAAGATTCAGTGTTGCAGTCCTTATATTTCTAGCACTTTCCTCAGTATTCGTGTGGTTCCTAGCTATGCTATGGTCTGTACAGTCTCAATCCTTTCTTTTATCCCGAGTTCCTCCAGTCTCTCCCTCAGTGTCTTTGGGACAGTTCCTAGTGCGCCTATTATTATTGTTACTACCCTGACTTCCATTTTCCACATCTTCTTCAGTTCTCTTGCTAGATCTTGGTATTATTATTATTATTATTATTATTATTATTATTATTATTATTATTTGGAATCTCACACCAGTTGCCTGGTGGGAACCGCTCGAGTTTGAGTGACAGCAAGTCTCCTCAAGTCTCCAGCCCTCCTCTCCTAGTACTCATAGGTCGCAGTAATTCTGCGATTTACAGTTTCACACCGGTTGCCCAGTGGTTATCGCTGAAGGCTGAGTGACAATAAGTCTCCTCAGGTCTTCAGCTAACGTCTCCTCTCTCTTTCGCATATCATGACAGAGCTACAATTCGTTGCAGTACTTATATTTCTAGCACCTTCCTCAGTATCCGTGCAGTTCCCAGTAGTGCTGTGGTCTGTACGGTCTCTATCCTTCCCCTAATCCCGATCTCCTCCAGTCTCATCCTCAGCGTTTTGGGGACTGTGCGCCCACTATGACCAGTACTACCCTGGTTTTCATGTTCCACATCTTCCTTAACTCTCTTGCTAGGTCCTGGTATTTTTCCCTTTTTTCACCCTCCTTCTTTTTTACTCTATGGTCTGCAGGCACAGTAACATCTACTATTTGGCAGGCCTTCCTTTTTTTGTCTACTATTACTAAATCCGGTCTTCTTGCCTGGATGAGGTGGTCAGTTTGGATGTCAAAGTCCCAGATTATTATCATTATCATTATTATTATTATTATTACTATTATTTTCATATTTCTGTACTGAAAGGGAATGTGTTTTCTATTATTAACAGAAATATGACTGTAAAAAATGATGGGGTTGTTGATGTATGGATCATCTCTAAGGAGCCTACTTCTATTTTATCAGGCAATTAATTCGTTAATTATTCAATTTTTCTAATTTTAACTTTTATCCAAGTCTGAATCCAAGCTGTTTTAGTGCGTGATCAGACATAAAGTCTTGAGAGTCCCTATGACATAATCTTCATTGTCTATGTTATATCATTATAGGAAGGGGAATTACCCAGAGAGATGGTGAGCACAAACAAACTGAGAAGAAATTTGCATATATGCTTATACATGTTTACAAAGTAATGATAATGATTATGTTTCAATAGTGTTATCATCACAATTTCAGTAATTAAATTGATGATAATTATTTTGGTTGTTACTGTTGTCTTCATTGTATTTGTAATGCAATCATCATAATTTTTCCGACTTGACTCATTGGTGATCATGATTTGAGATCAAGTGACAGTAAGTCTTTTAAAATCACAAATTATTCTTTTGTTTCCTTCTGATTGATTTTTCACAGCTGTAGTAACTGGTAGCTTTCACAAGAAATAGATGACATCAAGTCTTCTTAATATTTCAGCACTCTCCTCAGTATTCAAACTGATTTTGTCATGCTTCATTCAAAGTTTGAGATGACTTTGCAACCCCCAATAAAAACAACAAGAACAATCTTCACCAAATTTAGGGGAGTAAATTCTTCCTTGTTTATCTATCATTTCATGTTTAACAAAACCAAAATGTAAAATTATGATCTCCCTTCTCTGATTTCGTATCACAACCAAGACGGCTTACTTACCTATTCACTGACTGAGGTTTATACCAATGAACTCATTTATCATATATACAATATAAAAGTTGCAGTAATCATCATCAGTCAGACTAGAAGTAGGGTTAGAGCCTGAGCCTGCAGCAACCAGGCTTGTTGTTTATGCTGTTATCTGGATGGTTTTAATACTTCCTTAGGATTCAAACTTTTCCAACCTCTTTATGACTGTTGAGTGTGTCTATAATGATGTCAATAATCATCACTTTCATGTTCCCCAACAGAATCGGTGTAGGTTCACAAATGGCCAGCCTGACCAACCAGCCTAGGCTACAGATTTTTCTCACTTTGAGTCTCTTTGTCTGTCTGGATGTCTCTGAGCACCCTCGGTCAAATTTGCGGGGCCATGACATTGAGAATTCACAAGAGTAGAACACTTGGCACCATTCTAAAACGTTTTTTTTTGCTGTTGTTTTTTTCAAAAAAGTGATTTTTGGCGTCTCTATGGTCATTTTCAACCAATGATGCCTAAATCTTTTTTTAAAAAATGATTTAAGATAATTCTCGATTCATTAGTTTTGGTACACGTGCAAACTATGGAGATTCATATATGCGAGGTGCAGATATATACGCCTTCTGTTCTCTGGAAAGGTCTGGATGTTTCTCATGCTTTTCCAGCTCTTTCAACTCCATTCTGTGGTCTGGCGGGAAAGCAACACCCATTGTCAAGAAAATCTTTTTCTTTTTGTTCACCATGACTAAATCCAGTCACCTGGATGAGGTGATCTGTTTGCATTTCAAAGTTGTATAGAATTTTACTTTTTTGACAGCAATGAAAATTGACAGTTCAATGAAGGCCAAGAAGTTTTTCTTAAGACAAAATTTGAATAGTTTCATAGTGTTCAAAAGGAATGAAGGATAGAGAGGGTGGGCGAGGAAAGAGGAACATTTTTCTTTCTTTTATACTACATCATATCATCCCTTTTATTTTTTTTCGATAAATTCTCAAGATGAAAAATGAAAAGTCCAAGAAAAAAACAAAGAAAGAAAGCAGACTCTGCAGAATTCGTAACAAATAAAACTCCAAATATATGTATTCATGGCCTTTTTTTTCCCGATGAATTATATTGCATTTCGAACAATATTCTTTTTGTTCTATTTTTGTTGCAATGATTTTTAATATTTGTTTCAGTCTTTTTATCAGGAGTTAACTTGAGGAAACTCAATAGGAAACGAATAGTTTTATTACAGAAATAGATGTTGCCAAATGTTGCCGAACGCTGTCAAAAATTGCATGTACCATGTCACAGGCTTTGAACAAAGTCTGTCCTTCTGCTTATTCCTTTGGACAGCTTCTGCTTTGCATTTGCTTGCATAGTCAAATCCCAGTCACTTGCAAAATCTGTATTCAGTCTTGTCCGTCTTTCCATCTTCACATCATTTTAGTCTTTCCGTCTGTCTGGTGCAGATGCAGGCCTTTTTTTCATTGAGAGATATTTTTCATAAATTTATATATTTACCAATGACTAAAGCAAGCTCAACCTTCAAAAACAAGACAATCCCAATAATCCTAAAAAGAAAGGAATACAACCAATGCATCCTCCCGATAGTCACTTATGGAACTGAAACATGGAACCTAACCAAGAGACAGACCTGCAAACTGAGAAGGATGCAACGTGCTCGTGAAAGAATCATGCTCAACCTTACATGGAGAGATCACAAGACACCACGATATATCAAGAAGAAAACGGGAGTTCGTGACATCATAGAAATTATTAAAAAACTTAAATGGCAATGGGCAGGCCATGTTGCAAGAATGAAAGACAACCGATGGACATCACGACTCACCACTTGGATCCAGAGACCACATGTGAAACAGTGGCCGACAAAATACAAGATGGAGAGATGAACTAGACAAATTCAGAAAATACTGGCTCTGCGACGCCCATGATAGAGAAATGTGGCGGATCAAGTGTACGGTCAATGTTCAAAGATGGACGTTAAAAGACTACCGATGATGATGATGATGATGATGATGATGATGATCAGAAAGTATCCCCTAAAGTTACGGATGAACTCCCATGAAATTTAGTGGTAAGGTAGGCAACAGGCCAGAGAAGAAGTGATTAAATCTTGAGGCAGATCCATGCACAATTACCTCCCTTGACAATGGCATTGGCAAAGGCGTGCTTTCTCCGAGTGCTTTGTATTTCCCAGTGGATCAGTGTTCCTACCTATTCATGTCTATTTCTGCACTCCTTCTGAGCTAATTTGCTACATTCACTTATTGCTATAGTTCAGTTCAGCACTACAGTGGAGTAATAAGAGCTTGATGGCAAAGGCCTGTTCCAACTCAGCTTGATAATGTTGAATCTTTGAAATTCAACTTTTGACCTTACAGCTCTAAGGCTTCTGCACTACTTGTCAACAAAACTCACAAGTCAGCAAGAATTCACATCAAAACATAGTTTTACTTTGCTTCTGGAATCAAGGCTATGCCTTTTATTACCAAGAAAGTGCAAGAAAAAGTAACACCATACTTCTGTATTTATACATATATATATATATATATATATATATATATATATATATATATATATATATATATATATATATATATATTTGTGTCTATGTATACATATATATATATATGAATATATATAAAAAAATATATATGTATATATATGTGTGTATATCTATAAATACATTTGTGTGTATATATATTTATATATATATATATATATATATATATATATATATATATGTGTGTGTGTGTGTGTGTGTATGTGTGCGTGTGTGTGTATACATATATATGTAAATATGTATGCATATCCAAACATATGTGTCTTTTTGGTGAACATACATGTACAAGATGAACATGTATAGATATTCATATAAAGAAGTATCTATCAGATCTATGTACGTTTTTATGTATATATACATTAAGACAGACAGACAGACCGACACACACACACATACACACACGCATATATATATATATATATATATATATATATATATATATATATATATATAACTGAGAGATTGTTAGAGTTTTTATCTCAGAATTAGAGAAAAGGAAAGAAGAAAAATGAAGAAAGGAAAAAATGAAGAAAAAGATGTTATTGATGATAATGCTGATGATGAAGAAGAATGAGAAAAAGGAGTCGAAGACCCTGGAGGAAAAAAAAAAGAGACAACAAGGAAGGAATAAAGATTAAGAAGAATTTGAAAAATCAATGAAGTATGTGGATAGAGAGTAGACTGAGAAAGAGGAAAGGAAGAAGACATTATGTGAAGAAGTAAAGAAGGAGGAAAAGATAAAGTGATGAAGAAGAAGAAGAGAATGAAAAGATAAAGATACAGGAAGGTCTAGAGGTGGAAAATAAAGTTAGTCCCTCTATGAAAAAGCCACGTGATTAATACATTCTGTTTTTGGGGGTTGATCAGTTGAAAAATTGGAAAAAAAGTGTGATCAATGATAAATTACTTCTCTCACCTTTTGTTGGGCAGTGATCATGAGAAATGTCCAAATTTAAATAAAAAAACAATTATAAACACTGCCAAACCTAAGCTTAGACATCAATTCAGCATGAATGTACATTGCATTTTGTTGTGCAATGATCAGTAAAAAAGTCCAAGTTTTCAAAAAAACAAGCACAAACACAGCCAAACATAAACTTAAGCATCGATTTAGCATGAAATTACATTGCATTTTTAAACCCCTACTAAAAACCAGTTTGGGAGGGGAATTTTGAAAAAAAATAACAAAATTTCTTTTTTTTTAAACATAAAAGCTATTTATGTTGAAATTTTCAGCCCTTTAGCTCCATTGGTCTAGCTTGTACATGTGATGCCTGTATCATCATCATCATCATCATCAGTCTTTTAACGTCTGTCGCTGGACATAGACCTTCCTCAAGATTCGCCACAATTCTCTATCATGGGTGTCGCGGAGCCAGTATTTCCTGAATCTGTTCAGTTCATCTCTACATCTTGTGTTCTGTCGGCTTCGGTTTCTTATGTGATCTCTGGGGATCCATGTTGTGAGACATGATCCATAAATCCATCCATCCAATTGACCAGCTAGACAAGGTTAAAAACTGAAGAAACCTATGTTGACAGTTTAGGTTCACGGTTTTTAGAGGGATAAATATCAAAGAACTGCTCGAATAAGCCTAATGAAAAATCAAACAAACAGCACAAAAAAAAAAGTGGGGGGAAAAAGCTTCTTAAATCAGGAAGGAAAAGAAGAGACTAATGGTGAAGAATTATCTAAAACTGAAATCAGGAAGGAAGGAAGAAAGGAAGTTTTCAGGTAATATGATCCACAGAGACCGGTCAGTGAGGCAGCTGCACTTCACAAACGACCCAGCCACATCCCTTTGAATCACAGCATCAACACTTGAAAGAATCTGCAGCCGCATGTTTTGCTCCCCTGCAATGCCTCCAACTTTTACGTGCAGCAAGTCTAATAGGATTTTTGACTTTTAATAGGTCGCGTCTGCTCCTCGTAGCTGATTCTTCAAAAGACCTTTCGGAAACCTGATCTCTGATTGCATTTCTAGGTTATCTTATCTGCGGAAAAGATCCTTGTAACTGTTTCCTTCGTCTTGTTTCCTCACTTTCTAGGGGAGGGGGTTTTGTTGGGGGGCGTTATTCGTATGGTTGACTGAGTTTTATTTACCTGAACTTTTTTCAATACCAATGTGAACTCTATTAACTTATCGCACTTCCTGATTCATAAAGTAAACGGAATCGCTTCTAACAACAAAACTGTTGACTCTCGTTTCAGATCATATTTTGATGCACTCTGGTCAAAAGTAATCGTTGCAGAGAAAGTTATTTCTTGATTACATTGAAACTTTCCCAGGTGGATGAAATCAGGCAGAAAGGTTTTTAAAGTCTTCTCATGTTAAAAGTGGTTAAACAACAGAAGAAACAGCAAAAGGAAGAATTATTAATTATATTTACTAGTCAATGACCCATCTGGTCACTGATAGTTAGAGCAACAGACTCAGCTGATAGCTGCTACTGATAATATAAATACAATAAATGTGACTGACATTTTTGGGAAGGAGAAGGGAGAAAAAAGTTGGATTGTTTACTGAGGATAGAGGGAGATTTAACATTTAGATGAATAGCAATTAAAATTAAGAGAGAGAATGAGAAGATATCGGCAAATATCAATAATAGAATATTTTCTCTTATTCATTCATTGAAAAATAATCAATTCAATACAAAGGAAATGACGGCATCAAACCAAATGGCCGGCAATGATAGCCCTTAAACGAGTTGAAATAATTTTTATTTGAACTTGGCAAATTTTGAGTTACAAAATTCTAAAATATTCAAGCTTATGACTATCTATACTCAAAAGGTTGCTCAACCTCAAATGGAGAGATCGCAGGACAGCACAGTAGATCAAAGGTAATACAAGAGTCTGATATATCATAAAAACAGTTAGAAAATGAAAATGGCAGTAGGCTGGACATGTTGCAAGAACATCAGACAACTGCTGGATATCACGACTCACAATGTGGATCCCCAGAGATCAGATGCGAAATTGTGGCCGACGGAAAGTAGGATGGCGAGACGAGCTTGATGAATTCAGAAAGTGCCGGCTCTACTATGCTCATCAAAAGGGACATCTGGTGATTCTCGGGAAGGTCTAATGACTTGTGCTAAATGGCTGATGATGATGATGATGATGATGATGATGATGATGGTGGTGGTGGTGGTGGTGGTGGTGATGATGATGGTGGTGGTGGTGGTGGTGATGGTGGTGGTGGTGGTGGTGATGATGATGACGATGATGATGATAACTTGAGACATTATTGTTAGAAGAATATAAAATCTGTTCAAATGTCTTCTCAAAAAAAGATATCATTCTCAGGATCAGAACATATGCACTAATCTCATTTTTTGGTAAAAAATATGTGGTTTCTTGGTTTCTTTTTATTCAAAGACGGCATTCTAAAATAATTCTCTGGGCTGATCTGCTATATTTGTTCATAAATAATGCAACTTCCCCCACCAATAACTCAAGGTGAAGAGATTCAGCATATTCAATTTTTCATGAATAATGCGACCCACAATTTATACTAAAACCTATTTCTAGTGGAAAAGCACCACACACGCAAGCACGCACACACACACACACACACACAGAGCATATAAACACACAGGTAAATCAATAATTCCTTAATAGTGCAGCAGTTAACCAAGATGATTGTGCGCTTTTTGAAAGAAGCATGAAATTCCTGACATAGTACATATCCTAATATTAATATTCAGTACTGGAGGGAAGTCAGATTTAACCTCTGAGACAGCAAGTGGTCTAATTCAACACGGCCGCCAGTTGATTGCATCTAATTTTTCAAACACGCTTAATTTGGGAATCAAATCCTTTACGAAAACATTTAAGGCAACATCTCCAACTAACTTGGGGATGCTCATTCTTTTGGTGATACTTTTTGAGATCACCAGAACGCTAGGAAACACATTTAAGTCAAGGTTGAATTAAAGATAAACATTAGATAGACAATTTTTTGCTTATACATTTAGTGCTGGGCAGCACGTTCATCAGGTTACGAGCAATATCTCGTTGAAAAATCAAAATATGAGTTCAGCAGAAATGAAAAAACTTATTGCCAAATTTTTCAACAATACACCGAGTAACCTATAGAATTTATGACATCATTTACAATAATTTCTCAATTTAAAAAAGATTTCATGCTTTTTTTCAAAAAGCACAATCTGTCATAATTTGAGATCTTATCCACAGTACAATAAAGTGTGGTGAGGAAGTAAGAATAAATTTTGCATAACAATTAGTTAATCTTCAATATAATCTCCTTCCTTGTCAATGCCCTCATTTCAGTCACGAATATTAATCACATATGTCAAATAACTTACAGTGAAAGTTTCAGATCAAAATTCAGCAATTAACTACACATTGGTCTGCGGACATATTGACTTACCCTTATGTATAGATTTATCATATATAACACTCTCACATGCACACACATACATATAATATGCACACACGCGCGCGCACACACACACACACACACAGAGATATAATATGCACGCACACACACACACACACACATACATATCTTTATATGTATATATATGACACAAGAGTATATATAGGGTGTGCCAGATATTTGAGAACTCAATTTTTGTGGTCCAGAAGGCAACCTAACATAATTTTACACAGCATGTGCCAAATTTTACTTTTTTGTTTCTCTTTCATACATATTGACAGTAGCAATATGGTATCTTCCAATATGACACAGGAAATGAAAAAGCTCAGTGTGCTATTGGCCCAAGCCACCAAGCACAGCGACTCAGAGTTTGCCAGCTTCTTGAATGTGGCTAGGTCTTTTGTGTTCAAGGTCAGGTATGAGCTGGAGGCCTCTTGCCAGGACACGTCATCCGTGGCCAAGAAAAAGAAACATTCGCAGCAGTCGGATGTCGTCAGGACGGCCAAGTTCATCCAGCAGGTCCTGGACATCATCAACAATGACCCCAGCAAGTCGATGAGGGTCATCACAGAGCTGCTCAAGTTGGCGGAGCCCAGACATGAGTACCAATTTTTATGAAAATGTATTGATTTTTTCTACTGGATATCTTTGTTCTAATTTGTTTTCAATTACTTGACACACCATATATATATATATATGTATATATATATATATATATATATGAATGTATGTATATACATATATACACATACACATATATAGCACTCACATATACAGCACACATATATAAAAATATGAAAACATACATATATAACACTCACACACACATATACATATAACACACACAGAATAGCAACACGCACATAACACACCTACATATATATACACACACACTCATATATATATATATATATATATATATATATATATATATATATATATATATATATATATATATCATGAAATGAATATATAGTCCAATATGTATACATCAATATTAACAAAAGATGATTATGTAATCCATCAGAAGTATTCATATATTGCCTTATATCATTTTAAAACTCTACTCAAAATGATCTCCTGTTATTACACTGTGAATGTATCATTTAGCCTAGATAGCACAAATAGAATAAACAATTAAAGAAAATGGGGATGCTGCAGTAATTGAACCTGCAACCAATAGGGTAGAGTAAGGTTGCTTTTATCATTGAGCTAAACAGCAGCTGGTAATGCAAAGGCCCAAATGACACCTTCTAAATTCCAAATTATCATTTTGTTCATTCACTATCTATATTTACTCTGTTTGTTTCTTCCAGCACTGACAATTATATTATCAAAAAATGGATATGTAATCTGACAGAAATAATTATAAATTGCATTGTGTTATTCTGAAACTGTACTTGGAATGACCTCCCGTTATTACACAGTGAATGTATGATTTGGCCTTGACAGCATAAATAGAATAAACAATTAAAGAAAATGACATTGCTGATACATACATATATGTATGAATATATATATTTTTGTGTCATCCACAGACAGCTGTTTCATTGTATTACAACTCTTTAGTGTGGCTATAAACAATCCATCATCCCATCCAATACCACGAGGCAGGATTGAAACCTTCGCTTCAGACCCGGAGGCTGGTATCCTACCACTGAGCCACAGAACTGGACAGTCAGTAATGCTGAATTTAGGCGATATATTTATTTAGCTTAAATTCCCCATCCACCAGAGTGCTCTATTCCTATGGAAGAGCATTGCGTAAGCTTACAATGATCGAGTTATCTCACTTAACGAGTGCTCAACCCTGAATTGAGGAGCATTGATTATTGTGTCATCCATAGACAGCTGTTTCATTGTATTACAACTCTTCAGTGGGGCTATAGACACTACTTCTCTCATATAAACCATTTTGGTTTTTTTGTAGTTCGACTTTTATTAGACCCATTTTCGTCTAAGTTCTTTATGGTTTTATACTCAAATAGTTATCGATCACCATGAATAGAGAGTATGCCAAGTTTAGAATTGATATTAGGTAAATCTTGAAAAATAAAAACAAGAATGAAAACATTTTATTGTTCTGACCAAGTCAAAGTAGTTGTCATAAATGACGGTTGAATCTTTATCCAGGAAGTTACAGGAGAAAGGAATGATTGTTTATGTTTATCACTTTGTTGATACAGGCAAGCAAGATGATTAAAATATATCTCTCATAAAATGATGTAACCAACCAAGGCCAGCCCTACTTGTTCAAGGGTAGGCTGACCTTTGGCAGCCCTTTAAAGGATGGCATTATCCAATATATTTTTCTATATTTTTTACTGGGAGAAGAATGAATAAACAGAAATAAAAACTTAATTATCATAATAAGGGTAAACGTGTTCTGACCCACCATCAGAGTTTCAGATCATCATCTGATCCTGTACAACTGATTCACTACAGTAACAAAGAGCATCCATTTACTCTCTGAGAGACATAACAGGCATCCCTAGCAATTGACGTCCTGGACGAATACCCAGGTTACAGGTACCTTGAGCCAGTCCTGAAACTGACATTCAATTTCGGTATTCGATTCTTGAACACAGTTTTCCCCCATTATTCAAGAATAGATATGATACTATAGATATCACCATGTGACCAACATCTTTTGGCATCATGAAAAAAGGGGTGATCAATAAATCAGTTACTTCTCTTGACTTTCATTGGGCACTGATCATTAAAAACACCTGAATTTTCAAAAAACAAGCATGAATGTAGCTTGACACAAATTAAGGGATAAATTTAGCATGAACTTACATTGCAAATTGAACCCCCACACTAAAATCCTATCTTGGTGGGGAAACTTTTAAAAAAAATGTTCTCTGTAGACATGCTAAAGAGTAGATGTTTAAATTTTCAGCCCTCTATCTACACGTATGTACATGTAATTCAGTGCCTCCCCAAAATTTAAGACCATCCTGCATTTTTCATGAAATCAATGCAGCCCATATTTTTTTTTTAATCAAACAGTTTGGACCATTGACAATTGTATTGTGTTTTGCAGTTTTACTTACACCATGATTTGTGTTAACATTGTGTTCTGAATAGCCTTTGTTGTGTACTGTAAGTATCTGGATGCATTGGATCTGATCAAGAGAAGCTTCCTTGCCAATTTCATCAGTTATAATATGATCGCTCATATCCACAAAACGGGCCGAAAGTTGATGAATAAAGCCTCGTTGATCCAGAGAAAAGACTGAGGCAATCTGATATGATAATTACATAAAATAAAAATGTCTGATGCACTTATTGCAAAAGTTCATTGTTTTTCATTGATGGTCTCAAACTTTTGGGAAGTGCTGTAAATATATACATACATATATACATAGCCAGCCAGACCAAATCAAAACTGAAGAAACCCATGCTGACAGTTTTGGTGACCATTTTGTCTGCTGGTTTTTTAATATAAGCAACAATATTGAGATCAGAATTGACTCGTCTGGTTCACGTCCATAAGGTTTCATTCAAAGATTATTTGTAACTTGATTTGGTGAAATCTAGAAGATTAAATTCGCTATCTAAAATATTATTCAGCCTATTTCTATCTGTCTTCTATTTCAGTAGTAACATGAAAGAAAGGTTTGGTAGTTTGATGAGAGGGTAGGACAAGAGAAAGTGGAAAAGACAGTTATGTAGTTGAATAAGAGGGTAGGAAGGAATGAAAAAGAAGTTTGGTAGTTTACTGAGGAGGTACTGAGATTAAACACTCAGATGTGAACTTGGATGGGCTATTTAGATTGGAAGGGATAAGGGAAGATGAGAAGATACAGACAAAGAGCGTGAGAAGAGCACAGGCATGAGATAAGGTAAAGTTCTAGTTACTTATTGAAGGTTATATCAATGGTAAAATAATCAACAAATGAAAATTCAAAAGCAAGTTCGAAGTCATACAAAGAAGGCGTTTCCTACAGGACATTTTTTTTTTTTTAAATCTCTCCTGGCTGAAAGACAAAAGAAATTGCAAAAAAGGAAAATGATCTTCACTGAAACATTTTTATCATCATCATCATCATCAGCCCTTTAACGCTGTCAATGGACTTGGACCTTTCCCAAGATTCGCAAGATCTCTTGATGGTGGGGTCACGGCACCGATATCTTCTGAACTTATCTATATGAAGATTGCTCCAAGGAGCAGGCATGAATGAATGCGCTGACAACTAAGATGAACCATTATCTCATGTCTCTGCTCTTCTCTCACTCTTTGCTAGTATCTTCTCATACTCTCCTTCATCCTCCCTAATATCTGTTGCCCTTCCATGTTTTTATCTATATGCTATGCAAACATGGATAAGTTCCATTAGCGGAAAATTTTCTTACCCTCTCACTAAACCAACTTTCTTCCCCTTCCTGATGATAGCGGCTTGTTGGTTACATAACCTTAGAGGAAATGAATTTGACAAGATATGAAGGTTTGCTAGTTGACACACTTAACTTACGAAGTTGGATTTTTTTTTTTCTCAAGTTTTGTAAATATGAAGTAAATAGAACCTAAATAATCCAGAGATTTTATTTTATTGTGAAAATATTTTGCGGTTATGAGAAAAAATTCTATTCAGTGGTGATTAGGAATAAACATGTATCCTCTGACCCCGTGGCTCTGGCCGCCCACCCCAGAATATAACCGCTTGTAAAAGTTTTGAAGGATCCACAAAACCTTGAATTCAAGGTCCATAGAGGACAAACCAAATTATTTATATCATTTGTACATAACAAGGCCAATTCTAATTTATTGATTTAACAAATATATTAATTTAAAAAGAAAAGATTTAGACACTCATCGTGGTGTCGCCCCTCTGACGGTGTCATCCGCATTGCCCCCTTGCCAATATGCTACTGACACTGGAGACTGTCCTTTTGTCATGGCCTTTGATTAGTGGGAGACAATTAAGAACAACTGGAGAAAGATTAAGGAACCCTATTTGAGCAGACCAGCCCAGAGAGGCCAGAAAGAGAGAGAGAAAGAGATAGATAGAGTTCCCACAAAGAGGGACATATGTACATTCACCCAGTACTAAGTTATTGGTCCATGTATCTCCTTTTGGCGGCCCCACTATTGGTCTGCATTTTGAAAAAAAAAAAAGGTCTCTTTTGGTCAACACAAAGAATAAAGAGAATATTCTCCAATACATAGTATTTGCATTGTTTTCTCCAACGGTGGTATGAGATGTTTTACATCAAAGGTTTCACAACATGTTTTTTTCATCCATAGCTCTTTTTTCTCTATGGTACCAGTAACCCTCGATGTTGCCTTCTATAGGAAATTATTCGATACCACCGAAAGCAACAATTGTATTTGATTTGATACACGAGCAGTTTGATTTAGCTCATTTAGTAACATGATTATAAAACAGTTTTAAATCACAGAATAGAAGTGCAAGATGCAGTCTTCAATCTCTCAATCCTGGAGAGTCTTTAATATAATTCCTCTCTTGTAATAAGATAATCTGTTTAGTCAAGAATGCTGAGGTATGGTTAGCAATAAATCCCCAGCATCCAACATCAATAAGCAATATATTAATAATCAAACCATGCCCTACACATCTCTGATGGGATTTTTTCAATTTAATAACAGGAATTTGTTTTAAATGATTGACCAAATGTCGAAGTCTTGGCTCTATGATTTCAGCTTATTCACTCCCCTCCAGCTTTTGGACAGCATTAGATTCTATAGATTTTTTTTTTGCAATCTTGATATATATATATATATATATATGTATACAAGACAATAATGAATATTAGATTAAAAAAGAAAAAAGTGTCATCGCTTTTGATATTACTTTTTGAAATTATTTACATCTACTTTATAACATTACGTGCCTGTATAAGTGGACTCCAAAAAACTTTTTTTTTTAGGTGTTTAAAATCTGATTGACAAGTGATAATGTTTAATTTATTTGTATTAGAAATTATTAACAAAAACTGTCACAAAACTGTTGACATAGGTTTCTCAGGTTTTTAAGCTGATCTGGCTGGCTGGCTAGCTGGCTAGCAGCCTAGCTGGTTATTTATGCATGTAGATATCATGCATACAAGTCACATCAATGGAGCTAAAGGGCTGAAAATTTCAACATTTACTCAAGAAAAAAATACTTTTTTTAACAGTTTTTTAATTGGGCAATCAATTTGCAATGTAAGTTTATGCTAAATTGATTACTAATTTTTTTGAAAAGTAACATTGGACATAGAACTTCCTTGAGAATAGCTGGATCTCCTGAACCTGTCTAAATTATCTTATTTTTACTGGCCACAGTTTCGCATATGATCCACATTGTGATCCATCATGTTGAGCAATTGTCTAACATTCTCACAGCATGACCTGCCCATTGCCATTTGAGTTTTCTAATGGATTCTATAATATCTCTGATACTTGCTTTTTCTCTAATAGACTGCACTGTCATATAATCCCTCAGTGTATGGTTCTTAGTTTGGAAGTCAATCTTTTGTTTAGGTCCCACATTTTAGCTCATTAGGTGACTATCGGTAGGGCGCATTGGTTATAGAGACTTCTTTTTAAAAGTGATGGGATTTTCGCTTTTGAATGTTGATTTTGGTCTTTGAGAAAGCTCACTAGACGGGTGATTCTTCATATGATCTCTTCTCCTTTTGAGAATTTGATTGAGATTCTTTGTCACAGATATTTTGCTCTAGAAGTCTTTTTTCTTCCATTTTGTCTAATTATTCTCCGCAATGTGGTCAGTGCACTTTACCTCACATGCCTTATAGTGCTGGGCATTCAAGAAAACTGGGAAGTGAGACCAAAGCCAAAATGTTGCTCCTTGTATGGTTCCTGATCACCTGATAAATACATTCCATGGTCAAGGCCACACAATCATTATATGCACTTATCTCATTTAACTAGTTTACATATATTGCCTTCATTCAATTATGCAGGTCACTGATTTATTCTTTGAACAGGACAAGCATAACTTCGATTTTTCTCAAGTTATAATCCTGTTAAATAAAAATCAATAGAAAATAAATCGCAAATGCTCAAACATTTTTGTTCTGGTCCCATATTGTAAAAACAGATTTTTAAAAAGTCAAAAATAAGGAACAAAGTAATTCTAAGCTGAATTCAGGAGGAAATAGTGTTCTGTGGAAATCCATCATGGCAAAAAGGATGTAAATATCAGTAAATGTAATTCTGGAATTTGATTGGCTAGAAAATGAACCAATGAAGTAATCAAACAGTCAAGAATTCCTTGATGTATATTTTTATCACATCACAAATCAGATAAACTGCAATGATTTATAAATCTTCCATCTGATTGGTCAAGAATCTAACCAATGATATTAGTGTGAATCAATAATCAAAATCTTCAACATCTACTTCCACAAACTTACAGTTCGGTAAATTGTTACCCACTATTTTGCACTCCCTAGGGTGAGAATGATGATTATAGAATTGATGTGTCGTTATTAGGAACCAATCTATATTTATCACACCTAAGAAAACAGTTTCATATTCAGGCAGATGAGGTAATTACTTGGCAATTTATCAAACGTTTCCACAGACACAAACTTAATAACTTGGATCCAAAACCAAGAACCTTACCAATAACTGATATCAAAAGGTTCTTATATAATTTTTAAATCCTCAATTGTATACATTGATTTAAAGCATTCATTTCCATATAAGATAACTTATATGTCATATAAAAACCAGATGAAACATATTTTCCAATTTCTATACACTGATTTATTCAAACTACTGTCCTCATTTTGGTTGCAATTGTAACAACATTTTGGCCATTGTACCTTCCAGCCTTCTTCAGGGGCCTGTCATTTTTTTATATCGTACTCAAAATTTCAAACTGAGCCCTTTATTCAATCCGAGGGGATAAACTGTTCTCATTCCACTATCCATGCTTGAGGAGATCTGGTATTAGTCAATCCGTCTTTATGATGCTACACCTGCTCATTCCACTAAACCAAAGATTAAAGATTTCACTCCTTGACCCAGGGATTAAATCATGATCATTTGGTAAACCGTATGATCTTAACCAATACTTATATCTACTTGGCAATTGTCCTATTGGTGGAGGAATCTTGAAGCAATAAACCTTATGTCTGCTCTTTGCTGATCAAAGACTTCCCCATGGTGTTCAATTCTATGCTATTGCCTAGCATCTGGGCTGGGTCTTTCAATTTTCTTATTCTCTAATGTTGCTCTCTTTAATATTATTCTGACTTCACTCCTCTGGGGTTTGTGAGCCTCCTTTTCTTACCAAAATCATCAATACCTGACCATGAATATATAAGTCTAGTCTGGTACAAGGTCAAATTAGGATTAGGAAGATTATACTGTACAAATTTCCTGTAACCATTCAATATCCTTGCTTTCACATATGCTCGTACGTTACCTATTAGCACTGGTGGGAAATGCACCACTTTATTTTTTGATTAGTCCATATTTTGAAAAACGAGTCAAGGTGATCAAACAATGGACTGCCAATTTACTTCATTTTTTTAAACTATAGCAAACACAACACTTTGACTGTTATAATTTTTTTTTTGTTTTTTCCAGTTATTTCAAATTTTAGATACTATTTCCGGTTTGGAAGTTTGGATAAAAGTCTATGATTAAACAGACAGAACATAGAGTCATATCATAATTAATTCATCATTAATTTCATCATTCCTTGAGAAAGTCTTGCAGTCCAAATATACAATTAAAAAATGAACGAGTATAAAAACACAGATCAAATGGATGCACGGATATTTATTAGCAATATGTATCTAAAAAATATATATATATATATATATATATATATATATATATATATATATATATATATATATAGACAAGTTTGTTAATTCATTCAATAGAAACCATCACATAACTAATTCTCTTGGCAGCATGCCCTGTTGGGGGCGATCAATTAAAAAACTGGAAAAAGGCGTGATCAATAAATGAATTATGTGCTTGGCCTTTTATTGGATAGCAATCAATAAAAAAGTCCGAATTTAGAAAAAAAACATGCATAAATGTTGCAAATTGAATTAGCAGAAACTTACATTATAAATTGAACCACGCGCTGAACACATATTATGGTGGATTTCAAAAAAGTATTCTTTCTAAAAATAATAAGGAGTAAATGTTTAAATTTACACCCTTCTAGCTCCAGTGGTGCAACCTATACACATGATACATACATGACCCACCAGCCAGCCAGCCAGCCAGCCAGCCAGCCAGCTCAGTTGTCCTATTGGTAGGGTAATCTTGAAGCCTTAGATTTAATGTCCACTCTTTGTTGATCAAAATCTTCCACAAGATATACAATTCTATATGAGACCTACTGATGACATTATTGTTTAACAGTGTCTTATTTGAGTATACACACACATAAGGGAACACACAGATGTATGTGCTTCAGTATACATAAATTTGTGAGTATGTATACATGTATATACATGTACATTTAAATACATAGATAAGCATACATACATGCACACGTCTATATAAAAATCCTTTTACCCACACACCTACTAATATATGAATGCATATATACACATACCTATGTGTGTGTGAGTGTATATAAGCATTCGTTTATATATAATGAGAGTATGTTGTTTATGCCTGTATGTATGAATAAAAATCGCTTTCTTTCTTGATAGATGTGTTTTCGTCACATGTGAGAGGATTCATGAGAAAATGTACTCAGGCACTTATACCTGCATGGATTTAAAAGCCCATTTATGCAATATGTGTGTATAGATATATGTATATGTGTATTAATACTCGCTTATATCCTCATGAAGACATACAAATATCTACAGACATATGTGTATTCGTATTCATATGTGAGTGTGTATGCATATATAGATATATATAATTTGAACTATAGAGAGTGAGACAGACTCAGGAGTGAAAGTGTATTGATGTTAGGTTTATTTTTCGGTAAATATTTTCATTAATGGTCTTGACATGTTTTGGGAAGTATTCCCATCTTCAGTAATGTGTGCTGTGTGTGTGTGTGTGTGTGTGTACCTTTAGAGGTTATAAATTTGATGTGGAACATGAGTCCACCATCAGGAGCTTTGCTTTGAGAGTAAAAAATGGTATCCCATCTGCTTGGGTCATCCTGTTGTGGGAGAGAAAGTTCAGTCTGTGATGAAGTCTGTAGTGTTAGCGGCGGCAGTGGGTCTTGGAGAGGTTATAAGGTGTCAGGGTAGGAGGGAAGTGCTTTGGTGTTAGATTGTGTGGGTAAGTTAGGGATACTATAAATGGAGGGGTGATGAGGTTAAGAAATACAACTATATAAATATATATATACATATATTTATATATATATATATATATATATATATATGTGCATCCCCCCCCCTGTATAATTTCTCTTTTCCATCATTATTTCCAAGTCCACGTGCAACACACAAGTGAGGAAGCCTCTTACTCTATAAATGGTACTTGACAGATCTTTGATCATCATCATTATCGCAACAATGATGACGTCAACCCCAAGCCATGCTGGACCCAGGCCACCCTTCTATCATCTCCCAAACCTTCACACTAATCACCGCACAAATACCCTACAATGTTGCCTCTCCTAGCAAACTATTCCTCAGCCCTTTACTACCTTCCATTCCCCACTTCGCTCCATCAGACCTATGGAAAAAAAAAAAAAAAAAAATTTTCTCCTCTCTCCTTCCATGCTTTTCGTATTTGGCTGTTGGGCAGGGCCCCATCACAGGAAGAAGTCTTGTGTCGGTAGGATGTGGGCCCCCCATTCACTCATTATGTAGATCCCTTCATGCAGAAACAATGAAAACCCTCTCCTTCAAAACCCCTTACTCTCCATATAAACTCCATCTAGTCTACTTACTCTCCTCTCGTTCATCTCCCCCTCTCTCCATTCTGTTATTGCAATGCTAATATTCCTCTCACTCACTGACTACGGGTGAGGTGGAGTGGGTGTTGGTGGCTTGGGTCCTTCAAACACCTTCCACCCAATTCCATACTGCTGCCACCCCTATTATCCCAGGCTTGCTGTTTCCAAAGTGTGGAAGGTCTTTCTCAGACGGGCTATGTACAAATTACTTTCCAAATTCTTGGATACACCCAAACACACACTAACTTACACCAATGAGCTTGCTTAAGGATAAAAACAGAGCACATTTATTCAAAAGCACGTTCATTTATACAAACACACACACACACACACACACACACACACACACACACACACACACACACACACACACACTCTCACACACAAATATATTTATTTATACATACATACATAAATGTATATTTATATACACATATATATATGTTTATATAAATATATATATATATGTATATATGACACAATGATACATATATATAAATATGTATGTATATATATATATATATCAACGTGATTGAAGCTATCCATACCATCATACACATATATGCATGAATACAAATATACAATCGTATACCTGAATATATACATGCGTATAGCAAAGCTAACAAATACACATACATACACGTTCATAAAAATATGAATTGATTCACAACTTCTCATATTTACACATATAGAGATATCTACATACATACACATAAAAACTGATATTCTACCTAATATATTTTATATGAATAAATAATCACATAGCTAGAGCTTCTTTTCTGAGACTAAATGGTTAGCTAGCTAGTCTCTAGTGTGTGAAGAAAGAATTATCCTCCTTGGATACTAAATTTTGGTCGTTCTGAGCCAGGCTAAGGTAAGCTAAGCCTAGTAAATGCATAACTACATAATTATGGATAGATACATATATATAAGATAGTAACAGATATGTGTATCGAATGATTATACAGACATACAAGGTCTGTTCAGGAAGTATCCAGTGATCTTGAATATATAAAGAACCATTTGTTCAACCTTAATGTAATTTGGTAAACAATCAGAAACAACCTTGCCAAAAATGCAGAAAAAGACATGCTCCTGTGGGGTAACTCGATCAGCATTAAGAGGTCATTGCGTGACCTTGTGTACTAAGTAAACTTCACATTTATAATGACATCTCTTGTGCAGGTGTTTTATGGCAAAACATTTCATTACTCAAGTGTAACAGTCTCCTTACTGTCCTGCTTTGACTCCCTGTGACTGACTTTCCCCAAAGAGGTTTCAGGCTATGGACGTTATTGAACATAAGAACATGATGGCTGATGACAATCCCTAAAATTTGAATCGAGTGACTTATGCTTGCTACTCTCATTCAAATGAAGGTTCCGCCCTGTACTATAGCTTATTAGTTACTTTTTCTGACTTGAACTACTTATTCCTAAGAAACGGTAATATTTCTAGGTTGTAGTGATACCCAACCGTGATGTGAAATATATTACATTGCATAGCAGTTTTACATCGCAATCAGATATTAGATCTCAGTTTTTTTTCTAACGTTTGCTTATGCACACTGGATCTTGTCTTTGAAGGAAATTGATGGTGCCTTCATTTTTTTAATTTACCGACCAGATAACTAAATCTGGATGTTGGTTGGTTAAAGTGATTTTAGCTCTGAGAAGACAACTTTCAAAACCAGATACAACTTGCTAATCTGCAGACCCATCTGAAGCTCTCTTATGTTCTGGGGATTTAACATTTTATAAAATACCACCCTGATTGAGAGAGTGGAGGGATACATACACACCCACATATATATATATATATATATATATATATATATATATATATATATATATATATATATATATATATGTACTTGATGATCTGGTAGCTTGGCTCTGCAGATAGAGATTCAGGAGGGTTTTGGATGATGATTCAAGTTCTAAGTCAGCAGGGACTGCAAGGCCAGCACAATGGAGGTTTACA
>OY735217.1:21682986-21737986 GCA_963457665.1 Thysanoteuthis rhombus
CATATATTTAAGTAGTTCTAACTCATAAAACATGCCCAAACCCTTGAGTAGAAACATCAACAATCCCACTTTTATACTTTTCGGTTTTGTATTTATATGCAAAGTACATTATCATAAGTTGGCATATAAATAAAAGTTGATGTAAATGATACGAATAAGTATGTGTCAATGTCTCCATGGGTAGATGTTTATATAAGTATTTCAATAAATACAAGGACCCACTAACATTCAACAAATACATAACCATATACGTGTCTGTAAACAACCTTGGAGTTAAGTTTAGCAAGCTAGAATTACTGACTATTAGTTGTGGCATCGAGTTAGATCACATATGGGCAACCATAGGCCTGCGGGCCAGTTTTGGCCTGCAGCAACATTTTTCAGTGTTTTGCTGTCGATGAAGGCTTTCATTTAAAATCTTGCATCAGTCAAAGTCAGTTTTATAATTCATATTGTAAAATTACAATTGTTCTGGCTTCACAAAATAATGATATAATAATTGTATTTCATGTTTTTGTCTAAAAAAGAAATCAAGTACGCTTTCATTAATATGATCTAGATTTTTTTAGTGAATGTTTTGCCCAAATAAAGATGAAAAATGCGGATGTGTCCTGCTAGACTAAAAAGATTGCCTATACCTGTGTTTGATCCTCATTTAGTTCCCTACTAGTGTGTTCTTGAACTAAGCTAAGCATAATGAATCCTTATTATAATGGAGATAGTATTTATATATAACCAGAATTAATTCCTCATTTCCTTCTCGTTTTTTGATATTCATCTGTACGTTCCTGTTTACATTCGTTGTCTGCTGTAGAAACAAGGAGAGAATAAGACGAAAAGAAATTGAAGAGAGAAAGAAAGCCAGGTTTATTTACACTAACGTCTAAGAATGTTTCGACAGTCGGTACAAGGGAATTGCCATTTCTTCCAGCGATGTTACGCATTCACGTTCTTCTTTCCATATAAGTTATATTTCAGATTCTAAATCAAACTCTTCAAAATTAGAAAAAAATCTTTAAATTGAAATGCCCCAAAGACCATTCAGCAAAAAGTCTCTCTGATAAAACGTACCGGCTTTCAATTCGAAAAAAATATAGATATTTATTATTATATCTACGCATAAAATTAAACTTTCGTTTTTGATTTTAATAAATTAAAATATGATCAAGTTTAGTTGTTTTGACAATCTGAAGTATAAATACTTTGAGACTATTAATATACAGACTCCAATTTTTGAATAATACATAACCCTAGCGGAATAACCCATCCAAGCTTAGTAATTCCGAGTATTGAGAAAGGAGCCAGACATCAAGATACATAGATATAGATAAAACGAAAGGAAATGATTGAAATACGAAAGAAGGAGTGAGAAAATGATTGAAAGAAAGAGTGACAGAAAAAGAAAGGGCGTGATAAGAAAGGCACGGGAGGAAGAGAGAAAAAGGTTGGGAGGGAGAAAGAAAGCAAACAAGGGAGAAAGTAAAGAGAAAGGAGAGAAAGAAGGTAAAAGAAGGAAGGAAAAAATAAAGAAGAAAAGATGTGAATGGAAAAAGAGACAAATGAGAGAGAGAGAGAGTAATGAATAGGAAGAAGGGAAAAGGGGTTATAGAAGAGAAGAAGGTTGAAAAAAAATTTAAAAACGGAAAGAAAATAGAGAAATGAAGAGGATAAGGAGCAAATATGAAAAGATGAAGAGAGAACGAGAAAAAGAAAATAAAAGAAAGAGGAATGAGGACAAAGAAAGAAAAGAAAAGTGAGAGAAAAAAACAATGAGCAAAAAAGAATGAATGAAAAAGAAACAATGAACATGCATGAATGAAAAATGAATGAATGAAAAAGAATGAGTAATAAAGAAAATAAATTCTACAACATGAAAACAGTAGATTTGGGTTGAAAGACAGAAAGAAAAGTGAGAACAAATCAAATCTACAACGCAAGTTGTCAGTCTGTCTGTGACAACATGCAGAAATAGAGGAAGGGGGTAAAGCGAACACAGATTTGGCTTTCCTGCTGTGTACGTGTGTTCTTACTTTGATTGCTACAACTACTACTGAGGTGTGTCAATTGCTGTTTTATTTGGGTTTTTATTTTTACAGAAAAGGGATATACAGATTTTTGTCAACAATACTTCGCGGTAACTTTTCAAAAACTGTGTGAACATACTAACACACAACACAGTTTTAGATACATCATTTTATTAGTATCCACGAAAAAGGATAATTTATTCCACGACAACAAAAAGGAATTCCTTCAATTCAAACTGAATCAATTTCTGAACCATCTAGTCACAAAATTTGGGCGGAACTCAAAAGTCATATAAAAACATAAGTGGCCACTCAAAACACCACTCATGGTCGCCAGATCCAGTTTCTCCTTTCACCAGTGAAGCGAACCACTCTTCTGAGAAATTCCTCCTGACAGTCTTCCGCTTTAGAATTCCGCTTCAAGATTTCATCCCATAAACTGTTTAGAGCAAGATTCATTTGGAACTTGTCAAGAATCGTTTGTCATTTGTTCTTTCTGTTTATAATAAACAACATATTTTGCTTGTCATAAAAGTTTTAAAATGTCACCATGGATATTATGGTGAAAAGGTCCCATGTTAATCACGGGGGCGAAGATGCGAGTATTGAGAAAACTGCAGGAAAACACAAGATGTCACTTACCATTAAAGTACAAAAGTCTTTATTAGATGATAAAAGGTCATTACAAAAGTTACGGAATATAAAACTGACAATTTTGTTTATTATTACAGGTATCATCCGATTTACAAAAGTGCACAATGCCACCGATTTAATGAGAAATCTCAGGCCACCATAAAACTGAACCGTATCTGTGAGCATCAGAGCTAAATCTCAACTTATTTTGTGCATCAGTAGGCAAAATGTGTCTTGAGGTATCAAAAACTCACCAATAAATGTTATTATTCAAATTTCTAGGGTTGGATTTCTTCAAATCATTGCCTGATTCATGAATTAAAGCCTGACCTCATTCTTTAATGATAAATAATGCATCAATAATGACTGTAAGCAAAAAAATTAATAGACAAACATGGATAACCTTCAACTTGATTTCTTGCTGCGACAAGGATTCGAACCATGATAATCACAAACCCCATGTCGAGTTCTAACCTCTCCAGGTGGTCATTTAGAACTTGTTCGCAATTTGTGTGAAAAAATTGCAGGATTCACTCCAGAATTGAATCATTTCTTCTGCAGCGTTGAATCATTTCTTCTGTTCCCCAAACTTTAATAAAATTTGATTGAGAACTCTCGGAGATATTTTGTGGACAAAAGAAAAGTTGAATACATGTATCTCTTCCAAGTTCCATGCAGATATTAAAAAAGATCTTTATACGTTCCCAAGTCAGTAAGCAGAATGAGTTGAATCAAAAATAGTGGTGTAATAGCTCAGTTCACTTGCATCTCTGCAATTACACACCGATTATCGTTTTTCGTTATTTTTTCATGTCTTGACGTTTAGCAAAAAACATACTCAGAAAATCTTTTTTCCGTTCAAATACACTGATACCGTATAAGCATGGATAGCCGGAAATGACATGCTTCAGAAAAAACTCCTAAAAACAACCGTACTTGTCACATTCGTGATAAATCCTTAAATAATGGGCTATCGATTGGTGAAAATTCCATGTTCCTATTTTCATTAGTTTCCGAGTTATTAAGCTTCAAAAAGCGTGACGAACGGGCCAGGCCGGGTCGGGTCGGTCGCAATTATGCATAAAAGTTGTTTATGAAATCATCTTCATCCAAGCTTTGTTGAGGAGGAAGTAAAAAGTCTCCAAAGCAATTTCTTGAGATCTTTTTTTTTTCTTTTTTTTTTTTTTTTTGCTCAAAGCGGTGCAAAATCTTTTTTTTTTTTCTTGGCATTTTGTCTCCAGTCAGAGTAAATCTGTAATGCTAAGTCCAGACTAGATTTACCTTGTTCAGTAGTAAAATTCTACACAAGAGCAAATCCCTCTCGCCGGGTATTCCATCAAGATTTGGCTACAATACAAAAAAAAAGCTTTAGGGGAAAAAAAACTCTATCTAAATTATAGCCAAGAATAAATAGCATAAACTAGAGGTTGGCGAATAAGGGAGAGAGAACGCAAGAGAGAGATGGGGTATGAGATATAATCAGAGATAGAAGAGGTAGAGATGACAACAGATGGTAGGAATAGATTGTATGGTGACTAAAGTGAGATATGGTATGCATATCATGAATATTGGTTTCCATGTAAAATCAAGTGAGATAATCTAAATAATAATAACTAGCTGAATCCATAGAATTTTCACGGGGTTTGTCAACTAAGACCGTCCATTATCATACGCCTTTACATGCATCTCATTTTCTTGTATCTTCTCAATTTCTCCTGTAGCCTCTTCCATCTTTAATTTTTTTTCTTATCTTAATGTTATGCGAATGTGGATTAGTTTCATAGTTTTTACCTCAGTAAACTGCCATTTTCGTACCCTCTTCCATCTTCCTACCCTCTAAATAAATCACCTGTATTTTCTCTCCTCTCTCTTCCTGTCCGTTTATTGAATTGCCTGGCTTTTTGTTCCCCCACCCCACCTTTCTTCTTTTCTTTTCCTCCTACTCGCTAATTGAACAACCTAACTTTCTTTTCTGACTCCTTTCTTCTTAGCCTCTTATTAAATTACTAAACTTTCGACTCAGTCATCTCTCTTATGCTACCACTGAAAACATATCATTTAAACGTAGGTTGTAACGAGCAGATTAATACTATAGATGAAAATATATCTACACAGGTATATCAATAGGTCCACAGACTAGTGATGAAGAAAGCGTTCATTTTGCTTTTTTAAAATCTTATTTCAATATCTATCTTTCAGCATAATTTCCTTCTATGTCAATGCACGAAATTCAATGGTCACGCAGATCGAATATTATACAGAGGATATTTCAGATGAAAATCCAGCTAATGACAGTTACAGTTTAGGACTGATCGAAGATGGATTGAAATCTCGACCCTCTGTAGTATAGCTTCTCATTAAAACCAAAAAAGACGTCTTCGGTAGGCTACAGAACATTTTTTTCAGACTTCTGACAGTGAGCCCGGGTTTTTTTTGCGATGAATCTAAGATTAGCTTCCTGGGATTTATGGTAGAAAGACTGTAAGATGTCGGGTTGGCGAGAGGCTGGAACCTCAATGTATTCAGACAAGTCTAAAATTTGGGGGTGTCAGGGATGGCTCGAGGTGTTGTCTGATTCGTCTGTTTGACTAAAGTTTATGAAGAGCTATGATGTCGTTCAATACCCGTAAATTTGAGAATCAACCATCCATTTCTATGCAAGATAATGCACCCTATCTTACAGCCAAGGAAGTTGAAGACTTCTGAACCGGGGAGGATTTATAATAATGACCTGGCCTGCCTGAAGCCTTGAACCCAATCCAATAGAAAAGGTATGGGATTTGATTGGAGAGTTTGTCCAACGTTTAAATGAGAAAACAAATTAAACGATCTTTGGGAGAAGATTGAAACTGAATGAAACAAAGATGACATTTTGGGAAAAAATAATTGATTCATATGAAAAGAGATGCTCACGAACTATAAGAAACAAGGACAACCACATTAAATAGTGATTTTGTAATGAATGTGTTATATATACATATATATATATATATATATATATATATATATATATATATATATATATATATATCACCATTAGCCATTATAAGTCCACTGCTGGATAAAGGTTTTTCTCTCGACAACCGTGATTACACTAACTTCTGCCATGTCCTATAGACAAATTTCTATATCATCCCTTCATGTTGTGCCCGATATCTTCCAACTGCATTTATTTCCCATGTGCACCGATCAGTGAGCCTTGTGTTCCATCTGTTATCATCTCTTCTTGATAAATGTCTATCCCATCTCCATTTTTGTTGCCTGATTATTTGTATAATATTCCTCACTCTAGTCTCTCCATGGCTTTCTGTGTTGGTTCTCAGTTTATTTTGTTAATTTCCATGTTTTTGCATCCATGTTTTACTGAACAATAAATACATAATGCGAACTAAAACATGGATGGTATTATGTATTTAATTTATTCTTCAGCACATTGCCAAAATGCTCTAGAATGTCTCTCTCGCTCTCATTCTCTATGTATATGTTCGCATTGTGGATGTGAAGTAATTCGACAGAATGTTGAAGAAAGTGACAATCGGTAAGTGAAGCGAAAAACTCGAGAGAAAATACGTGTTACATCCCAATTCTTTTTATTATTCGGTGGGCATGTTTCGATGCATTTCGACGGGTGCCAGCCATCTTTTTTCCGAGAAAATATTTGCAGTGGTTTACAGAAAAAAATTGAGATGTGATACCTATTTTCTCTTGGGTTTTTCTCTTCAATTTCTAATTGTCACTTTCATCAACATATACATATATGTGTGTGCTTATGTGTGAATATGTGTGTTTGCGCGCGCGCGCGTGTGTGTGTGTGTGTGTAATTCAACCTGCATGTTTATCCATGTATTAGAATGAAATTCATTTTAAAAGTATTATAACTCGCCATCACAGTCAATAGTTGAACAACTGTAACATGAAAATTTTAAGTCATGTATAAAAAAAAATTCCATTGGAGACTTCACTTTAGTTTGGTTAGAATGAATTATATTTATGACATCACTGGCGTTTTCACTGGAAAAAAACATCTAAAATAGAGTGAAAAATAATCCAGAAACATCTAGATTCTGGAAGTTAACAATAAACCTGTCAGAATTAATCCTCAAAAAGGTAATAAAAAAAAAACCTTTTTTTCCATGAATTTAAAAAATGCTCCTCCAAGAGCACGTGCGCAACCGGGATCGGCAGAATATTAGATGGACGGATGAGCTAGACAAATTCAGAAAGTACAGGCTCCGCGACACCCATGATAGAGAATAGTGGCGAATCCTGGTTAAGGTCTGTGTCCAACGACGGACGTTGAAAGACTGATGATGATGATGATGATGAATGTGAAGTCACATATTCGCACAAAATTGCCTACTAATTTAAACACGTGCTCTGTGGCGCGAATACTTTCTCACAGCATTCGAACGGAAATAAACAGCAACGTCGGCGCCTGGTAAAGTATAATTGCAACCAAGCCGTAGGCGAAGTCACTGTTATCAAATGTTTGAGCCACAGAACTGTCCAGGTCTCTGAGACTACTAAAGATAGAAGCGTGCAGTTTTCACCATTAGATAACACGTGTTTTGAAAGAAAAGAAAAAAAAGAAAAAACGATTCAATCCGACTCAGTTCGACTCCTTCGACACGCTTTTTGAAGCCTAACAACTTGGAAATTAATGGAATTAGAATCATGAGGTTTTCACCAATCGATAACCCAGTGTTCTAAGATTCGTGAATTATGCACCAAGTGTAGTAGTTTTTGTAGTTACAGAATTATGATATCATTTTGGTAACCTTTGCTTGCACAGACTACAACCAATGTTATTTTGCATCCTTATAAGCATATCTCAGGAGGAAGTAAAGTTTTTTCTTAATATTTTTTCGCTGAACAATAGAAAATAGAAAAGGAGTTAAAGTGATAGGCAGTATGCGGTCGTTAAGATACAAGGGAGCCGAGCTATGGCACCCAAATAGTCAACATTCGAGATTAATAAGTTGGGAATGGAGAGAGATTCTTATTTTCTTATCTTAGCCAACTTTTTTCATTCTCCTATGTTTATCTATCTCTCATTTTCCATTTGTATTCTGAAAGTCCTACTGTCCTCAACACATGATAGTCGCCAACTAGTATTTGGCGCCCTGGGCAACTGCCCTTGTTGTCGGTACGATATGCCAGCCCCGGACATAACCGTTAATATATCAACGTGATATGCCCACGTTCTAGACGCAACTGATTCAAGAACTGTATGATGTCAGAAGAGATCCCAAAAGTTGGCGTCATCCTAACTCAGTCAGTAAGAAACGGCTGTAGCGACATGGTCGGGTTGGTGGAATGAAGTATCTTAGAATTAGTCTGGAAGCAAACAAACAAACAAGAAGATGTGAGTAGGGTAGGTTAAATGGGGTGGGGTGCTGAGGCAAGGGTGGGCAGGATGCCTGGGCTTTTGGGTTTGTTTCCAAAGTGTCCTAGGTTTTATCTTGATTCGGTAAATGATCGGAAACTCAAGCAATATGTTACTGCCATTCTGGCATAATCTAGTTCGTCCTATCTTTCTTCTCTCTCTCTATTCTATTTCTTTCCATTTCTTTTTCCCCCTTCTTTCTCATATTTTGGGCACCCCTCTCCCTCTCTCTCTCTCTCTCTCTCTCTCACACACATACATTTACTCTTTCTCCGTCCCTTTTTCTCACCTCCCTCCCTCTCATACAATCTGCACTCAACCTTCCTCCCTCTCACGCAATCTTTACCTTTACTCTTTTCCCTTTCTCCTTCTTACCTCCCTCCCTATAACACAATCTGCACCCCTCCCTCTCATTCTCTTTCTCTCTCTCTCTCTCTCTCTCTCTCTCTCACACACACACACACACACACACATGCGTACAACACAGTTCTTCGGCATTCTGTTCTCCTTTTTCTCTTTTCCCTTTTCCTTCCAATATTTCTTATAGTTCTTATTTAATTCATTCTCTTACACTGCAGTCTTTTTCTGGACTCTACCCACTAGTGCACAATCGCCATCTTTGAAGCTCTCTTTTTCTACTCCTCTTTCTTCTTGCTTTATTCTTTCATCGTCCAATTTTTTCGTTTATTTTCTCCTTTCTTTTTTTTTCCTTTTCAAACGTATCCCTCTATATCCTTTTTCTTTCAACTAATTCCATTGCATTCTTCTCTCTCTCTCTCCCCCTCTCTCTATCTCTCTCTCTCTCTCTCACACAGGGCCTACTGTTCATGCTCCCTTATTTTCTCTCCATTTCTCATGGCCAACTCTACAACCCCCTTCCCACCGTGTTCTCCATCTTCTGTTCAACCTCCCTCATTTTACTGCCTCTTTTCTGGCCTTCTCTTCATTTTCTCTTTCAAAGAAATCTTTGATTTTTTCTTCATTTTCTCCCCATCCTATCTTTCACACACACACACACACACACACACACATATATATATATATATATATATATATATATATATATATATATATATATATATATATATATATATATATATATATATATATATATATATATATATATATATATATATATATAATCTCTTCTCCAACAGATGCTAGTCAAGTTTTATTTCTTGGTGTATCTTTCTGCTCAACCTGCTTGTCATCCATAGAAGACGTTGTCTGAAGCAGCTCCTAGATCGGTTGGGAGTCAACTTTCGTTTACAACTACATACATGCGCATATATATTCATACATACATACATACATACATACATACATGCAAAGGTTCCAATTTGTTCACTTGAATATAGATAAACAGGTATGAATGAGTCAGGCTGATATAGTCTAACACTTTCCAGAAGAGGTACAATCACGTGGACTTTTCGTACATACATACACACATAAGTAAATATGTTTTCAAGAGAAAAGACACACCTCATTTAATTCATTGCTATATACTCTGACACAGGATGTTTCTCAAAAAATTAATGGCGAACAGACGGTTAATTGTTATTTCTACTTGGGGGAAAATCTGAGTCGATTTTAAAATTTATTTCACACTAATGGAACCCCAGAGATCACGAAGTACATATCTACTATTAAGGAATAAAAGAGCAATAAATATTGGAATTAATGGCAGTTGTTGAGAAATGTGTCATGTGATTGTGTGTTTCTTAGTGTATTGCGGGCTGTAATTTGTCAATTCCCATTTTAACTCTGTTTTACAAGCGCCCATTAGCGAGATGTTGCGTTGTCATTTGAGGGCACGTACGAAGAGCCCCGAGAAAAAGCTTTAAAAAATATATGTGCAGGTATGTAGTTCTAGCTGAAATACCTGTATACACTGGGTAAAATATTTGAAAAGTAAAAAAAAATAAGGGGATTAAGCTTTCAGATATCTGGATGAAAATTCACTTTACTTTTGTCCTCTTAAAGTGCGAAAAAAGTTTCGCTTCGCATTTCGACCTCTCAAAGAAAGGGAGAAAGTCTCCCTTCACTTTTGATGCCCTAAAGAGTGAAAAGCTTTATTTCATCTTTTGATCCTTCAAAGTGGGAAAGAGTTTCCTTTCTGACACCTCAAGGGAGAAATGTTTATCTTTCCGTTTGACCCTCTAAGAGTGAAAAGGTTTCCCTTCATATCAAACCTTAAACATTTCTTTTCACAATGGCTCCTTAAATAATTAAACGTATGAAATACATTTATTTGAGGTAGGAAGATATGGTTCTGTATATATGTATATTGAATGGAAATAGGGTCCAGTTCAGCATTATAGCTACACTGTAAATAAGAACCACCTGAAATCTTTTTCAAAATTTTGGCAAAACGTTTCATTCTAAAATCTTTCCTCGAGTCCACCGAGTATGCATGCCAAATTTGGTAGGGCTACACCTATGTCTAGGTGACTTCAATAGCATAACCGATAAACAGACAGACGGTGTGACGCTTATATATGCAGTTGTATATGTGTTTGTACCTGTGTATACACAAACACTCACACATGTACACACACGTACAAACACACACACATACCAAACTTTAAGTTTCCGAATCTCCGACAAAAATGCCAGTCGATTTATAATTCTAAATAGTAATTCATAAGTGCATTCTGCCCAAACTTTATTGTTATTTTAACAAAAAATTTTTTAAAAGGGTTAAAATTAACTATTTGGATCAGAAATATCAATCTGTTAATGGGAAACTTCTGCAAAACTTTGAACTCATAACTAATTGTATTGTTGTATTAAAAATCGTCTTGAATTTTTAACAGGAAAAAAATTATCGATAATACTCTGTTGAACTACCATTATAGTCAATTACTTGAATAATTCCACTTAGCAGACTTCGGACCAAACTCCGAGGAGATTCATCAGGCAGTTCAATGCAAGCTACAAAGATAGTAGTTTTGAATTCCTGCGCAGTATCAAATTCCCACAATCCTAGCCAGCTATCCCTATGTGTTTTCAGTGATATTGAGACCAGGGCTGTTGACCACCAGACCAAAACGTTTTTTCTTGGTGAAATCATTGCATGAATTTTGAAGCATGAAGAGGAGTATTATCATGCGGAAGCATAAACTGTGGACCACCAATCCCAACACATTCAGCAACCAATTCATCAAAACATATTCTGCAGCGTTTAGGTGCATGTCAACAAACTGGTGAGCCATATCCAACATCATCCCGAGTCATGAGCCCTTCACCTCTACTAGCACTCGAAAAGGATCCCTTCGGTAATCATAGCCCATGTCAGTAAGACTGGAAGCTATCTTGGTTATCGAGGTTGAATTTCTCCTCGTCCGAGAAGAGGACCCCATACCATTTATCATCACATCTAATAAAGTTAATCAAATTACGATCCACATTGTTTGTGGATCTTTCTCAGAACTGGACGTTGCAATCTTTTTATATACCTGCATCCTGCCCTCTTAATTGTTCGTCTGATGGACTTTTAATGAAATTGAATCTCTGTTTTTACCTTTACACAAGCTGTGTACTGATTGGAGCTTTGCTACAGTGCTCTGGTCACTGCCCATTGTGTATTGGTTCGTAACGGAAGTTCGGTCCGTTGTTTTAAGCGAAATTCAGTGTTAGCCATATGATTTTTCATCGCAATTTGAAGAAGCCAGGAAAAGTGTCAAAGTTCAGAAACCGATCTAGCTAGCAATGTGCTGATTGTTACGAGTCACTGCATTCTCGGCAGCTCCAGATACCTTTTTAGGCGGATTTGTCACTAGGGATGAGAAATGGATCCTTTTTCACGATAAGCACAGTCGCTCAGTCGTGATGATAGACCCGTGTCTCACCCAAGAGGATCTTGCTGACTGTGTGATCGATCTGCAAAGGATTATTCATTGAGAACTTTTGAAAAAATAACCAGACAGTCACACCTGAATTTTACTGCCAACAACTTCGGCGTTTGAAAATAGATTTGGACAGAAAATGGACTATTCTTCATCACCACAATACAATCATCACACCACTGGAGTGACAAAGATCATATCGAAGTATTGAGCACTATACTCTCCTGGCCATCGTCTTAATTACTTGCTGACTGATGAGGAAAGTTGTCTGTTTCGCCCAGAGCTGTAAAGATCATCCTCTTTATCTCTCTCTCTCTCTAAATACATATATATATATATATATATATATATATATATATATATATATATATATATATATATATATATATATATATATATATATATATGTATGTATGTGTGTGTGTGTGTGTTTGTGTTTGTATTGTGGATGTGAAGTGATCTGATAGAATGTGCATGGAAATGACAATTTGAAGTTTAAGAGAAAAACTCAAGAGATAGGTGTTACATCTCAACTCTTTTCAGAATTCAGTGGGTGCATTTCAATGCATTTTGACGGGGCCAGTCATCTTTTTTCACAGAAAAATATTTGGAGCGGTTCACAGAAAAAAATTGCTGATTACATGTTTAATGCTGAAGCAGAGAATGGGAATATTCCTGAGTTGTTTGGTTGTCCAATAGGAACAGGAGGGGAGGTGTTTGTATCTCAATAGATGAGAGTAATATTTGGTTTGAAAAGAGACAGGTGTGTGAGTGATGGGGTCAGGGAGTGTTTGTTTCCTATCTCTGAGGGTGTTTGGCTCGTCTTGGATAAGAAAGGCGGTGGGGTGGGGCTAAAATGGGCTAGAATGGCCATTTCTCAGTGGCTTTTTCTATTTTTATCTGAGGCTGGAGAGGTGATGTCTAGCATTTGATGTATTGGTGTTGGTGTATGTGGGGCAGAGTGTAAGCAAGTATGTTGTTTTTGTTTAAATTTTTTAGTTGATGGTAGGTAAGACTTCTTTTACTTTTCTCATAGGGGTTATAGGTGTGTGCTTGTACTGTTTCCGAATTGACTGTCAGTTGTTGGCCAATACCTAGGATGTTGGTGTTGTGTGTTTATGCGATTCTGTTTTAGAATTAGAGTATTTTGAGTATTTGCGATCTGAAAGTGACCATAACCTTGTGTCATTGTATTGCATTGGAATATAAGGATTGCTGTGATACATCTACATGTTGAGAAGTCGCAAATATTCTTGATGAGGTGGACTTGGTGAAAGTTGATGCTCAGGTTGTGCATGTTTCTGAATGACTGAATGACTAGACGAAAGGACAAAGGCCTTGGTCGAATACAGAAACATATTCAACCACAATTTCAATTTTCAGAAAGCTCACCCAAACAAGAATATTCACGACTCCTCGCTGCAAATGTTTTTCCTCTGAAAAAGATGGCTGGCCCCAGTCGAAATGCATCGAGATGTGCCTATGGAATAATTGAAAAAAATTGAGATGCAACACCTACCTCTTCATTTTTTCCCTTCACTTTCCCATTGACATTTCAATCTACATGTGCGCACACACGCACACACACACACACACACGTGTGTGGGGGTGTATATCCGTCTGTCTGTAAGAGTTTAGGTGTATACAGAGGTATCTCGATTATCGAGACGAGATAATTCGGTTTACTGATCTGATCATGAAAAGGAGGTTATAGTGAGGACAAATACAGAACCTCTGAATCTTGTTCGGATAATCAGAAATTCGGATATGTGAGGCTTCTCTGTGGATATCGATACACATTCAATGTATAGATCTGAACGTATTTGTTGGATCAGAAAAAAGTCGATGAGACGAAGAGGTTCAAACCATGTACACACAGGGATAGAAATTGAGGAGTCCGAGCGAATACAGCGTATACCTACTCGTCAGTTATCAAGTTGTTTGTATATTCAGTAGAGACAATACTGTATACTTAGTTCCCCTATACATGGCCTTACTGTTAACCCAGTTCCCTAAACCTATTTCCATCACTGAACATATTCATTCAGAGGCAGTGCGTGGGGACCGCAGTCCCTGCAAATGGAGGGGCGCCGAAACACTGGGGCGCGATCTATCTGAAGTACACTGAAAAAATTTGGACAGATGAAAAAAATAATCTAAAATATCTAAAAGAAATTATCTAAAAAATCTTCAGAAAAAACATCTAAAAAAATAATTCTTTCAAATAATCTAGATTTTAAAATAATGATCTAAAAGTATCTAAAAAAATGATCCATAAAGTCTTTAAAAAATCTTTAAAGGCACAGTTTTACCTAGCGCCGCAACAAATTCTCTGTATGGTTCCATGCAGATACACACAAATGGATACATTGTATACACACAAATGCACATACACATACAGTCATACATATATACACTGTGAAAACGTGCACAAGTCACATGCGTGCTGCGAGTGTCAAGTTGAAAAGGTTTCCATGTGCCCGTCACTGCGTCTTTAATGTTGATAGATGCTTTCTTCATGAAAAAGAGTGAAATGAGAAAGGAATAATTTTATGTATCCTAAATAAACTTGCCCTTTTTTTTTCTCGTGGAAACGCGTCCAAATCCGTATTCGCGTACAGTCAACGTGCATTATAGAACAAGAATGCAATAATCGTGCAAGGAGCCTCTGAATCGCGCATATTGTATATTTTTCAAGCGAGTCACGTTTATGATTTGAACAAAACTTCAACTTGGCTTTTAAAAAAATAAAAAGTTTTTTTCTCCTTCTTACCATTTATAAACCTAGCAGCAAACGTACCCGATTTTATTATTTTTTTTTCTCTCTCTTTTTTGCCATTTTTACATGCTTTTTGTTTCTTAGTGTCCTTGATTCTTTTCCTGTTCTTTATACACTTTCTCATACATTCATTCATCTCTCTCGTGTCTTCGCTGGGTTTGGATGTTGTGCCCTCACCTGTTGTAATTTTTTTTTTTTTTTGACGTGTTTGAGATGTTAATCATCTGAAACGAAAGCAACACATTCATTTCCTCATGATCTTCATTATTAGCAATATTTTCACCGCATAAACTTTTTTCTTTTTCTTTCTGTTATTATTGCGACCACTGTTCTGACAAAAATGCCTTTTTACATCCACCGATTTGAAAGAGAGAGAGGGAGAGAAAAAAAAGTAAAAGGGCAGGATTTTTTTGTTGTGTGGAAACATAGTTATGATGTAAGGGAGAGAGAATTGCTGAATAGGCTGATTATACAACCCATTGTCCAGTCCCACACAAAATGTCATTCAAATTGTTTGAGAACTTTTGGGGATATTTTGTGGACAAACGGAAAGACACTAGTGAATTAAAAAAAGATCTTCATCCATTCCCAAGTTATTAAGTTCGAAAGTCAAAACTATTTGGGGCGTCATAGCTCGACTCCTTTATATCTTAGCAATCACGTACCGATTATCCTTTTTACTTACTTCTTAATATTCCACCACTGGGTTTCTCAACCTTTTTTTCCTATCGCCTACTTATGGCATTTTTTTTCCAAATCTATCACCCTTTCCTCCTCAACTTTCGTCCCCTCATCGATAATAACTTCTCTGCATTATCTAATACTTTTAATCAAATAGCAAGACTGTACATATTTTAAAAGGAACATTG
Source organism: Thysanoteuthis rhombus (assembly GCA_963457665.1). Taxonomy (NCBI): domain Eukaryota; kingdom Metazoa; phylum Mollusca; class Cephalopoda; order Oegopsida; family Thysanoteuthidae; genus Thysanoteuthis; species Thysanoteuthis major. The sequence goes on from OY735217.1 coordinate 21,698,526, forward strand.
TATTCCATTATGTAATGGTTTGTCTTGGCTAAGCCAAGGAACATCATGATAAATTGTTTGCAGCAGATATTTGGAATTTCAAGATGACCTTTTGCATGCTTACATAATGAATAACACGATAACGGAAATTAATAAAAACCTTTTTTCTAACACATATTTTGTAATTCACCAAGTGGGCGTAGATTTCCCTTATTTCGTGACTTTAACGACATAATACGAAAGATCGTTTTTTTCGTTTTTCAAGGAGAAAACCATTTTTATATAACAATCCATGTCGCCCCTTTCAGCTCAACTTTTAACCCCATGGGAGTCATATCGCCCCCATTGAGAATTGCTGTTCTATCGTATCAGAAAATATGTATCTGCTCCTACGATACACTGAAAACGAAGTAATCCTTGCTTATGCAAATGTAAAATAACGTTGTTTGTGCGCAGTGTTAAGCTACCTTATTTTGCAATCTGTATAAGCAAAGGTAACCAAAAATTACTTGCATCAAGTAAAAATCATAATTACCCAACCATCAAAACCCACCGTGCATGGTGCGTAATTAATAAATCTTAGAATATTGATTGCGCCGGGTCTGGTTGTATTTTTAAAGAATTAACTGGATCTTAAACACGTGTTATCGAATAGTGAAAACCGCATGCTTTTATATTTAAGTGCTTCCGAGGACCAGTACATTTGATAAGAATGCTTTGCCCGAGAATGGAAGTGGATCCAGTTTCGTTGATCTGCGTCTGATCTCGTTTCCATTCTCCTGTGAATTTTCCTCTTCACTAACTTCCTTCTCTGGAAACAACTTTTTCATTTCGATTTTATCTATCTATTTATTCATAATCAGCATTTTGTCTCTTTGCACTTCGACTTATTTCTGGCGGCTGTAGGGACTGTTAACTCGTACACTTATTTTTTTATATTTTTCTCCCAATTCATTTTTCTTCAATAGTTGTCTCTTGAAAACTGTAATCTTATTTGATTCCCACAACACGAAGAAGATGTATTTTCAAAGAAATACGTCGAGCACAGAAAATAAAATGGACATTTATTTTATAGCTGTTCAGTTTTCGGTTTTCAGCTGCTTATTGTGAGCGGCTGAGTTGGATTTTTTTTTTCCCCATACAACAGCATCTTTTCATCAATTGAACTGGAAACATTTAACGAATACAAATCAGCAAATTCATACTTTCTCAATACTGTTACAGGCAGGGTTTTGATATGAAGGCGTATGTATACGCATGTATGGATCAGAGGTGGTGCGTGGGGCCTGCAAATCTTGCAACTGCAGGTGGGGGGCACCGGAGCTCTGGGGGTCACAATAAGTTTGAGAAATCCTGAAAAATCTGCAAAACAATCTAAAAAATAATCTTTAAAAAATGTACAAAGGGACGTAGTCGAACCTAGCTCTGTCACTGATGTATGTGTCTATATATGCATATTTGCGTGTGTAAGTGTGAAGTCTCACCTAAAAGTTAAAGTAATTTGAACAGCTTTCGTGAACTGAATGTAGTAACGATTTTGCCGAAACCTTTGATGATCAGTTCCCTAATACCTACCCTCCCTTCTCTCCTTCGATTTGGTAAAATGAGTAAAGGATCCATGTACAAAACATGAAGAGAAATTCATGGAGATAGGAGATAAAACAGCGAACTAGGTAGAATATGGTGAGCATATTCCCTCGTATTCAGAACACTTTAAGACGGCAGTTTCATGCTATTTTTTACAACAAGCACAAATCTGAGCAAGAAAGTTTGATCTTGAATAAGTAAACCTTTCTTACCATATGAAAAAAAGGAATATATATATATATATATATATATATATATATATATATATATATATATTGATGAAAATTGCAACTTCTTGTTTGTTTAAAAAATGTTGAATATCCAAGTAGATATTGACAGAACATAGGAGTCATGGTTCTTTGAAAATTCCAGAAGGAATCGGATGATCTTACTTGTTGAACAAGGTTAGCCAATGGGAAAACCTGTTGTTTGATCGTGACCAATCAGAGACCGACAAGGGTCAATTTAAATCTTGCTTGGTGGTATTCGCTGGTGGCTTGATATAGGTGAAGAAAAAAAGGATCTTCTCTCTCTCTCTCTCTCTCTCTCTCTCTCTCTCTCTCTCTCTCTCTCTCTCTCTCTGATGAAGTTACGTTATTAGGAAGAAGACGATGAAGAGGGAACTTCTTTATGTTAGTAAAAGAAAATCAACGAGGAAGGATCCAAGATGTCTATCCTACTTTTCAACTCATTTTGCTAACGAGTTCCTCTCGAATACAACGTTAATAGATTGGACAAATTTTGAGATTTACCGAACAAAGATGTGGAGTGTTATTTGTTACCTTGACGAGTGTGCTGATGCAATGAGGTTATACTGAGGCTGCGCATTGCCACGCACATTGGTTCTCTTTCTCTTACTCGCCCAGCTGCGGGGAATATAGCACCCCGGGGCAGCACTGTTCCATTGCACTTAACGGAACAGGTCGGGACTTGTCCTGACGCTTTCGTGGCGGAGGTTGCTATGGTTGCTTAGCAAACCAAAGCCGCATCGGCTGGAGCCATTTTTGGAGGGTAGACTCCTATTTTCCCCCGCGTTAAGCCTGACCTTGTGTCACATTTTGTTGTGCTGGAACAGCGAATAAATATACCTTGACGGCTCTATCCATTTTCATTCTTACGTGTGTTCAAACACTGAACATTTTCTTTAAGTGGCAATTAGTCACAATAATGGAAACATTATAATCGGCCCTTGAATTCCGGCATTATGAACGTCTTTCTAGAATCAGGTAAATTGAAATTGATTTCAATATTTGTGAGGTGAGTTAATTTGGTAGTTGACGTCTAGTTCAAACATAAATATTAGAGCGACTCTCTTACTCAATCTTAATTTTTGAGATTATTGCCTGCAGAAGTCATCCTGGCTAGTTCCAATGTAAGCTGGGCTTATGATAAATACATGAATTGCCAGCCAACCAAACGAACTTAAAAACTGAAGAAATCTATGTTGACAGTTTTGGTTGATGTTTTCAAATAGACTTTGTTTGTATAATGTTGGGCAGCATTTTGTTATATTTGTTTCTGTAATAAAACTTTTTTGTTTCCGGTTGATTCTCCAAATTGATCCCAGATTTTAAAAAAATCCATAAAAAATTGAATGATTATTTCATGGAAAAAAATAAACCAAGAAATATCGTCCAAAATGCAATATAATTAATTGGGAAATTAAAAGTTATAAATATATGTATGAGGTATAATGTGTTCTTTGGCAGTAGCCGTGTTATTCAACATGTTTTGTTGGAGTCCGTGGACAATTTCAGTCGGTTTAACTGTTGGTCATTTTCTTGTGTTTCCGAATGAGTTGTTCAGCTGCATTGTCACACGAATATAGGAACTATCCAAAGCTTAAAAAAGTTCGCCTTGAGCGCTTCCGACTATCGTTAGTCATTTTCAAAAGGTGTTTCAATTCGAGTGATTGGGTTTGATTGTATTCAAGTATTTGTTGTAATTGTTGTTGTTGTTGTTGTCACGTGTTATTGTGTGATCAAAGACACTTTAAAATGCCTTCTCCAGTTTCATAGGATATTCTGTCAATGGCTGCTTGTGTATTTTTTATGTATACGGTTTCTAGTATTTGTTGTATCCTAATGTTGTTGCATATACAACCAATGCATTCTCACTTATGGAGCTGAAACAGGGAACCTAATCAAGAGACTGGCCTGCATGCTGAGAAGCATGCAACGGGCGCATGAGAGAATCATGCTCAACTTTACATAGAGAGATCACAAGACAGCACAGTATATAAGGAAGAAAACGAGGGCCCGAGACATCATGGAAACTATTAAAAAACTCAAATAGCAATGGGCAGGCTATGTTGCAAGAATAGCAGACAACCAAGGGACATCAAGACACAATATGGATCCCCAGAGATTACATGCGCAACCGAGGCCGACAGACTACAAGCTGGAGAAATGAACTAGACAAATTCAGAAAAATACTTGCTCCGCGATACCTATGAGAGAGAAGTGTTGCGAATCCTGGGGAAGGTCTATGTCCAACGACAGATGTCAAAAGACTGATGATGACGATTATGATGATGAATGTTGTTGCATTAGTGGAGCATTTCGGTGTTGTTGACAAGAATATTTCCCTTCGTTGAAGATGCCACTCGGCCCAACAAAGCTCCATCTACAAACACTGCACACTGTACACTGCACCATTGCCAAACCTTCAACACCTGAAAGATTCTATTTTTTTCTAATTTTGAGGATTGATTTTAGAAAAGAATTATATGATGTATGACGCCAAAAAGAAAAAATATTCCACTTTCTTCGCTCACTTTCTCTTCCCTTGCTTTCTTTTGAACAGTTTCAATTTTTTTTTCAAATTTGGTCTAAACGAAAAAGCTTTTGGCATTCATAGATCCATATAATGAATAATTGTTATGAGAGAATAATGTAATTTTCATTCCGATTCATCATTAGTAGCAACCACCTTTAGCGTCCGTCGTTGGACATGGACTTTCCGAAAATTCACCAGACCTCTCTATTCTTGCAATGCGACCAACCATTGCCATTTGAGTTTTCAAATGGATATCTTTGACCTCTGTTTTTTCTCTAATACACTGTGCTGTCTTGTGATCTCTGCATGTGATGTTAAGCTTGGTTGTCTCTTGAGCACGTTGCATGGTTCTTAGTTTGAGAGCCAATCTTTTGGTTATGTCCCATATTACAACTATCGGGAGGTCGCATTGGGTGTAGGCCCTTCTCTTCAGAACTATTTTTTCTCCAGTGATCAGCTTGTTCAACCGGAAGCTTTACAACCTAGGGTGATTTTTCATTTGATTTATTTTTCTTTTTGGGATTTCAATGAGATTCGTTAGATTCGCTGTTTAAGAAACTGCTTTGGCTAAATCTTTGGTTCTACCATGGAAGAAGAGACGTTTCGTGGGGGCTAACTGAAAAAAGAAACCCTCCCTTTCTATACCGATCGAACCCCCGAAGAATGTAGGAGAACGGGTCGACTCAAACGTTATGACAACAATCACAGTTGAGAATACAAATAAAATATCCAGCCATTTTGAATATCTCAGCAACCGGTTGTGCTACCTTGATGTAACCTGGCAACCATTCAGAAGAGACCTTACTACGCAAGTGTGAATGGATACTCACGATATTCACTAAACTTGGCTAAATCTGGCACAAGGTCATGATAGTGAGTAATAAAAGTTGTAAAAAGAGAGGACTGATGAAGGCACCCCCATACCGATTGAACACCCGAAGAAAGTGGGAGAATGGATCGATTAAAACGTTATGGCAACAACAAACAGAATAAGAACAATAGTATCAGCAACTCTTAGAATGATGTGTCATCTCAAAATTTTTGAATACGTCGATACTTACTTGGCTTAGCTTAGTCGGCTATAAGCACTTTATGATTAATTATATTCTTCTATGTGTATTTTAAATAATAGATCAACTGAAAGGTTATGGCAACATTAAACTGAATAAGATCAATTGCCCGAACAACGCTTGCATACGAAAGTATCAATGAGCAGATATTTACTAAACTTAGCTTAGTCATGCACAAGCTCACCAAGATATATTTTGATTTAAACTTAGCTTAGTCTTACACAAGCTCGCCAAGATATATTTTGATTTTCTCCGCACTGTAAACAGACTTCTTGTGATACTTCTAGTTTTCTGACACATGAACATACTATTTATGTATCATAAGTACTGATAATTAAAGATTGTCATGATTAACCTGAACTTATGTTGTTTGAGTTCACGTACTGATTGCAATTTTACTTGTTAAGTTGTAATACTTCTACGAAAGTGTTAGACAAGTCCAATGAAATATAACGTCCCTTTTACTAACATGAAAACCAACTCCACTTTTTGAGTAAACCTTTTTTCCCCCTATGCGTTGTTGGACATGAGGCTTTCCTCAAAGTCGATGGGCACGATAGGCCTTGCATGTCGTGTTGGTAAGGTGAAAATTGATACATGCCTTTCCCAGGGGCATTAGTATGTAATATAACCAATACCCACCCACCCCCGGTCACCTCACAATTCTCTATTACTCTCCACCACAACTCACCTCCATTTGAAATAATGGTTCTAATTTATGAGAGAAACCCATTTTAAGAAAACGATGTGACAATTTATATTAGTTGGACATTTAATCAGACATCTCAGCTTCTATTTGGCAGTACCGTTATCAAATTAAATAGGGTACTAATACAAATTAGCCTCTTTCTTGGCGTTGAGTCGTCTCGTTTTGATAAATTGCAGTCAACAGATTGTTTTCATGAGTTGTATTAATGGACAAAGATCATAGGTTTCATTTCTATTTTATTGAAGCGTTTAATTTTCATATACAAATAATTCTATTTATATCCCTTTTTTATCAGCCTATTTCTTTTTACCTGATTGTTTTATCGATTCTTTTTTTTAATTTTCCACGATTTAATGCATACGTTTGTTTTGTTTAATAATATCTTAGTTCGATTAGTCAAGCTCCAGTCCAAAAAAAAACAAAAAAAAAAAAAAAACGAGAACTCTCCTCACCAAAATTTAAAAGGGTATAAACTCTCCATGGTTCGTCCATCCCGTCACGTTAAACTAAACTGAAATATATGAAGATAACAATTACCCCGTCCCATGATTTATCGAGGCCGACGAAATATAAGATGGAGAGATGAACTTGACAAATTCAGGAAATACTGGCACTGTGACGCCCATGACAGAGAATTGTGGTGAATCTGGGGGAAGGTCTATGTCCAACGACGGACGTTAAAAGACTGATGATGATGATGATGATTTGGTAGGCGGTTCCCTTACCAACTGCGCTAAACTGACAAGTCTTATATGCCCACGGATCTATTCATTGTTTTACACCATGCAAAAAATTGCAGTAATAATCTTCATACGGATTAGAAATAGGAGTAGAGTTTAATATTTAATATCACGTTACTTGTTTGATGCACTCGTAGTTTACTCTCTATCTGTGGTTAACTTTTTTTCCAAGTTGTGATGCCTTTTGGTCGGCGCCTAGCATAGAATACGCTAAACCAGTCTGATCATAGGCATACCAGTCTCCTTAGACATTCCCAGCTGTAGTGAGTCCGATCTTGACGGTCCCAGCCAACGCAAAACGTTTTTGCAACGTCGTAGACAGGTCGACTGTTGGTCGGGGGATATGTGACGTTTTGGGAACGTTGGTATAACGTTACAATTGAGTATATCTATATTTTTTAAAACAAGCTGGCCACTCATTGTAGACCTTACCATAGCGTTATGAAAACGTTGCATAGTGCTGTAGCTGAAAATACCACTCGTTCTGGGAAAAACATTAAACTCCTTTTTCCCTCAAGTATATGTATAGAAAGTTACAAAAATGTTTAAATATTTATTCAGTTAAGAAGCGCTAATACAGATAATGCACGTTCTTCTAATATCTTCCTGAAATGACGAAGGAATATTGTCTCCAACATTACGGGGACATCGTGGGGATTCTACAAAGGAGCGTTAAAATAAAGCTACAAATAGTCTATGTAACGTGGTACGAACTTTTTTTTATCGTCAATTCGTTATCTGGGGGTATCGTGTTTTTCAGGCATTGTACCAGACTGGGCAATGCTTGGTTCCCGTCAACTCGCTAAATAACCTTATCGCCAGTAAGCTTTTGTTGAACAGGGCCAACTTTTATACGAGGTCACATTTGCTGATCACGATGAAGATCACGCTCTCATACGATCAGTTGTGAAATCAGCAAATTACCTCAAACTGTAATCACAATTTGTTCTAATGTTATTGACAAGCTAAGGCGTTCTTTCACTCGTTTCCGCACAGGAGACAATTTGGAACCAATCTTTCGCTAAGTGCCATCAAAGAGAACAACTTGTTCCTGATCCGCGCTGTTTACTAACGACCGTGTAATGACGATTGGAGTAGTTGTGATAACAAAACAAAAAAACAAAAAAAAACAACAGCAACTACAATTGAGATTAAATGAACAGTCGAAATTACACATTAGAATAAGCAACATGTCCGTCCGGTTGTCACACTCTCTACCTGACGGTCCGTCTGTCACACTTTCAGTCTGACCGCCTGTCTGTTATACTTTGAAAGAGGAAAAATGTAATGTTTGAAAGGATGGGGTTTGAGAAGAGAGGGAACAAGATGGAGGGTGTATCGGGATTTTGCTCAAAGGGAACAACTGAATTCGGTCGCCGAAGGAAGAATCATCATTATCATTATCAGTTTGTTAATGTCCGTTGTTGGACATAGACCTTCCCCAGGATCCACCACATTTCTCTATCACGGGCGTCGCAGAGCCAGTATTTCCTGGATCTGTCAACTTCATCTCTTTATCTTGTGTTCTGTCAGCCTCGGTCTCGCATGTGATCTCTGGGGATCCATGTTGCGAGTCGTGATGTCCATCAGTTGTCATTAATTCTCGCAATATGACCAGCCCATTGCCATTCGATTTTTTTTCATAGATTCTATGATGTCTCGGACCGCCGTTTTCTACCTGATATAGTCTTGTGATCTCTCCATATGAGGTTGAGCATGATTCTCTCATGTGCACGTTGCATGCTTCTCAGTCTGCGAGTCTGTCTCTTGATTATGTTCCATGTTTCAGCTCCATAAGTGACTATCAGGAGGATTTGGTTAAGTGCCGGGATGGTTCCATTCGAGCGAGTTGCATTTTTTTTTCCAAATTCTACAAGTGCTTTAGATTTCCACCCGTTTGTATACTGCTAGCAATGCAATAAGTATCTTACCAGTTAAGAGTAACTGACAATGCTTCATCAATGTGAATGTATGTACTACACCTAGTATGCACCATTTTATGTATATGTAGAAGTATTTTTGTGAAAATGTTGTATCTTATTGATAAATATTCTAAAAAGGTTTACAGCTTTAAACACTAAACATTGAAAAACTTTTTCGATAATTTTTTTTGCGTGTCACTACAGTTATCTATCTCCCAATATCTGTCAATGCAATTTATGTAATTTTCTAAAGTGTTTTTTCTCCGGTTCCCCCGTATATTTTGTTATTATTGTACATTGTATAAATTGTCTCTGGTTGGGATCATCAGTTCTTTACCATGTAAGGGTTTCGGGGATTTTGAACACAAAACAGTTATATCAACATGGCACCCCATCTATGTTGATCAAACACCGACTCCCTTTCTTACTTTATAGCTTATATCATACATGTAGTTCATCATTTTATATAGGGCATTACGTGTATTGAATATTGATATTATCTTATTCTATGTATCATTTATTTTTCAAAACAGGGCTTACTTACGTATGTTACTCTAAAAACGTTTTTAACAATGAGGGATTAGTCGATATAACAATAGACACGACTCTCTCTTCGTGTAATATATATATATATATATATATTTATATATATATATATATATATATATATATGACTTATGAAACGAGGTTGCCAGCCAGGTTGAGACCCGGTTGGTGACTTCCATAAACTGAAATCGAAATGATGATAATAATAATAATAATAATAATGATAATAATAATAATAATAATAATAATAAGAAGAAGAAGAAGAAGAAGAAGAAGAAGAAGAAGAAGAAGAAGAAGAAGAAGAAGGAGAAGAAGAAAAGACCTATTGATGGATTTGTATTTTTGAGTGGGAAAGGTTCTTTTGACACCAACTTCACATTCACTAAATTTGCCTAGTTCATCTCTCTATCTTGTATTCTGTCGGCCTCAGTTTTGCATGTAATCTCTGGGGACCCACGTTGCGAGTCGTGATGTCCATCGGTTGTCTGTCTTGCAACAGGGCCTGCCCATTGCCATTTAAGTTTTCTAATAGCGCCTATGATCTCTCTGGTTTACTCCCTGATATACTGTGCTGTCTTGTGATCTCTCCATGTAAGATTGTGCATGATTCTCTCAAGCGCGCGTTGCATGCTTCTCAGTCTGCAGCTCTGTCTCTTAGGTTCGGTTCCATGTTCCATCCCTCCTACACGGCATGCTGTCAAAAGACGTTAGCCAGGTGACAGTTTCAATTGATTGACTAATCAGACAAGTTTGTCATAAACTAAGATTATATCATCTCATGAATTGGTAATTTATCCAAACTAATATCCTGATCTTTGCACTTTTTAACTAAGCGTTTTGTCTGCACGCTTCCCAAGCCTTTCCTAATCAGATGAACGAGCTTTCCAAATCCTGGCTTTTTTCATCTCTGTAATCTGTGCACACACGCACATGCACAGATTACATAACAGATAAGTTGATATTTGCATAAGTTAGGTGATGTACATAAATATGAAGTTACTGAGAGAGATCGGCAGTGAACAGACTGAAATAAATAGGAACAAATTTGAATATAAATGGATATGAACAGAGAGACGTAAATACAATGAGATTGGGAGATTTTTGGATAGCTGAATGGCTACGATTACCATTACTGCTGACTCTATCCTCATACCACCTTCATAATTACACATCCGAGTAAAAACCGTAGAAATAGTAACATGTACACCCGGAGCATTTGGTGTAAATAGACACAAACTGGACAGCAAGTTTTCAATATGCCTAAAATGCTAAGTATGCAAATCAAGGAATTATACCAGCAAACCCAGAATAGCATAGAGGGCAAAAGAAAGAACAATGTTAGGAATAACTGTCAGTTATAGAAAAAGATCAACATGGACTTCAGAGGTCCAAGGTGAAGGATATCGTACAAGTAATTAAGCATCAAAGATGAAGAGTGAGGAGATGGGACTACCGACAGAGCGAAAGGTTGACCGATTGGTGTCCATGGGACAGTGAACGCAGCAGGAAAAGACTAGATACAAGATGGAGAGTCGAGAAAGAGAAGTTAATCGCAAGATATGGCGGAGATTGGTGCAATCTCGTTTGCAGTGGAAGGAAATATAAAATCAAAAAACAAAATCCTACGTTTTGATTTAGGAATTTCAAGACGATTAAAAAATCAGTTGATACAAAATATTGTGTGCATAGTTTCCTTGTCTCCGTCTGCTTCTTAAGGCAACCCCTTTCCCTGAATCAGATCTTCTCACCAAGTGCCAGCTGGTTTGGAAGTTGGAATCTTATACGCAATTAAGGATAATAGTGGAGTACGATTTTTGTATGTAATCCTGACTTGAGGTTCCTACTAAAAGCACTTCTATCATTAACTGGTTCTTCTCACATCGTGTCATCCTAAGAGTAAGTTGTGCGTTTCAGACAAGATCGTCCACCAACAGACAGCTGGATTACGTAGTGGGTTGTACATACTTACACTACAGATGCTGCATTACGTAAGTGGGTCGTCACTGGGATATATCCCAAATACATTCCAGATATATTTTCCTCCCCGTTACAAGTGAAAATTCAATAACCCTTAAAAAAAAGCTATGTCTTTTTCTTTCGTTTGTCAATGATTCATCTATAAAACTAAAAAGCACTCAGAGAGTGCGTACCTCTGCCAACACCAGAAAGTAACTGTTCATGGATCTGCCCCAAAATTTAATCACTTCTTCTGCAACCCATCACCCCTCTTCCGTAAAATTTAATTGAGTTTTTTTTTTAAAAGATATTGTGAAAACAGACATGAATTTTTTTAACGATATTATGTAGTCTGGACATATAAGTAATTTTGAGTGTGCACAAACCCGTTCCAAAATTGAACCTCCACTTACATCGACTATTATCCGTCCTTCCACAAAGAATTATTGAAATTCATGGAGAACTTTTGGAGATATTGCATGGACAGTCAGACAGACAGGAAGAAGGCCACGACCGAATGCATACACGCTTCCAGCATCGTAGGCAGAGATCATAATCTTTACAGAAAACCTGTAAAAGGGATATATTCATTCTGCAAAATTTTACACAAACTTATTTATTTCATCATCATCATCATCTTCATCATCAGTCTTTTATCGTCCGTCGTTGGAAATATACCATCTCTAGGATTTACTACATCTCTCTATCGTGGGCGTCGTGGAGCCAATATTTTCTGGACCTGTCCAGTTCGTATGGCCATCTCATATTCTGGCCCCCTCGGTCCCTTATTTGATTTCTGTTGAAAGTCGTGATTACCATTGATTGTTTACCATTCTTGCAACATGGACAGCCGAATGCCATTTGAGTTCCCTAAAGGATGCTATGATATCTCAGACTCCTGTTTTCCCCCTAATATACTGCGCGGTCTTGTGATCTCTCATGTGCACGTTCCATGGTTTTCAGTTCGCAGATCAGTCTCTTGTTTAGGTCCTCTGTTTCAGCTCCATGGGTTACTATCAGGGGGATGCATTCTTTTTAGGACTAATGGGATTTCCTTGTTCTTGAAAGTTGAGCTTGCTCTACCGAAGGCTTGCCACGCTACAATGATTCTTCGCTTGATTTCTTCCTACACTTTGATTGATTTCATTTTTCTTCTTCTAAATATACCGATCTCTGTCCAGCTCTTATTTTCACAAGCACTCGCAACACTCCCCACCTCCGACTAACCGCAATTTCATGGTCTGATTTTATTATACAGCCAATCCGCGTTCATTTAATAGAACTGGTCTTTTGGTTCCCTGAAGTGGTACAAGGCGCATGATTTCATCCAAAATCTCCAGCTTTTTTTTTTTCTCACTCGATTTGGAGACACTCAGTTCGTAAATTTGCAAAAAGAATGCACGATTCCTACTTACGTTCGTATCCAATTTCTCTGATTAGGGTCACTTAAGGAACTTCAACGATCTAGTTCTGACCTTAATTGTCAGGCAGGATCGGCTCTAAGTACTGGCGACACGGGAAGTCACCCAGAGTGCCAAGTGCTGGGGGCGCCAGTTATATGTCTAAGTCAGTATGTTTTACAAATACAAATGGTAAAATGCGGAAAGGAATAAATCAAACAGATTAGAAACAGTCCGAAAAGATCAAATTTTTTCTGGAATATCTGACAGTTGAATACTTTCTGTTGTGGTGAAACTTCAGAGAAACGATTGGCCAGGGTAATTCACCTGATTATTGAGATAAACTTTGATTCTCGTGTATTTACTTTTATCGCTGTAAAACATGAATAAATAATATGATACTATACTTTAGAGACCACCGAAGTTCAGCTTTCCCGGGGCATCAGGCACCGTAGGTCGAGCCCCGTGACCTGGTCATGTCCGAGCAACTTAGCCGACCACATTGAATAGTACATTTTAATAAATTCCTTCTGTCGGTGCGATAAATCTTGTTACTACTAAATAAATGGACCCGGATTGATTCGTGTCTTTCATGACGTCGCATTATGAATTTGAGGTGAATAAGTTCAATCACTATATTTTCACTTATCGATCACTAAGCCAAAACTTTCGGTGATACTTGCACGTACGGATGTAAATTATGGCTGTTGTGGACATGATAAGAGGTTACATCCCTTGATAGCTAAAAATGGCTAGATTTTTTTTTCCATTTTTCATTTCCAGCTAACTTCATGGCTTTATTTTTTTGAAAAATCGAAAACATTTCAAGAGCTATCATATGATTTTCTGAGCGAAATTCTAATATTTGCGTCTCTTTTCAATGTTTCTTCTCTCTCTCACCCCCCCTCTCTCTTTCTTTCCTCTTTTTCTAGCATTTGCCTCGCTTTTCAATCTTTCTTCTCTCTCTTTCCTCTTTTTAATATTTGCCTCTCTTTTCAATCTTTTTTCTCTCTCCCCCTCTCTCTTTTTCCTCTTTTTCTAACATTTGCCACTCTTTTCAATCTTCCCAGTGTCTCTCCGTCTCCCTCTCATTCTTTCCTCTTTTTCAATATTTGCCTCTCTTTTTGATCTCTCTCTCTCTCTCTCTCTATCTCTCTCTCTCTCTCTCTCTCTCTCTCTCTCTGTTTTATTTACCTTGTTTTCCTTCTCTGTTACTTCTCATCTTCTCCCTCCTCTTCTCTTTTTCCCTCTTTCTTTTTCACTTTTCTTACTTCCCATCTCTGTCGCTTCTCATCTTCTTCCCTTCCACCTTTCTCTCTCTCTCTCTCTCTCTCTTTCATTTTTGCTAGCACCCCTTCATTGTGAATTCACATTTTCCTTTTCTCCCTTTTCTCTCTCCACCCCCCTCTCTCTCTCTCTCTCTCTCTCTCTCTCTCTCTCTCTCTTGCTTGCTACCTTCCTCTGTCACTTTCTCCTCATCCTCCTCTTCGTCCTCTCCTCTCTCTCTTTCTCTATCTCTTTTCTTTTTCTGATATCTCTCCTCCGCCCCGTTCCTTCTATTCATGTAATACCTCCCTCTTCATCCGTATCTACTAGCTCCAATGTCCTTCTTTTTAGTCCTCAACAGCTGGAAACCAAAGCTACTTGTACTTAATAGACTCATATGCAGCACGCATTCACACGAATTCTCCCGCCAATAAACACTAATACGAATAAACCTATAATGCAAAGAAAAACAATTGGCCACATACAAATTAGTAAATGTATTTCGATAATAAAGGGACATAACTCCCTGGCAACGCAGAGCTGTGTATAAAAAGCATATCTCTCTGTCAAATATTGGGTTTGATGTCCGCTAAACAGAATTCCCCTCAATATGTGTGTGTTTGAATACAACTATGTACTTGTTAGTTTCATAAATGCGTAATATTGCTTTAAAACTCTATTTGAAATGACCTCTCGTTAATGCACGATGAATGTATCGTTTGGCCTTGACAGCGTAAATAGAATAAACAATTAGAGAAATTGGGACTGATAGGTAGCTGCTTTTACGTCGCCCCACTCTAACCATTGAGCTAAATAGCCACCGGTAAGGTAACGCATTTATATAAGCATGTCTGTTGAATGATATATCCATTCCTTAAAATAATAATAATAATAGACTGCTATAAAGAACAAGAGAAAGAGATGGACAAGGGAGGAGAATAGACTGCGACCTACGAGTACTAGGAGAGGAGGGCTGGAGACTTGAGGAGACTTGCTGTCACTCAAACTCCAGCGGTTACCACCAGGCAACTGGTGTGAGATTCCAAATAATGATAATGATAATAATAATAATAATAATAATAATAATAATAATTTTAATTCCACTTACCCACGTGCAGGTCTAAGCTTGGCAGTGGTCTTCTCATTGCAATTAAATTTAAAATTATTATATTTATAATTTATATTTCAAAAGGAGTTGTCCCATAGAAGTATAGAAAAGCGAGGGGCGAGTATACATATATATGTGTGTGTGTGTGAATGAACTTTTCCACTTGCAACCTCCTCCCCCCCCGCCCCCGAGATTAGTATAGTATAAATTGGCGGTGGTCGCTTGGCCATCTATCTACCCAGCGGGCATTGGAAGAAGAGGAAAAAAAACAACGAATATCTTGACTTATACTAAGTCAAGACTTATAACATTTAAGGGAGACATATGATCTTTTATGTACGCAACCCCCCCTCCCCAAGAAAAAGGCTTAGTGTTATTTCTTTAGTTCAACAATCAGGCAAATGTCATATCACTAGATAGATATCTCTGCAAGCCTGAATGGCTTGCCCTTGTGAGGCCATATTCCGGGTGGTAGGAGCTGGTGGGGCTCTTTGATTACCACTGTGCACATAGGTCTCAATGAACCCACCAAGGTATGGCGCTACCTTAAAAGAACCAAAAGGGCCGGTGGGGCTCTTGGGCTATTTCCGACTCACATCGGTCTTAACCAACCCACCAAGGTCTGGTACTACCTCCAAAGAACCAAAAACCCCAATCATGACAGTACAACCAAACCATTTTACCGCAAAAAACGGGGCACAGATCCAAGACCTGTGTGTCGTAACCGGCAGGTGTTCCCTTGTTAGCCACCAGGAGGGACCCGGTCGTCATCCTGTGACTGCTGGCCAAAATCTCGGCTCGTGTACCCTTAATGGCCTTCAGGAGGGACACAGTCGTCACACAGCTACTGTTGGCCAAAACTCGTATACCACTAGCGATATCCAGGGGAAGCGCAGTCCTCATGGGGCGACTGCTATAAAGAACAAGAGAAAGAGATGGACAAGGGAAGAGAATAGACTAGTTATGTACTGTTACTATAAAAGCAAGCCTTCAGTGCGATCTTATAGGGAGCGTATGCTCCAAATATGGAGGGAAAAATCTGCTGTGGAAGTATCGAACCAACGCCTTGCTGACCAAGTAAAGCAAATTCAGAAGAAGAAATGGTTGTCTGAGACTGAACTACTAGAGATTCGCATTAATGTAGAGAGAGATTCAGGTGACACATCTGAAAAATGCCCCCCCAGCACAACTAGTACCAATAACAAAACTAGAATAATCCCCCATGAGACCCCCACAGTAAGCTACGCTCCAGAGGGTGATGACGAGGCACCAACGGAAGAAGAGAAAAGCAAAATACAAGCTTTGAAAGAGATCATGCGAGGAGAGAAAACAACACTCCCCTCCCTAAGAGACAAAGACAGAAAGAAAGTCGGAGAAGTGACCGAACAGGTCAACTGCCTCTTACAGCACATAGAAACAGACACCCTCCTAGAACTCAACAACCTAATTTATGCAGGGGCGAAAATGGTAGCACAAAGCTTCACAACACAAGATAGGAACCTGGGTACTAATAGGGAAGGGAAACCCAACTGGGAGAGAAGGTTACAAAGGCAGATCTCCCAACTACAGAGAGACGAAGTACTGCTTAGAAATACACCACACACAGACAGACCACGAGTAAGACTTTATAACAAATATAAGGTAGCGCAAAAAGGCATCGCAACTGTAGTCGAAGAGTTACACCAGAAAAGACTAGCTAAAGAGGCAAGACTAAAAAGATACAGACTAAGATCGGCCCAATACACACAAAACCGCACATTCCAAAACAATGAGAAAAAGTTTTACCAAGATTTAAATGGGGAAAGAAAGCAGGACATAAAACCAGATGCCACAGAGGCCAAGAACTATTGGAATAGCATATGGGGGCACCCAAAAAGACACAATGTAACACCGCAATGGTTAGGAAACATGAGAAAAGAACTAGAAAATATAGACAAGGGAGAACCAATAGTACTGAATGAAACCACATTGAAACATACTCTTAGGAAAGTAGCCGACTGGAAAGCACCGGGTCCCGACGGGATCCATGGGTATTGGTTCAAAAAGTTCACCACGTTACACGGCAGACTCACCCACCTACTCCAAAATTGTCTAAATGAAGGCAAAGCACCAGAATGGATGACTAAAGGCAGAACCACCCTCATCCAAAAAGACCTGGGGAAGGGGAACATAGCAAGCAACTATAGACCAATCACTTGCCTACCACTTATGTGGAAAATCCTGACCGGGCAAATAGCAGAGAGAATATACATGTCAATGGATAGAAGGGGGCTACTACCAGAAGAACAGAAAGGGTGTAGGATAGGAACCAAAGGGGCAAACGATTTACTCTACATAGACCAGATGATCTTAAAAGAAGTAAGGAAAAGGAGAAAGAATATCGCAATGGGATGGATAGATTACAAAAAGGCATACGATATGATTCCACATAGCTGGATACTCGAATGCCTTAGAATGTTCAAAATTAGCGAACCGGTGGTTAAATTTATTGGTAATTCAATGAAAGACTGGAAAGTAGATTTGACAGCCGCAGGGGACAAACTAGCCGAGGTAGGGATAAAAAGGGGAATCTTCCAAGGAGACTCGTTGTCCCCACTATTATTTGTTCTAACAATGATACCGCTTAACAGAATCCTGAGAAACAGCAAAGGATACCACTTCTCTAAAACAAAAGGAAAGGTCAACCACTTAATGTACATGGACGATATTAAATTGTTTGCAAAAAACAGGGGAGAGCTTGAGACTCTGTTCAACGAAGTAAGGGAATATAGTGAGGACATAGGAATGGAGTTTGGGATAGAAAAATGCGCAATCATGGTGATGCATAAAGGAAGGCTTTCAATGACCGAGGGAATTGAACTTCCGGACAACAACAAGATTAGGGCATTAACTGCACAAGACCGATACAAGTACCTAGGTGTCCTTGAATGTGACACGATAAAACGGGAAGAGATGAAGGAGAAAATTAAGAGAGAATACCTCAGAAGGATAAGGAAAATATTAGAAACCAAATTAAATAGCAGAAATCTAATAAAAGGAATGAACACCTGGGCTGTGTCAGTAGTTAGGTATACAGGACCATTCCTAGGATGGACAAAGGAAGAGCTCCAATCAATGGATAGGCGAACAAGGAAACTTATGACGATGCATAAAGCATTACATCCTAGGGATGATACAGATAGGCTATACGTTAAGAGAAAAGAAGGTGGTAGGGGGCTCATCAGCATAGAAGATTGTGTCCAGAGAGCTAAAGTAGTCCTAGATAGATATGTGCAAACAAATAGTGAAGAAATCATAAAGAGCGCGAGGGATAGTGCGACAAACAATAAAGTAGTAAACAATGGAACAGTACAGCAGACTAGAAAAGAAAAGTGGGAAGGGAAAAAATTGTACGGCGAGTTTAAAAGACAGATAAAAGATATAGCAGACGAGAAATCATGGACGTGGTTACGAAAGGGAAACCTTAAGAGAGAAACAGAATCGCTCATCATGGCAGCCCAAAACAAAAGCATAAGGACAAACTACATAAAAGCAAAAATCGATAGAACACAGACAAACAGCAAATGCCGCATGTGCGGTGAAAGAGATGAGACAGTAAACCACATAACTAGTGAATGTAGCCAACTCGCCCAGAAGGAGTATAAGCATAGACACGATAGAGTAGCAACGATGATACACTGGGAACTAAGTAAACAAATGGGATTCAACCATGGGGAAAAGTGGTATCAGCACAAGCCAGAGGCAGTTTTGGAGAATGACAACCACAAACTACTGTGGGACTTCGACATCCAAACTGACCACCTCATCCAGGCAAGAAGGCCGGACTTAGTAATAGTAGACAAAAAAAGGAGGGCCTGCCAAATAGTAGACGTTGCTGTACCTGCAGACCATAGAGTAAAAAAGAAGGAGGGTGAGAAAAGGGAAAAATACCAGGACCTAGCAAGGGAGTTAAAGAAAATGTGGAACATGAAAACCAGGGTAGTACCGGTCATAGTGGGAGCACTAGGAACTGTCCCCAAAACGCTGAGGGAGAGACTGGAGGAGATCGGGATTAGGGGGAGGATAGAGACCGTACAGACCACAGCACTGCTGGGCACTGGACGGATACTGAGGAAGGTGCTAGAGATATAAGGACTGCAACGAATCGTAGCTCTGTCATGATATGCGAAAGAGAGAGGAGACGTTAGCTGAAGACCTGAGGAGACTTATTGTCACTCAGCCTTCAGCGATAACCACTGGGCAACCGGTGTGAAACTGTAAATCGCAAAATTACTGCGATCTATGAGTACGAGCAGAGGAGGGCTGGAGACTTGAGGAGACTTGCTGTCACTCAAACTCCAGCGGTTACCACCAGGCAACTGGTGTGAGATTCTTAATAATAATAATAATAATAATAATAATAATAATAATAATAATAATAATACATACATACATACATACATACATACATACATACATACATACATTCATACATACATACATACATACATACATGTACATATATATATATGTATATATATATATATATATATACATGTATATTCTTGTAAATATTTTAATAAGATTTTAATATTCTTGGTGTAAGTGAGGTATTTTTTTCTTTTTTTCTTTTTTTCTTTTTTTCTTTTTTTCTTTTCGTGAGTGTAATACGTGCTTGTAAAACTTCGGTGTGAGTGAGATAATTTCGATTTTACCTCTCACCAAAAATATTTGAGACCATTTTGCATTTGGAAATGATGCTTCTAACTAACAAACACTTTAAGGCTTTGTTTTCAAAAGTGGAGATTTTATTGAAAAATCCCAGAGAAGGATCGGCCAAAATCAATTGATGACGAAGATCGGTAGGCAGCGATGAAAAATGATTCAAAAACCTCTGTCAATGAACTCACAGTAAACATCAATGTGTCGAACGGAACCGTTTAAAATCATCGCAGAGCGATAAAAACGAAAAAAAGGTCGATAATTGGGTCCAATTAGAACTGAGTCATATTTGGAGGTTTGCTTCAATCATTTTCAATCAAATTAACCCGTTTTCACATTGTATTATAACTGGTGATGGAAAGACCTTTTCCTCAGTCCCAACCAGAAGTTAACATCCATATTTCTAAAGTACAAAAGCATAAAAAAGAATCGATTAAGTTGTATTCTCCTGAGTCCCCACCTCCCCAAGGTTATGGATTTGGTTTTCGTTTTCGGGGTATGAGACTAACGAAAAGGACGCAAAATGCAGGTCTTTCTCGTCAAGGCATCTTCATTTTTTCATCTTTAGGCTTCTATACTTTGAGATTATGGAGGACGGCTCTTGGTGAGAATTACCAAAAATGCCTCCAAACGGATTTGAACGAATACAAAAAGATCTTCACAATGGCTGGATGGTCATGAAAAGCTGAAAATATAAACTGAAATTGTCATTATCAACCCTATGATGTTATGAGGACGGTATGGTGGAACAGAAGTGCTTAAGCACAGCAGATCTCTCTTCAAAGCCCCTAAGTAATGCACGGAGACATTCAGAATATCTTGAAAAAGGGCATCGAAAACTCAGATTGCAACCAGGGTCTCATTTCTCTGTATATTAGTTCCAGTTCTCATGTTGACGAAATCACGTTTCTAAGGATGAATTTGTTAAAGATGGAGATTTTATTACACCTCAACGGCAATCATCCGATCTCTCCTTCATGGATTACCTCCCCTTTTTTTCTTTTCTTAAGCGTCAAGTCCGCTTTCTTTCGAGCCAATCAAATTGAATTGGTTAAATCTTATGTTCAATTACCTGATACATAGAGTCAAACCGGTGGCATTTGATTTCTAGAATCTCAGATTACTGACTGTTCATTTGCTTGACGCCGATTGGTCGACTAGGAATTCCTCGAAAACCAAAGGAAGACAATCAAAAGACCTTTCTGTCATTGTTCATTATTTGAACAAAAATACCAAATGATTTTTTCCTTAGATTAGTGTGTGGGGGTATATTGACTATTTATAAAGAAAAAAAAAGCATCTACTGTAAAAGTTGTAAATGTGTTCTCTCTCTCTCTCTCCCCCCCCTCTCTCTCTCTCTCTCTCTCTCTCTCTATATATATATATATATATATATATATATATATATATATATTGTGCAAAAGATCTATGGAGAAAAAAGATTTTTATGTTCGCTCGTATGTGTCTGTTCACAAACGATCATTTGTTAACTGAGTATCGTAAATGGGAAAAATTTCTTTTTTAATCTTATACAAGATATACACGTAATTACTAAATGTTATCTCTCTCCAAGAGCAACGCTACGTTGAAGCAGGTACCTTATCGGTTGCAGGTTCGATTCTTGCAGTAGCCCAATCTTCTTTAATTGTTTATTCTATTTACGTTTCAAAGCCAAACGATACATGCACTGTGTAATAACGGGTGATCATTTCAAATAAGAGTTTCTATATAATATAAAGCAATTCATAATCATTCTATCGGATCATATGTATCCATTTGTCGATGCATAAGTGTCCCTTTGAATAAAAGCGATTAGACCTATAATAAACGAGATTGGACTTTGTAAAGAAAACAGTTATTTCGACCTTTGTACAATCGGAGGCTGTTTGACTCAATAGTAAGAACAACGCTACGTTGAGGAGGCTACCCTATCATTCGCAGGTTCGATTCCTGCAGCAGCACCAGTTTCTTTATTCTATTTAGGTAGTCTAGGTCAAGTGATACATTAACCGTGCAACGACAGGAGATCATTTCAAATAAGTGTTTCAGTATAATATAATGCAATTCATTATCTGTCGGATCATATATATATATACATATATAATTTCTTTCATTACATTAAGTTTTTTTTTCGCCACAGATCTATTTCGAACCGACGCATCATCTTAAGGCGGATGATGTACTTTTGCTAATCGCCGTAGATTAGGGAATAATTCGATTCTTTTGTCGATACGTTATTGGTCTCGACTGTCTCTTTCTTTAAATTTCGGTTATAGCGTTCATGATTTCTTCAGATTTTAAGCTATATCCACTTTCCTGTTTCATTTGTTATCCCTGGTTGTTTATCCCCTTTTCTGTCTGTCTGTCTATCTGTCTTTTTATCTCTGTCTGTATGTCTGCTTCTCTCTCTCTCTCTCTCTCTCTCTCTCTCTCTCTCTGTTTATCTGTCAACCCGGAACATATATAGCATACTAGTTAATGAATTGATCAATTTATTATTTAACCAATAAAGTCACCATATACTTCACTCCTGGGTTTATCTCACTTCTAGTTTCATCTCGGTGTATATGTGTGTGTGTGTGTGTGTGTGTATGTATGTATGTGTGTGTGTGTATGTGTGTGTGTGTGTGTGTGTGTGTGTGTGTGTGTGTGTTTAAGAAATGGACATATTTGGTCCGAAAGAATGAGTTATATGAGGAAGACGAATAGACCGAGAATAAACAAGATGAGAATTTGAGTTGAAAGCAGTTATTTGGGTCTTTGCATTACCGGCAGCTGTTTAGCTCAAAGGTAAGAGCATCGCAACGTTAAAGCAGCTTCCATATCAGGGGCAGGTTCGATTCCTGCAGGAGTCTTATTTCTTCTAATTATTTATTCTATTTACGTTGTCTAAATTGAGTGATTTATTAACCGAGTAACAACGGGAGATCATTTCGAATAAGTATATATGTAATATAACCCAATTCATAATTCATATATATATACTGATCCATTTTGATGTATGAAGCAGTTACCTTTCGAGATGTCTGTCGCCAATGCTCTCGGATGTTGAGCGAATTTGGGCAGAAACTAATTTCAAGGCTGATTGGTTGGAATAATTGTGGCTACACAATCTTTTAATCTACCAGTAATCATATATTTATACGTCCATTCATAAATTTATCGAGTTCCTGAATGATCTCTTTCCATTTCCCGTTCTTGCCATATGATGCTCACCCCGCAACATTCTGGTTTCAAAAACCATTCCACTTGTCATCAGGGCATCCGTCATATGAATGCTCTGGCCCGTTTAATCACCTAGAATTGCTATCGGGAGATAGGGGTTCTGGTGCGAGGCTGCGATGGACCATTACATTGAAGTATTAAATGTTTTTTTAAAAACATTTCTTGCATAATGGCGAAAGAATTCCCGTTGCTTAATTAGACTGAGTCAAGTCATTAGTTTTAATTGAATGGTCCCCCAATGACATGTTTGAATTTTGACAGCGTCAGTGTTTGGTTTCGTGGCAGTGGGAAGTGCGATAGGGGCACCCGAAAGGAGGCTCTTCAAAGCCAGATAGAAAGATGAGATGATGATGAAGGGTGGGAAACGGGTGAGATTAAAGAATGGAGGGTGGTAGGAAAAACAGGAAGCCATAAAAGTGGTTGGGGAAGATGTGGGCCGGGATTCTCGGGTGCTTGTGAAGATGGTGGCCGAGGGTGAGGAAAGTGACATTACTGGACCTCAATTAGGGTGAATATGGCTCATAAAGACTGCAACTTAGGACAATACGGAACCAATCATCACGGATGAGCATCCCCATTTATGTTCATCAAGACTTTACAAATATAAGCATATTTTTAAAGAGTTCGCGATTTTGCAAATATATTTTTATGCAGAGAGGATCTTGTGACGCACTACTTCACACTATGACGACTAGAAATCCTCGAAAATACTAAAATTCGTCCAATTAATTTTGTACTAATCAGAGAAGTCACTGAGATCATTTTGGAAATCCTTCATTAGGAGCCCATGATAAGACAAATATGACGACTTCAACCAACTTAAGTAGCAAACACAATTTTCCACCCTAGTGACTGCATCATCATCATCATTGTCATCAGTCTTTTAATACCCGTCGTTGGACATAGACCTTCCCCGGGATTCGCCACAATTTTCTACCATGGGCGTCACGGAGCCAGTATTTTCTAAATTTGTCAAGTTCATTTCTCCATCTTGTATTTTGTCGGGCTTGGTTTCGCATGTGATCTCTGGGGATCCATGTTGTGAGTCGGTTTTCAGTTATTCTTCCAACATGGCCTGCCCATTGCTATTTGAGTTTTTAAATAGGTTCTATGATGTCTCAGGCCCCTGTTTTCTCCCTGATATACTGTGCTGTCTTGAGATCTCTCCATTTAAGGTTGAGCATGATTCTCTCGTGTGAGCGTTGCATGTACGCTGATAAAATATCAATATCCGAAACGCATTTATATACTATTTATGAACGTTTGCCAAGCAAGTAAGAGTTGGACTTATGTATATTGGACTTTATATTTGCTGAATATTCAAGCAATACGCACTCATTAACACATTCGAGACTTCTTCTTCACATTAAAGTTGAGAACTTGTAACCAAATATCTGAGATAAAAATTCTCTCAGATTAGCATAATGTACGCAAAGAAACGCACATATTTTTCCGTGGATAGACAGGGTAAATAATGAGACTAGCAAGACCCACCCAGGCTACTGTAATGTTATAGCCAGCACGAACTCTTTCTCTTTGTTCCTAGTGAGAATCACTCATCACCATCATCATCGTCAGTCTTTTAACGTCCGTCGTTGGACATAGACTTTCCCCAGGATTCGCCACAATTCTCTATCATGGGCGTCGCAGAGCCAGTCATATACCAAACTAAATAAAAATAAAATGAAGAAGGAAGATTTTTCTCACCGATATACACTTGTTTTGTCTTGAATTTGTTTGTACTCTTTTATTCATATATATATATATATATATATATATATATATATATATATATATATATATATATATATATATATATATATATATATATATATAATGAACAAAAAGAGAGATATAGATATATATATCATAGGTAATTTTTTCAAATTTACTATCAACAAAATGCTCAAATCCTGTCTACAAGATAAATTAAAATTATCTTGGCTTGACACATTAACTGGGATAAAGTTGGAATTCTATACCTGCTACAATCAGAAGCTTTGCGAGCGATAAACAAGTTGACAAAGCAGATGATATGTATTATTCGGAGAAGTCTTAATCTGATAGATGCCTACCATTCATAGCATTCAAGGAAGCCATTCAAGTAGTTGTATAGAGTTTTGAGAAAAAAAAAATAACAACGTTATTCTTTCTGTGTTTTGCAGATGTGAAAAAACCTAACTAATCCAAATTCTAAATCAGAATCTTCATCGTGACAATGGAGGTCTTTCATAAAGATTCCACATACTGAAATCTGATGAGTGAATTGGAATTTAAAGGATTGAAACGCAACAATGGTTGAACGATTCACTGAACGAAAAAGAACAAATTCTTGCATATGTGTTTTTTTTTCCGAAGTAAGCACGACTACATAAATTCATTGCCTTGTCTATATTGACACAGCTACGTACGTAAAAAATGTATGCGTATATCTGTCTGAGAGAACATTATATTTATCATTAATTTGCCATAAATGTTTTTTGAGCAATTCATCAAGAAGTGGTAATGTGTCTATCATTAATATCATTTTATTGTTCCGACCTGTGTTCGATTTTTAAAAAATGTATGCCTGTATTCGCTCCTGTCTGTCCATACAATATCTACAAAAGTTCTTGATGAATTTTAAAGAAATTTTGTGAAAGAGTTAATCACAGGTTGAGGAAGGGCTGACTAAATTCTGATGCAGATCCAGAAATCGGTTTTTGATTGAGAAATATTTTTGTTTCAGTACATCACTGTATTTGCTCCTGTCTGTGTACTATATCTCCAATAGTTCTCAATGTATTTCAGTTCAATTTTGTGGATGGCTGAGTCATATTGGGAGGAAGAAGTGATTTTACCGCGGATCCACGTATTTTTTTTTTTTTTTTTTTTTGTTGTTGTGAGATATTTTATGCATTTTGTTTCACAAATTTTGATGTTCTTTCCTGTTTGTCAATGTGATATCTCATGGAATTCCCCACGAATCGTGATGAATTCCATGGGAAGGTGAAGCCCCTATCAAGAAAGATTTTAGTACGGATCCAGGAATTTGTTTTTGACTAAGAGATATCTATACATATTTTTCGGGGTTTTTTTCCTAAATAAATTTCTTTGTTCAATCATGCTGTTCAAACAATATCTCTATGAATTTCAATGAAAGTAGGCGGAAAGGTGGGCAATGGGATGAGAAAGAAGTGATTAAATTTCGGAGTGGATCCATGAATTTGTCGATATTGTGTGCTCTGCTGAATAACTCTTGGAGTATGTCTGTTATAGCGTCTTTGAAAGTCATCTTGAAAATTATACCTTTCCAGGGATCAGACTATGGTAGACATTCAGTACGTCATTGAACACACCAAATATTACAAAAAAACTTCGAGAAACCTTTTGTTGCGAATCTTTTAGTGGGTAACATGTTTTGTTTTTTTTTCCCACAAAGCCAACTAATTTGGCAGTGAATTTCGAACTTCACTAATACTAGTAATAAGAGAGATAGGACTGTATCACGGCATTTTCAAAATCATTCAATGAAGCCACTTATCACAGAACATTTGACGAAAGCTCTCCATTTTTTCAAATCAGGCAATAGACTAGGAAAGGAGTAATCGAATTTTGGAGAGGATCCATGCTCCCAACATTGTAGATATCTGTTCATACCACAAAATATGTTGAAAAGTTCTATCTGTACACACAATATCGCCAGAAGTTCTCAATGAATTTCAAGGAAATTTTGTGGAAAGGTGGGCAATAGATTAGGAAAGAAGTCTCTGAAAGAATATCTCTGAGAGTTTTCTGTCTGCCCAAATATCTCCAAAAGTTCTCTACAAATTTCAATAAAATTAGGTTGAAGAATCGATGATCGTTTAGAAAGCTCATGAAGCCTGTGAATAGATCCATGGACAATTACTGCCCTAACATCGTAGCAACCTATCCACATCAAATGATACCTTCAAAATTTCTCAGTCTGTACACACGATATCTCTACAAGTTCCAAATGAATTTCAATGACGATTTGTGGATGCATGATCAATTGGCTTCAAAAAGTTTTATTCAATCTTGTAGAGGATCCATCAACAGCTTCCTCCCTTTTGCTATAGTTATCAGTCTACACGGGAATTGTATTTTTAAACCAGAATTCATGACAACTATTATATGAACTTTACGCAGCATAAAAATCCTTTCCAATCATATATAATATGCACATATTTATTGGAAAAAATTCTGTCCAGGGCAATACAGCGAAAATCCTCCATTATGAAAAATGGCGTTAAAATTATTTTGCAGCTGATATAGAATGTTTACCCAAGGTCTTCTTACCAGCATATCCGATTGGTTTTAATAGTCAGCTTAAAAATTCCTCCGAGGCACTATCACAGCGCTAGGGCCATACTGGAAGATGCTGCCTGGGTTCCCCAGCTAGAATGCTCTAAAATTAATAGACTGACTTCGAATATAATTTAGAGAACAAAATATACACAATACGTATTAGAATTTAATTTCTAAAAAATAAAATATATATCAGTTTCACGTATCATTTTGGTATATTTACGAGGCATTACTATACAAAACACTAGAGCTTTGGTATACGTGGAAAAAACTCAAATACAAATGTGGCAACAAGCTGAATTCATTTAATTGAAATGTAAAATAAAATCAAGAAACCGCAGATTGAAAATTTTTCCAAGTATTTTAAAAATTTGAACACCTCCTGCCTGACTATATGTTCATCCATATATATATATATATATATATATATATATATATATATATATATATATATAATTGTGTTATCCGCAGACAGCTGTTTCGATGTATTACATCTCATCAGTGTGGCTATAGACTTTCCATTATCCCATCCAGAACCGCGAGGCAGAATTGAAAATTTCACTTCAGACCCAGAAACCGATATCATACCTCTGGACTACAGAACTGGAAGGTCAGTAAGGCTGAATTTAAGCGATATATCAATTTACATAGAAATTCCTCATTCACCAAAGTGCCCTATTCCTATGGAAGAGCATTGCATAATTTTACGATGGATGAATTACCTCACTTAAAGAGTGTTCAAAAATTACACTATTGAATATGTTTGAAATGATCTCCCATTATTACATGTTGAATCATATCATTTGGTCTAGACAACTGGAATGGATTAAACAATTGAAGAAAATGGGGCTGTTGTAGTTTGCAGGTTCGATTCCTGCAGCAGACACATTTTCTTTAATTGTTTATTCTATATATGTTGTCGAGGCGAAATGATATCATTCACTGTGTAATAACGGGATATCATTTCAAATAGAGTTTCAAAATGATTTAACGGAATTTGTAATTACTTCTGTCAGATTATATATCCATTTCTTAATAATATATGAATGCACAATACAGAACCATCTCTCTCTCTCTCTCTCTCTCTCTCTCTCTCTCTCTCTCTCTCTCTCTCTCAATACATATGTATGTGTGTGTGTGTGTGTGTGCATAGGTGTAAGTGCGTGCGAATATATATGTAAATATAAGTGAATAAATTAGCATCGATCAGCATGTGTATATATATATATGTACATTGAGCTTTAATTGATAGACCCCCAGGGTTTCGTGACCCCCAGTTTTGAAATCACTGTCATCGAGTGATATTTAGCAAATTCATTTCGTCATTAATTAGTGTACTCGGAAATCACTGGTTTTTAAACTATCGTTTCATAATCAGCTAAGCTATATGAAAAATTATAGTTAGCCTTTAGATCTCACTAGCCATTGTTAGTGAATCAAACATCACTGGGAGACTGACTATCGCGACTTTGTGCCAGAATAAGCTAAATTTTATAATTCATCTGTGCAGGATGATAACTGCGGAGTGATAGTTTGCAAGCAGTTTTCAAAAGCCAATGCTAGCATCGTAAATATAATCCCCAGTGGATGCTCAACTATTGACGCCTTGTGTCAGACTAGACTAAGCTTCATTTATCTGCATGTGTGTGTGAGAGAGTGATTTCCTGGTGCTCTTTAAGATTCAGTAGCGTAACAATTCTCTATTTTCATTCTAAATGGAATAATCTTTTAAAAAAAATCTGATCCATTCGAATTTTTTTCCAGATTTTTCCCTGACTCTTAAACTAATCAGCCAAACATTCCAGGCAATCAAAGCAAGAACTCTTCTCATTTCTTCTTTCCACTAAGAGGCAATAATTTCCGGGGAATAAATGAGACAAACTGAAAGGCAAATTCTCTCTTTGCTATTATCATCTCTACCAAAAAAAAAAAAGGAAGAAAAATACATGAATGCAGAATAATAAAGGCCTGTTTTTTGGTTGTTTTATGTACAACAAAAAAAAAGGGTTCTTAATCAGTAGTACGAGGTGAAAAAAATACTCTTACATTAAGTGCTTCAACTTATAAACAACACTAAAGAATATTTGTTATATTTCAGTTTCTACAAAAGCAAAGTAAACACTTTTCTTTCTGGTTATTTATCTATCTAGATTTCTATTATTCCGTCTCATTCTTCTTAGCTGTCTCTCTGTCTATGCACATCGATATATTTATAGTGAGAGCATTTTTCTAAAGATCAGCCTTGAAGAGAAAAGGATTTTTTTGTGTTTGCTGAAATAGAAGAAAAAAGCTTTGTTGAAAGAGGCTATAAAAAAACAATGTGTCGTTAAATACATGTCTAGTGTAAAGATTGGGATCCATTTTGTTTGTAATAAGGAAACATTAATTAATAGAAACAAACAGAAAAAAGTTAAGAGAGAGAGAGAGAAAATGAAAACTTTGCACTTTTTTTCTCTTGACTCCAATTTTTACATTTTGTTTTTTTCTTTTTTGATTTCATGGTTAAAGTTTTGAATTTCCTTTTCACTGTTTTCATTTTCCTTTATCTTGCTTCTGGTTAGGAACCGTCGGCAAAAACAGTCAGCATAGGTTTCTTCAGTTTTCATGCTAATCTGGCTGGCTGGCTATGTATGCACGGAGCTCGACAGCTGAACATTTAAACACTTACCCCTTTCGAAGAATCGCTCTAGAGTGGCAATTCTTCGGTTAATCAAACTCAACTTTCAAAAACCAGAAAATTTCATTCGTCCTGAAGAGAAGAGTACACAACGGATGCATCCTCCCGATTATCAACGGAGTTGAAACATGGAAACTAACCAAGATACAGACCAGCAAAGGTGCACATGAGAGAATCTTGCTAAACATCACTTCGAGAGATCACAGAACATCACAGTATTTCAGGGGGAAAACAGGATTCTGAGACATCATAGAAACTATTAGGAAACTTTTATGGCAATGGGTTAGCCATGTTGCAAGAATGGCAGACAACAGATGGACATCACGACCCACAACATGGATCTCCATAGATCACATGTGGAACTGAGGCCGGCTGAATTTGAGATGGCGAGACAAACTGGATAGGTTCAGAGAATATTGGTTCCACAATGCCCGCGACAGAGATATGTTGCGAATCCAGGGAAGGTCTATGTCCAACGACGGACAATAAAAGACTGATGATGATGATAACTAAAAAAACTTCTATTTTTTTAAAATTCAGACTGTTTTAGTGATCACAGCCCATCACAAAGGTGTGAGAAGTGACTTATTTATCAATCACGCTTTTTACCAATTGTTCAACTGAACACCTCTACATGACACGCTGCCAAAAGACCATGGTCTCCGGACAGTTTTTATTGAGTGACTAAATTTTTTCTTTCATTAATTAAGATTTTCCCTCGATTTTTTTTTTCAACTTTCTGTTGTTTTTATTCATTTCTTACTTCTTTTCCATTATTCTTTAGTTTTTCTTCTTTATGTTATTTTTCTTCATTTATTCATTTACCTCTGACAACGAAGTCTGAGAGGTATATGTATCTAGTTACATCTTTCTGTCTTTCCAAGTGTCTGTCCACACGATATCTCCGAAAGTACGTAATAGATTCAAATGAAATTTTGTGGAAGGGTGGTCAATGGCTACTGAAGAAGTGATCACTTCCTAACAGAATGTGAGAGAAGTGATTTATTCATTTATTCATTCGCTCCTTTAATTCAAAATTCTCTATTGATCACCTCAACGCGATATGCTGCCAAAGGATGTTCGTCATGTGACGGTTTCTATTGGGTGACTAACCAGACCTATCTTTTTATGTATGTGTGTCTGTGTCTGCGCGTATAGACAGTATCAATGTCTCCTTCACTTTGAAGAGTTGGTTTGGTCATTATCTCTAAGATGGAAAAGATATCTGAGTTCTGGAATTACAACCATTAAAAGCAAGAATCCTGGAAGATGTTCGGTTGGATGATGATGTCAGGCAGGGACGCGGGGCTGGGAAGGATGAAGTAACAATGGACAGAAGAGAGAAAGAAAAGGAACGAGGGGGTGGAAGGAAAGCTGTCGGGGGTGAGACGGGTAAATATAAGATGGGATGTACTGATCAGAAAGAAATCACACTCACTTTTTGGCCCCAAGTCAGACTGAGAAGAAAAAGAAAAATGGGTCTGGTTAGTCAATCAGCAGGAACCGTCATGTAACCAGCGTCTTTCGTCAGTATGCTGTGTTGGGTATGATCAATTAAAAAATTGGAAAAACATGTGATCAATGAATGAGTTTACTTCTCTCGAGGTTCGTTCGGTAGCAACCATTTGAACAGTCCAATTTTTCAACAAAAAAAAAACAAAAACAAGCGTGAATGCTGCCGGACAAAAACTAAGCCATCCAATTTAGCAAAGACTTACATAGCAAATTGCAAAGCCTGTCCCGAAAAACTTATTAAGGAAATTGAAAAAAAAAAACCCAAAATTGTTCTTTTTAAACATAATAAAGAATAATGTTTAGATATTAAAGCCTCTAGTTTCGTTTGTATGGCCTGTGTGCACGAAACGTACAAAAAGATATCTTCTCTAGACAGACACATAGCCAGTCAGTCAGCCAGACCAACTTTAAAACCAAAGAAACCTATATTGACAGTTTTGGTTGATGGTTTCTAAAAAAATAGGAGATGTCCTTATATTCGTTGTCAGTATGGAAACCCGAGAGGTTGGTTGATGGAGAAGGTAAGTCAGTGTGTTTGAAGGGAATCAGGATAGGATATCCTAAGTGCGGGTTTAGTGAAGGGAGCAGAGTCTTTCTTTCGAATGATGAGGACGATGGTAGTACTGAATGGTTCGAGGCTACCGAGTGTTTCGGTGGATAGAGATGCTGGCACCAGATGCGTTACATCATTCGAGAAGCAAGGAGACGTACCGAGCCGTCGTTTGGTCCTTTCTCGTTCGACTCTTTCACACTTTAAAATTGATGGGAAAGACACATGTCGTTTTTCTGATGAAAAGGGGAAAAATAATATTTAAAGCAAAATTATAAAAACAAATTTCGGGTTTGTCGAATACATTTTCTATTCAATTAATGAATAAAAAACGAAACATAAATATTTAATGTGAGACTAAATGACACACGTACACTTAAACAATATATACATGTATATATACATTCACAAACAGTATAAATGTATATATACGCATTTGTTTGCACAGTTATATACTCATATATATACTTCCAGTTTCCAGCTTGTTTATGCATATCTATGCATATACGCTCACATTCATAACCACAAAAATATGTTCAAGCATATTGAGATCTATATTTACGTACGTAATTTTATCTTATATTCATGACGACGGATTAATAAGTCCATAAACTGCTATGTAGTTATTTGCTGAATTTTGTTCTGAAATTTTTAACCTGTAATGCTTAATATATGTGATGAATATTCACAATTTGATTAAGCGCATTGACATGAAAGGAGATAATTAGGCTGAAAACTTATTGATGTGTCTAGGTATGGCTTCTTATATATACTAGCTATGTAACCTATGATACCAGGTGTAGGATTTATGAAACTGAACAAAATATATAAAGCTTTTATTTACTCAAGAAATTGACTCTTTAATACATATCTATGTTCTGTTAGAAAACTTATGCAAAATATCAGCTTGAGAGGCTCGCCCAGAGGGTAGGAATTAAACATTCTAGCTACCTCCCTATCAAAAAAGAATTTGTAATTGCTCGCTTTTGGTTCGTCTTAGTCTTGGGGCAAAACTAATATATCGAATTTACTACAATAATTCTAAATTGATTAAACTTGGTATTGCAGTACTGGCATCGCCCAAAATAATGTGGTTTGCAATATAAAAGGGGGGTGGTTGTTGAG
The DNA here is from genome assembly GCA_963457665.1 of Thysanoteuthis rhombus. Lineage (NCBI taxonomy): Eukaryota > Metazoa > Mollusca > Cephalopoda > Oegopsida > Thysanoteuthidae > Thysanoteuthis > Thysanoteuthis major. The sequence continues at coordinate 21,731,688 of OY735217.1, forward strand.
CTCCAATATTTTTATCTCTGTTATTGCCTGAATGTCCAAAATCTACGAATAAAAACGAGATTTTCCTTCCAACCAGTAAGCCCAATATTCCAGGTTATTTTACTACATCCATTTGATAACAGAAGTGTACAGAACTCTCATCTGAGCCTCACTAAGTAATATATTTGACTACTAACCGACTACAAAAATGAAATGACTCAGACAGGAACATTTTGGAAGTCAATAAATGAAACTTTTTTATTAATTGCTTCCTCCTTTTCTCACTAACGTCTCCGATTCAGGTTATCTGTAGGTGCAGGGGCCAAGGGTCAAGAGAGTTAAGTCATTGATCTAAGTATATAAATATTTTGTATTTAAATACTGGTATACTTTGTGATGGTTCTCTGCAAATAGAGAGATGAATTATATGAAGAGAGCAAGAAAGTCGGCCTACACATGAACTTAAGCAAGCTAGGATCATGTGCAACAACCACATCGGAGTTAAATCACTAAGATCAAAATTGAGGACACAGAACTGGAGAGAGTAGATCACTACATCTACCTAGGACAACGAATAAATATGGGACCCTCGAAAAAAAGAAGAAATCAAGCGAAGAATCACACTAGGATGGCAAGCCTTTGGTAGAGCAAGCTCAACTTTCAAAAATAAGAAGATCCCATTAATCCTAAAAAGAAGGGTTTATAACCAATACATCCTCCCAATAGTTACTAATGGAGCTGAAACGTGGAACCTAAGCAAGAGACAGATCCGCAAATTGAGAACCGTGCTACGTGCACATGAAAGAATTATGCTGGGCCTCACATGAAGAGACCACAAGACAGCACAGTACATCCGAGAAAAGACAAGTCAGGGACATCATAGAATCTATTATGAAACTCAAATGACAGTGGGCTGGCCATGTTGCAAGAATGGCAGACAACCGATGCACATCGCGACTCATGACATAGCTCCTCCGAGATCACATGCGCAACCGAGGCCGGCAAAATGTTAGATGGAGAGATGAGCAAGACGAATTCAGAAAGTACTGGCTCTGCAACGCCCATGATAGAGAAGTATGGCGAATCCTCGGGAAGGTCTATGTCCAACGACATACGTTGAAAGAATGATGATGATGATGATGATGATGATGATGATGATGATAATGATGATGATACTTGTGATAATTGTACTTAATTGTTGTTATTTTGGTATTTCAAAAAAAAAAATTCTAACATTAAAGAATGCCTTTGTTTATTTGTTCATTTCCTTCAAAGATAATATTTGCCAACTTTAACCCTACCTTGAATATTGCTCACCCTGCAGTTATCATGGCTCAGTGAAAATATGAAACTTAATACCTGCATTATAATGGGATACACATGTATCCGTATTGTCTTAATTAAAGCTTCTTCAGGTGCTTAAATTTCTAAATTCATAAACAAATACATTTAGTTTACTATAGTAGGATGATGTACAAAATTCACTTCATTTATTTTAGATATTAAAAGTAGAATTTGATGATCAAATACTGAAATTTGCAATTTGTAACTTGAAATTTGTTTGGGCAAGTTTCAACTCACAATTTGCATATTTGAACAAGGTTCCACATTTTATCTGACTTTTGAATCTCTCCTGTCACCATGTCTCTCCTACCTTGCAGAGTTTCCTTGGATTACCATTTCTCAGATTAAATCCAACACTTTTGATTGTCAGGGTACCGATCAACTCTTTTATTTTGAGATATGATTCTGTAATGCCTTTGATTATCCATTTCTCTCAGGATAAAAACTGGTGCCAACCAGTGGAGCTGGAAAATCACACAGCCTCAAGAATAAGCATTCATTGGTTGTTATATATTCATTTACAAGAGACAACTATAGTGGTTTTAATTTTGATTTCACATAGTATATTGCTTGGTGAGTCACAGAGTCATGAGCGATGAGCCATTTTTTAAAAAAAATTTTGTGGACTATTCATGCCATTCTTGTCAATGGTATCTTGAGGATCATCAAAGGGCAAGGCAGTTAGGGAAAATAACTCCAACTGCATGCAGTATATTTCATCGATTTGCTATGAGACATTTGTTAACAGGGAGAATATCAGTGATTGAATAGGAACAGCACACACACACACACACACACATACACCAAGGTTTCAATCCTACCTCGTGGTACTGGATGGGATAATGGATAGTTTATAGCCACACTGAAGAGTCATAACACAATGAAATGGCTGTCCGTAGATAATTCAATTATTAAATTATTGTTATAATTAACGTTCCCTTATTCAGGGTTGAGCACTCTTTAAGTGAGGTAACTCGTTCATTATAAGCTCATGCAATGCTCTTCCAACTTAGGAATAGAGCACTCTGGTGGATGGAGAATTATGCGTGAGTAAATATATCGCTTAATTTCAACCTTGCTGACTGTCCAGGTCAGCGTAGAGCAGAGATAAGATCCCAGCCTCTCAGTCTGAAGGAAAGGTTTCGATCCTACCTCGTGGTACTGGATGGGATAATGGATAGTCTACAGCCACACTGAAGAGTTGTAATACAACGAAACAGCTGTCTGTGGATGACACTATTATTTGATTATTGTTATATATATATATATATATATATATATATACACACATATACATTCTTTATATTTTCATCATCAGCAATCATAAGTCCTCCATTGGACAAAGGCCTTTTCCAGCTCCTTCCATGCCAACTGTGACTGAGACAACTTCTGCGCCATCTAGCTGATTTGCTCATCTATGAAAGGTTGTGTTTACTTCTAGGGGTGAAGCATCAGTTATATGCATATAGAGAAATATATGAAAGTAAGATAAATAGGGCATAAGTAACTGTTCGGAAATAAAAGGATCTCAAGATGGCCATATGTTGGAACCCAGCAATATCGTAAGAAAAGACGCTGACAAAACACTAACAGAATCAATAACTGCACAGCAACCTCGAGTGACTGAAATCCCCTTCACACTATCTTGGAAAATCCTCTCCAAATATTGGCTAAGCATTCAGTAAAAGAATAATATAATATCTTATCAATAGGATACGGTGAGTGTAATAACTGACTTGATATTTGCAATAAGTCAACATTGACCTTGATTAAGAAGAACTGTGTAGGTTGACAGGTTATGAGCAAAAGGGTGCTCTAACCCAGGGGATGAGAAACTTAAGGCCACAGGCAGCCTTCTTGACCATCATGTATAGCCTCTTATGGCCCACATGTTTGTGTTTCTATTGATTAATATTTGCCATCTGCAGCAACTTTGACAATAAAAAAGAACTATGCGTGTTAAGGGAAATAAATATGCTAAGCTAAAAGGTGAGTCTTGAAAGATTGCATTGCAGAAATTAAAATATAGGAAGCAAAAGCAAATATTATCTACATCAGAACTACATCAAGAAAACACTTCTGCTAAAGCAAGGATTTAAGATGCTCAACCTTTAATGGAGAGATCACAAGACATCATATTATATCAGAGAAAAAAGTGGAGTCCAAAACATCATAGAATCCATTACAAAAAATTCAAACGGTAATGGGCTGGTCATCTTTCAAGAATGGCAGACAACCGATGGACATCACTGCTCACAACAGGGATCCCCAGAGATCAAATGCGTAACCGAAACCGGCAGAATACAAGGTAGAGAGACAAGGTTCAGAAAGTATATGCTCCACGACATCCATGATGAAGAGAGGTCTGGGAAATCCTGAGGGAGGTATACGTCAAATAATTGATGATGATGATGATGATGATGATGATGATGATGATGATGATGATGATGATGGTGGTGGTGGTGGTGGTGGTGGTGGTGGTGGTGGTGATGATGATGATGATGATGATGATGATGATGATGATTCACTTTGAAAAAAAGAATGCCATTTAATGATGCAGAATTCAAAGAAGTTGTATGATTCTTAGATCCTAATAAGGTTAACAAATATAAGGAAATACCCCTTTTAAGAAATACAAATTCTGATCAGGAGCATAATTTAGCTAATATTTGAGACACACTTGAGAAAATAATTAAAAAGAGAACTATATATATATATATATATATAAATATACATATATGTATATATACACATATATATATATATATGCATATATATATATATATATATATATATATATATATATATATATATATATATGTATATGTATATATATATATATATATATATATATATATATATATATATATATATATATATATATATATATATATATATATATATATATATACATATATGTATATACATATATATGTCTGGTGGATGAGGGATTTCTGTGAAATTTTAAAAAATATATTGCTTGAATTCAGCCTTACCACCTATCCAGTTCCATAGTCTAGAGGTAGGATATCAGCCAATGGGTCCGACGTGAAAGTTTCAAATCTGCCTTGTAGTACTGTATGGGATAATGGAAAGTCTATAGCCACACTGAAGAGATGTAATAGATTGAAACAGCTGTCTAGGGATGACACAACAATAATATATATATATATAAATATATAAAAGCATTCAGTAAGAAACTAACTTTTTTCCATGCATTCAAAAAGAGCCTAACTTTTTCAAGCATTCAGGAAGAACCTTACTCTTCTCTGGGCATTCAGAAAGAACCTAACTTTTTTTTAAGCATTCAGAAAGAACTTAAAGTTTTATCAGAACATTCTGGAAGTACATTATTTCTTTTCAAGCATTTAAAAAGAACCAATGTTTATTCAAAGGATTCAGAAAAAAAACAACTTTTTTCTGAGTGTTTAGAAAGAATGTAATTTCTTTCCAAGCATTCAGAAAGAACCTGACTTTTCTACATGCATTCAGAATGAAACCTAACCTTTCCTCAAACATTCGGAAAGAATCTAACTACTTTTATTTCCCTTCTTGTTCAGTTGAAACCATGCAGAAGACAACTTCCCTGTGCTATAAAAAGTAATCAAGTAATTAATTTTTTGCGGAATTCAAATTAGTTATGGACACTTTAATTAAAGAACACAACAGAAGTTTCACAGATTTTGAAGAGCATGATGAGATTCTGAAAATAATCTCCTCAACCCCGTGTACTTGATGTATCAGAGGTACCAGAATAGTAACAAATGGAGCTGATTGTGCTCTCTGAAGATCAAATTTTAAAATTTATGCTTGATAGCAAGAAAGATCCGATTCAAATCTGGAAATCTGCAGTTGAATATTCTCTCCTCAGGGAACATGCGCGACGAATGATTTCTTGTTTTCCCATTACTTATCATTGTGAATCCACTCTGTCGTATCTCACCAAAAATTAGACTTCCTTGAGAGCCCCGAAAAACAGGCATGCACCTGGAAAACCAATTAATATTGTGCACCTCCAGTTTAGAATCTGATATCTCAATGCTTTCTTGCAAAAAGGAATCTCGAAAAAGTCATTAAAGGGTTAGTATAGTATTTCATTTCTTTTAAGTATTATATACCAATTAAATTGGGACATAAGTTATTAACCGAATGTTTATATGTTGCTGTAAATGTACTAAAAATATCTTGAGTGCAGCCTTATCAGAAGACAATAAATTTCAATGAGAGTTTTAAACACGAGAGGGTTCCCAACCCTGGCCCTGGCCTATCAGCGTCACAAATCTATACATAAGTGTGCTGTGTCACCAACTAATCGTGTCTGCAGCTGATCAAAATACCGAAAGAGAACTTGGTAGAATTAGTATGTGGGGGGATAAAAATATACGGAATACACAGAAATGTTATTGCTGATCTTCAAGGCATACAGGAAGGCAATGCCTGTCTACACAAGATAAGTGCAACACAGTCATTCTGCAAGCCGTGTACCAGACTCAGCAAATATGTAGGGTACTGCTCACAAGTATTTGAATGTACTCAAACTTGGTACTTCTTGTCTATGATTGCTTTCTTTCCATTTATGTGTTAATTTAGTTTTAAATTATTCAACTAGATAGTTTGGCAATTTTTCTGAAGTAACAATGTCCGTCAGATTTTTCAATTGCCTATCAGATTGATTTTGAACAAGATTTTAGCTGGATAGGAAAATGATAGACAGTCTAATTCATTTAAAAATTGATTTTTAACTCTTAAAAACAAGTTATACAAGGAAAATGTGTTTGTTCAAGTACCAAGCAATATTATATATATATAGCAGTACTATGTATATCTCTCTCTATATATATATACACGCACATATATATATATATATATATATATATATATATATATATATATATATATATATATATATATATATATATATATATGATGGAATGAGGATTCGCTACACAGACATGTTTATGTTCCTGACCTTTTGG
>OY735217.1:21740486-21745486 GCA_963457665.1 Thysanoteuthis rhombus
AAAAATCATATATATATATATATATATATATATGCAAAATCAGTTTAGCTGGCATTGCTAAACATTCATGTATGAAAATCTATTATATATTCCCAACTATGAGATTATTGGCTTGCAAGGGTATTTGGAAGACAACCCTGGCTCATCACCAAGGAGTAGGGGCTGTCATCATTTTGGTCGATTGGGTGAATACGACGCTTTAACGTTTCAGCTATTTTTCCTTTGGCATGTTCTATGCTATGTTGAGTACCTTTTTGATGGGTCCTGGCCAATGAGGTTTTTTGGCTCTTCCAAAAAAATAACCTAACACACTTTTAACAACACTGAGCACTTATACCTACAGACCCCAGGACTTAATAGATGACCCTGCCACTCACTGTACCCTGGTGACTGGCCTAGGACAATCATTCACTAACTGTAACGCATCCAATCCCCATAACTTTCCACATCAAATTTTTTTTGATGACCCCACAAGACATAATTAGTATATTGGATGCCATGAAATATTTTCATCTGATATACTGGCATATGCAGTATATGCACATTTGATTATGTCATTGCAGAAAATATATTTATGTAAACAAATTTTGCAAAAACCTAGTATGGGATGTATTTTTAGCAAAATGTATTCATGTATTAATGACTTGATATATAGAGACATATATATATATATATATATATATATGATAAAGAGATTGACAATTTGGGAACTAAGTTTTTGCTTGGACTGATTTTATTTTCTGCAGTGAGTGAACGGTGTTGATCGGAAAATAATGAAGAATCAATGCCATTTGGTCACTACTGAAGGCAAGTCAATCCAAATGAAAACTTGTCAATTTCTCTATCATGCTATCAGATACTAATATCCATTCATACATACGTCAGACATATATATGTATATTGATATAGATTATTAAGAAATGCATGTATGATCCGACAAAAATTATGAATTGGGTTATATGATATTGAAACTCTATTTAAAATCATCACTCATCATTACATGAATGTATCATCTGGCCTAGACAACATAAATAAATTAAGCAGTAAAAGAAAATTGGGCTGCTGCAGAATCGAATCTTTGACTGATATGGTAACCCCGTTAACATAGTGTTGTTTTTACTATTCGATGACTGTTTAGCTCAATGGTAAGAGCAACGCTACGTTGATTCTAGCAACCGTCCCATTTTCTTTAATTGTCTATTTCTATTTACATTGTCTAAGCCAAACAATACATTCAACACGTAATGACAGGAGGTCATTTCAAATAAGAGTTTCAATATAATATACCACAATCTATAATATAGATATATAAACATACATATCAAAATGTAATACATAAATTTATGCGTATGTATTCTATACAATTTATGTTTATATACAATATTGTAAATATAAAAGATATATAAATGTAAATATACTGAAATGAATTAAAGAAGATGATTATATGTACATGAATATTCTATATATACACATACATATGAATAGCTTACACTATTGAATGTACAAAATAAAATAGGTATATAGGTATATACTACATAAATATATATGTATAAATTCATATATAAATATGTAAATATGATTAGATGTAGGAGTATATATATTTGTATGTTTATAATAAAAAGGTTGTATTTGCTATTTTTGTTTCTATATATGTGTGTAAGTACATGAATATTATATACATTTTAAGTTTTTTTTCTTCCCAAAAGACAACAAAGAGTCCATAACAATATAAATGTTAAGTTGAATTATTTTAAGTATTGGATGACGTGAATATGTGATAACTTACAAAGGTAATTATGAAGATAAATCCCAAGAAACCATATTTACATATACAGTATATATATACATATACATACATAAATATATATATATATATATATATATATATATATATATATACTCTAAAAATCTTTATATATATGTTAATAAGAAATGGATATAATGTGCAACAGAATATTAATGATTGCTTTGTATTTATTGAAATTCTACTTGGAATGACCTTCTATTGTAACAAGGAGATTGAGATACTTTATAGAAATGAACACATAAAGAAAATGGGGCTGCTGCAAGGATTGAACTTGCAACCAATCAAACTAATGTCACTTTTGACTTTCGGGCTATCAGTCAAAGGTTTGATTCTCACAGCAGCCACATTTTTCTTTAATTGCTCATTTTGACTTATGCTGTCTAGGCCAAGTGATTCATTCTCCATGTAACAACAGGAGGTCATTCCAAATAGAGTTTGAAATAACATTAAACATTTATAAACATATATATGTGAATATACGAATCTATGTAAATGTATGTATGTAAAAAAAATTACACATATATATATATATATATATATATATATATATATATATAAATATATGTGAAAATTATGAAACAGTTTTGTTTTTAAATCCTCAAAACTGTTACAGGATAAAATAACTGATAATCCTAACAAGAAAAATCCCCACATATTACTATAATGTCTAATTCTGAATAAAAACATAAAACTTTTAGAAAAGCTCGCATAAACTGCATTGATATGAATTTGGAAATGACTAAAAAATTGACTAAAAGGATCTAAATTTTAACAGAATTTTCTTACATCTTCAGTGTTAAAAGCTGTAAAGCTTTCTGCACTATATATATACATATATACATGCACACACATATGTATATGTATATAGTGAACGTAAAAAGCACCCAATAAATTTCAAAAAGTTAATTTTAAAATCCATACACATGACAAAAAGGGGCAGAAGTTTGAACAAAGATTTCTGATTTTCATGCAAAACTTTATATTATACCTTTTTTATTTTTATTTTTATTTTTAACCTTTCATCCAAAGTCTGTCAATTTTGAAGATGTAGAGGGATGTTAAAATGAACTTTTTGAAATGTAACCAATGCTCTTTACATTCATTGTATATATATATATATATATATATATATATATATATATATATATATATATATATATATATACATATACAAATGATTTGACAAGATTTACAGCTTTGAAATCTGCAGATATAAAATAATTCTTTCAAAATTTATACATATATATACACATTTTACTCTCACAGCATGTATATATATATATATATATATATATATATATATATATATAAATATACATATATATATATATATATATATATATATATATATATATATATATATATATACATATATATATGTATACATATATATATATATATATATATATATATATATATATATATATGTATATATATCAAGATGGATTAATGAGTCCGTAGCTTGACACATGTATTCTTGAGTGAAATTTTCACTGTATAAAATCCAATGTATGTGATTTATGAAGAAGTCTTAGTTCAAGTGCATTGAAAAGAGAGGATGTCATGTTGGAAAAAAAAATTTGTTGAGTAAAATAAATGCTTTTTTTTATTATTGGACTACAGAATTATTGATGTATTGATAGATATATATTTTCATATATCAATATCCATCTATAAATGTATATATATATATATATATATATATATATATATATATATATATATATATATATATATATATATATATATATATATATATATATATATATATATATTTAAAAATTAATTTTTTTTACCCCAAAGCAGTAGGTATAATAACATTTTTGGACTGCAATAACTTTGTATGAATGTTAGCATATGTTCTGTTGAGTGGAAACAAGGAAAATTTAATGAAGTATCAACAAGTCCCTTATCCGTCGCATTCAACCAAAGATGCATAGATGGGCAGATGTAGATATAGATATATGCTTGGAATCTTTAAATCAATCTTTTCAGAATACAGGCATTCAAAGATATGTGTGGGTGTGTATGATCATGCAATACTTTTATCCATACATATACACCTCTCCAACTTTTGTGAACGTACACATATAAACAGACAAATACCAAAATATAAGCAATGATAATAACATTTGATAAGTAGACTTTCATATATATATTATACATACATATTTATATATATATATGTATAGATGCATTCAAAGATTGGAATCATAATGGCAAAATATCCTTTGTAATTAAGGAGTTCCTTAAATAATGTGATTTTGATTATTGCAGGTTTTGATGTAGTAAGGCAAAGGTACTCCTCTACAAATGAATGTTACCAAGTACGAGCTGAAAAACTCTTGTAGCTAACGGAAAATTTTGAAACAAATTATCCCCACTCATCAAGGGATACCTGTACTTGTATATAGACTTATGCATTCAGGTAAATGTAAATATTTATTGAATTACTGATGTGTTTTCATTCAAATATATTTTTGTGTATTCAAATACATACATGTCTTTATATGCTTATATTTCAATATATACTTATATGTATATACATATATATATATATATATATATTTATATATACATAAACTACAGTGCCATGTCATGCAAATCCATTACTTTCCAATCGCTGTTAATGTATTATATTCAGATATTTTGTGTTATACACAGAATATTAAAATATATTACTGTTATATAAATTTGGATTCTTATGTCGTACGTTAACTATTATTGTGGGGATCATCAGCTGTTTAACCAAGGACCTATTTAAAAGATTTTATACATACATATATATATATATACAAAAATATATATATATATATATATATATATATATATATATATATATATATATATATGTATTTATGAGTATATCATATAGATGCACTCAAACATATTAAACATATATATGCACATGCTTATATTGACAAATATATTCACTAAGTGTGTATAGAAACATAGAGTTTTAAATAATGTTGTGAATGTATTTCTGTCACATTGCTAACGATAATTTACGCAAACACCTTGCTATGCACGTCCTGTAAATCTATTCAAACATATACGTGTACATTCTTACGTTGATATTTACATTAATTTATTTTAGATTTGTACGTGCGTGTATATAAAGATAGAGTTTTTAGTAATATGATCACATTGTTAACAGAAATTTGCACAACACACCTTGCTGTGAATTACTTGC
>OY735217.1:21747986-21750486 GCA_963457665.1 Thysanoteuthis rhombus
TCTCATCTCATTTATGTCAATGCTATTCTTTTCTTTTCAATGCAACAGTTCAACTGTTTAGCTCAATGGTAAGAACAATGCTGTTTTGAAGCAGCTATCCTATTGTTTGCAGGTTCAATTCCTGCAGCAGCCTCATTTTCTTCAATTATTTATTCTATATAATATATATGTATATATGTATATGTATATATATACATATATATGTATACACATCAGTTTTGATGCATAAACTATTAAATTATGACTAACAGCAAAAATATCCTCACTCAATTATTGGTATAATAAACTTGATTGTTTTTGTATTAAGAATTCATTTCACCTACTTATATGTAAGTCATTTCAAGTACCTAAAAATGCAAGCATACACACACACACACATACACGCATGTATACTCATACATGCGCACTCATTAATCTCTTTTTCCTAAAGTATAAATATTTAAAGAATAATGCTGCGCCTCACATGGAGAGACCACAAAACAGCACTGTACATCCGGAAAAAGACAAGAGTTAGAGACATCATAGAATCCATAAAAAATCTTAAATGGCGGTGGGCTGGCCATGTTGCAAGAATGGCAGACAATCGATGGACATCACAACTCACAACATGGATTCCCCAAGACCACATGCGCAACCGAGGCCGGCAAAATGTTAGATGGAGAGACGAGCTAGACAGGTTCAGGAAGTACTGGCTCCGTGACGCCCATGATAGAGAAGTGTGGCAAATCCTGGGGAAGGTCTATGTCCAACGACGGACGCTAAAAGACTGATGATGATGTAGTGAGTTGGACGTTCCTTTGGTGTCATTAAAAAGAGCCACTGTAGTCACCGAGGTAGTTATGTCCCTCACACTCACCAGTAGCAATCAGAGTTCAAGCTCAGGTAAAATGCTTGATTTTGAATGCTGATTTTTAGAGGATCCCCCCCCTTTCATAAAAGTTTAGCACAAAACAAGTCTCCATATCTTGAAGTTCCTCTTTGTACTGCACTGAGCTCATCTTCTTTAATAGTATGATTTATTTATTTTATCTGTTTGATGTATTAACCACGTAACGACAGGAAATCATTCCAGATAAGTTTCTATATAATATATCGTAATTTATAATTCATTCTGTCAGACCAAAATGTCCATTTCCTAAATACATACTGTCACATTGGAAAAGACGAAAAAAAAACGAGAATAAGCAAGATGAAAATTTGGGTGGAAAGCCTTTGCTTTATGGGCGGGCTGTTTAGCTCAATGGTAAGTGCATCGCTACGTTGAAGCAGCTACCTATTGGTAACAGGTTCGATTCCAGCTGCAGCTGATTGTTTATTCTATTTTTATGTTGTCTAAATTGAATGATATATTAACCGTGTAATGACGGGAAAGCATTTCAGATAAGTTAATACTTAATGTAACGCAATTTATAATTTATTTTATTTGATAAATTAAACCAAGGAATTATTGTTAGTGCACCTCTCTGTGTATACTGTTTGCAGCCTTATTTATATTATAATATCTATATGAATACATGCATTCATAAGTATATATATATAATTCAGCACTTTAAGAACTTATCAAACATTCTTGATCTTGTCATTAAACAGTTTGTCTGCAAACTGGAAAATCAACGAAAATGTTGGATAGACAAAGTTTATCTGTTGTTTTAAAAACATATCTGAATGGAAAATTGCTGCCTCGATACAATCTTTTGAAATATATGATTGTGTTCTGAATTCATTTCTTTTTTTCTCATCAGAAGTAGGAATGTTTTTTCATTCATTATTACTAACAAATATTTGTGTGGAATCAGTGCTACAAGTAAGAATTACGGCTAGATATGTACTGTACTAATGTAGCAGCAGAAGTCATAGTGTAATCTGTGACAGTAACTTCCCTTGTACTGGCTACAAGTGCTGTATTTTGTGGAGTGTTTTTATCTACATAACTTTTGAGGTAATGATTTTCATGTACAAAAGACATTCACAAATAAAATGTTATTTTTGTTGTTATAATATAAAGTGCCCAACAGGTTAGAAATCAAGCTCTCTCTCTCCCTCTTTCTATCTCCTTCTCTCTCTCTATCTATCTATCTATCTATCTATATATGTATATATATATATATATATGTATATATATATATATGTATACTCACTCATACACATATATATATGCACACATGCATATATGCACACATGTTTACAAACACATATACATACGTATATGCACACACATTTATACAGACACACACATATATATATATATACACGCACACATGCATGCAAATGCACACACACATATATATATATATGCACACACATGTATATACATATATACACACACTCACACACACACACACACACACACACACACACACACACACACACACATATATATCATAACCTTGTTTGTATGTTTGTGTGTGCTGCAGTCTAATCATGAAAAAAGCAATCACTTTACTCAACAAATTATTACTTTGTTGAACTCCAATCCAAGTCAGGAGTTGACTTTATATTT
>OY735217.1:21755486-21912986 GCA_963457665.1 Thysanoteuthis rhombus
ATTGAGAAAAAATACTCTTTTCCAAGAAGATAAAATTATTTGGGGTCTTTTCAGGATCTAGTATAATTGTGTCAATACTACTGGACTTATCATAGTGATTCACTTAATGGCTGGTGTAGCATATATATATATTTTATTTAGGAGCTAGATGGCTGAAAAAATCCGCATTTGCTTCATATTATGTCTAGAAAATATTTATTTTTTTCTTTTTTTTGGAAAATTCACCCTGAAATAAGTTTTTTGTTGGGGCAATTTGCAATGTAATTTTATGCTAAGTCAGTTCCTTAGTTTGTGTCCAGCAGCTATCAAGCTGGAAAATTTGGACCTTTTTAGTGATCATTACCTAACAAAAAGAGAGAGAAGAAACTTATTCAATGATCGCCTCTTTTTCCAATTTTTTAATTGATCAACCTCAACGCAGCATGCTGCCAAAAGATGTTGGTCACGTGACAGTTTCTACTGACTGACCAACCAGACCTGGTTTTTTATTTTTTTAAAGTTTTCTTTGAGATTTTTCTATAGCAATGGGCTGAAATTCCAAACATTTACTCCTTATTATATCTAGGAAGAACTCAATTTATTGTTCTTTAAAAAAAGGTTTTTAGTGGAGGGGGGGGCTTTAATTTTCAGTATTGGTTTATATTAAGTTGATCCATTGGTCATATGACCAATGTCTTTTGGCAGCATATCATACTGGCGGCCATCAATCATTAAATTGGAAAAAGAGGTGATTGATGAATAAGTTGCTTTCCTTGTGTTCTGTTGTGCGGTGATCCTTTAAAAAGTCCAAATTTTCAAACAGCAAGTGCGAATACTGCCAGATATACACTAAAGGACCAATTTAGCATAAACTTACTTTGCAAATTGAACGTACCCTCTAAAAACCCATTTAGGGGAGGAATTTTCAAAAAATAAAAACATATTTTTTCTAGACATAATAAGGAGTAAATATTCGGATTTTCAGCCCTGTAGCTTCATTAGTGCAGCCAATTGCCTGATACATATGTAGGGAGCCAGCTAAACTCAAAAACTAAAGAAACCTTTGGTGACAGTTTGGAGGACAGTTTCTAGAAATAGCCACCTAGGGCAATGAGGGCTTAGTTCCCTTCAAAGTACTTTCTTTGAGACATTACGCTTTGATCCTAACTTCCTTCCATTTTTTACAAATAATCTGCTGGGTTTTCTTTCAGGATCCTCATCAGCCACCTCATTTTATTATCATCAATCTTACTCACTGCCTGAAACCTCTTTGGGGGAAGCCAGAAATCACAGGTACTCAAATCTGGACTGTTATGTGATGAAAGTCGTGGTTGATGCAATACTTTGCGAAAAAAAAAAAAGCCCAGCATAATTCTGTATACTACGGTCACACAGTACACAAGCTCACTCTATGGAATCTTGCAGCAGACCGAGCAACCCCATAGGAAATTGTCCATCCATGCAAGCTTAGTAAGGTTCCCTCTGATTGATTGCAAAGTTACATCCAGTCTGTGCAACCAGCTCTCTAGATATTCAAAAGGGCTCGATCCTTTCTGGTCACACCTTGTAAACATATAAACTGAAAAGTTTTGCAAACTATCTCTTTACATTTTCCTTTCCTCTAACTTCAAGTTGCTTTGCTCTATGTATAAAATCCCGAAATATCCAAGAAAGCAAGTGAAATCAAATTAGCATATATCAATATATACCAGCACTTTAAACTCGTCCAGCTTCTTCAGAGCTTTGGGCTAAAATCTTTAAAGGGGTCTGTCAAATGAATAGCCATATAGAGCAGGAAATCAAGAGAAAATTCATTTTCGATTCCTTTTGACTCTTTAAAAAAAAATTCTCCCAGATATTGCTTATTATTGCTTGTTAGATTCATTAAAAATTATGCCTTTTTTTTTCCTCTATTCACATCCACTTATGGTGCTTGAGAGAGGAAGACAAATCTGCCTCTGGGTCTTTTTAATTCCATACATCCTTTACATGCAAAAAAAAAAAAAACGAATTGCTTTTGTTGATTTTATTTTGTTCCTCTGAGATCAGGATTGTAAGAGATGGAAGAAAAGATGCTGAGGTTTTCTTTGAAATAGAGTAGCACTCATTCAATCAGGTATTTTGAAAATCGTTTTTTTAAAAGTTGATATATTTCAAACCTCAGCTAAGATGATTAATGTGCTTTACAGGAATCTGTAAGTAAACTGTTTATTCACATCAGAATTATTGAACAGCAGCTCATTGCGAAGATGAGTGAATAACTATGTTTGGTAACTTATAAACATCACCCCTGCTGAAATAAGGCAGGGGATTTCAAGTGAAAAGACATTTCCCAGAATTCCTCTCATTTATCACCCAGTTTTTGACTCCTCCAAGTTCTGGCCAATGCGGGGCAGGACAACTAAGAAAGGTCTTGTATGCTGTCAAATATGGTTGTTTTGGGGACAAAAACCTCTGCTTTATCACTGTGTTTTAATTTATATTCAGTATAAAAACAAAAATATCAAATACTGGAAAGTTTTGGTGAAGTACAGAGCACCAAAGTCACCAAATACAGGTTGAAAATTTAATTCTAGTTCTGATGAAAATGGTGTCCTTATCATTTTTATTCTTTTTTGTGCATGATTAAAATTCATCTCCATTTTGTGAGAATGATTAAAATAATAACAAATGAAAATATCAATTTTTGATTCCCTTATTTGATGGCCTGTAATTAATTATCAATACTGATAGTAATAGGTCTGGTTAGTCACTCAATAAAAACCAATGTCTTTTGACAGTCTACTGTTTGAAGGGTGATCAACTGAAAAATTGGTAAAAGGTATGATCAGTGATTAAGTTACTGTCATCACTTTTTGTTGGGCCGTTGTCACTAAAAAGTCCAAATTTCAAAAAAACAAAGCAAATGCTGCTGGATACAAACTAGAAGACCAATTTAGCATAAACTTACATTGCAAAATAAATTCCTCTCTGAAAACTTATTTTGAAAGAAAATTCTACGAAACAATACATCTTTTTTTCTAAGTATAATCTGGAGAAAATGTTGGAATTTTCAACCCTCCAACGCCATTGGTGTGGCCTATACTTGCAATTCATGTATACATATATTCATAGCCCACCAGCCAGCCAGATTTTAAAACTAAAGAAACTTATGTTGACAGTTTTGGTGACAGTTGCAGTTGATGGTTTCTAATGATCCAGGCTTATAATGATTGGCAATGTATGTTAGTACTGTGTCACAATGTGCTACATCATCACATACTGACATAGTTAAAATAGAATTTCATGTTCTGATGACGTAGTAAAAATGCCAAACTTATAGAATAATAAAAGATATAAAAAGTAATGAGAACAAAAACAAAAAAATCTCTTTGTGGTCAACACAATGCCATTCTCCAAGGTCACTGCAATTGAAATTGATTTGAAATCTGACCAAGCAATATTTAAAGAATAGATTTTAAAATAAGAAATCAAATAGAGTTTTCACCTTCCATATTGTGATTAATAAACAACCTGCCTTGATTTTAGCCATTCAACTTCTTACAGTGTACAAGTAAAATAATTTATTCAAATCAACTCAAGGAACAAAGCATTAGTTAGTATAGTTTGTTTTGCATTAAAACTCCTGTGATTGTAAACAGGAGAAAAATCTGATGTCACTGACTTGACTCATGCAACCTCTGCCTACAAGCCTGTTGATATCTGATATAATGTTTTCGATATTTTCAATTTTAGTTGTAGTAAAATCATTCAATTATTGAAATCATTTTTTGACAGCATGAGTAAACTGGTTATAGTAATAATAATAACTGTATCCCATATAAATGAATCACTATAGCCTTGGCATGGAACTCTTATTTGATTACACTGTGAACATATCATTTGGCCTAGACAGCATAAATAGAATAAACAATTTTAAAAAATGGGGCTGCGGCAGAAATCGAACCTATAACCAATAGGGATTGCTGTTTCAACATAACGTTACTCTCACCAATATAATGTAACTCAGTTTTTTATCATTCTGCTGGATCATATATCCATTTCCTAATAATGCAATAAATAATTAACAAAATGAAAATAATTACATTGATAATTTACCTCTGCCAACAAGGTTGGGGAAGGGATAGGAATTCATTTGTGTTCATCTGTTTGTCTGTCTGCCTGGATGTTATCTCTAAAAATGAATTTCAATAAAAATTTTGTGAAAGTAGAGGTCATCAACTAAGGAAGAGATGAAGAAATTTGAGGACAGATCCAGTTATTTGCTTTTGATTGAGAATATTTTGATCATTCTACAGGAAAAGATGTTAAAAACAAAAATTAAAAAAAAAGGTTAAATTTGAATTTCAAGGGAAGTCACCCAATATTTGCACATTCAAATTTCTGTCTCTTGTTATTTAACGTTTTTATTTTCATTCAGCTTTTAGTCAGTGCACAGTGTTGGCAGAGGTATGCGTCTTCTGAGTGCTTTCTAGTTTTTAATATTTGTTCTCCTGAACTGCATCCAACTACCTGACCAGAGAATAATTAGTAAGTGAGAATACATATTCCACATATTCCATTTAGCAGTGATGTTCGAAACTGAGAAATTTCCATGAACAAAGAGTGTGCTGGGTTACTTGGTGGACTCCCTGCTAGGCAGCCTTTGGCTACGGACCTTTCCTGCCAACTATCTTGCCTGCAAGGTGCTGGTTGTTGCAATAAAATTAAAGGTCTGGCGCAAATACTTGAGGGTCCTTAAGGACTTCGAACGGCCCCTGCTCCATCCTTTCTCATCCACCCCACATCTCCAGCTTCTTAAAGAGCCGATAAAGTACGCTGGGTTAGGAGAGGAAATCAGCCAAGCAATGAGGTATGAGGGAGGTGTACAAAGCAGTAAGAAAATAGGACACAGTTTTGATTAAGGGGCTGGAACAGATGGGAGGGTTGGTTAGCCAGCAGGAAATCCTTGTAAAAAAAAATTGGTTTACAGGGAGACTCGGCTAATGCTTTCTCTCACTGCAATCCTTTTTTCTTATTAAAAGTGCTGGGCACCATTGTAAGATGGCTGAATGTCTTCTCAGTGATCATCATTACTCCTCCCATTAACGACTGCATCTGCACCATATGCAAATATGAAAGATGGCATTAAGGGGAAGGAAGGGAAAGAAGTTTCGGGGCTCAGCATTGAATGATTTTCTCAAAAGTCTGAACCTAAAAGGTTGGTGGAATATAATGAATTAGTTTCCTTGATCGAAACAAAACCACCTACACCTGGACCCCCACGTTTCCGGCTGAACGTTCCTGCATTGTATTTTTAAAATGTTCCCAAGGATGAGATCAAATCTCATAACAAGATCCGACAGCCTCCCTATCTGCATTTTCAATGACCGTACAGATGAATTCTGTCTCGTAATATATTGCCTCTAAAACTGAATCTTTTTCTTCTTTTCCTTGCTATTTTTTTCTTTCTGATTTCTCCATATCATTGCCCCGACACAAGGAGAAGGATGATATCTATCACTGTTTATCTCTTTGTATAAGTAAGTGTGGAGACGTTTAGGTAAGAATAGACGTCTGTATAGATTTATGTTTATATAGGTATATATAAGAAATGAATCTGTCAAATATGGAATGTTCATTTCCTATGTGTATGTTACGGCAGATTAGCAGAATCACCTATTAAGTGAAATGTCCTCATTTTTTTGTAAAAAAAGATTCAATTTCACTTTGAGTTCATGAACTTTCGATCTTGAAAAATAATTGCTTCTATCCCTGTTTTGATTAGATAAACTTTTAATCAAATTAAGGCGATCTATTTATTTATTTTTGTAAAAGAAGAAAAGCCAGATATCTACTTATTTTTTGTAGAAAGGTTTGATTTCATTTTGATAACACAAACTTCTGACTGTAAAAAAACTGTTGTTTTTTTATCGAAGTTATGATTAGATAAACTTTTTATCAAATTAAAAAGTAAACATTTATTTTTTTTATAAAAAATGGTAAAACTTTGCGAAAAAGAGATTTTGTCGGTATGGTGTAACGTAAACATATGAATAGATATTCACACAAACACACGACTATGGATAACCGTTAAACTGTTGGATTTTTATCATCACCATATTATTATGTAAGCAAATCCTGGTTTCCTAAGGTTGAGCTGGACCAATCATTAATAGTTGTCAATCGCTATACATAGCAACTATTTAAATATACTACCAAATTGTAATACTGTGAGGGGTACAAGGTATTTCTTTGCAACCAGAATAGATTGTACCTCAGATGCTTTCCAAACGTATTGTATTTTTCATTTTGTGTTGTATACATGGTAAAACCTTAACTACCACTCTCTTCCAAACCTCAGATATGGAAGTCCGAAATTGCTATTATTCTGATTCAATTTTTTAGTTCCCTTAAGCATTGGTTCCCATCTGGTATTAGTTTCAACACTCAGCTGACATTTTTAGACAAACTCACGTGCCTCCTCTTTCACATGACGTAGTTTCCAACATGGCTCCCCATCAATTATCATGACTTCATTTCACACTGAAGGAGAGATGTGTTCCCTCTTTACTGATATATCTTCAATCAAGCGATTTCAAATACTCATTATCGTTCGATCTAGCTACCTAATTGAGGTGTGTAGGCAGCATGAAAACATTGGAGAGTTTACTTGCTGCATGACAGGATTGCATATGAGTCCAGATCAAAACAGGATCCTCAAATTAAGCGGGCGGACCCATCCGAAATGAAACACCGATATAACAATCTTATTTTGTCAAGTAGCACATTCATTTGTTTGTAAAATCTGCACTATCCATGTGAAACAAATACAGGTCACCTCAGCAAACTATTTAACTATCTCAAGCATTTCCATGATGTTATTTCATTGGTGGTTTAATCCATCTTATTATTGTTGCTCTTTCTCATAACACCATCAGTTGATATATTTTTTATCTTTACTATTATTTTATTGCTAGTTTTACTCAATCTCATTATTGTTGCTTTTTATCACAACACTCTGGATCAGCTTGTTGTTAAGGCTTTTTTTCTGCAAAAATCTGACGCAAAAGACACTTTGACCACAAGCTGCCTCCAATGAGACACAAACTTGCATCCTACATTACAGGAGTCAATCTTTCCTGGTCATTGGCTTGACCAATATAGCCGCAGAAGCATTGGTGATTGTGAATCACAAATTGGTAGTGTTCCTGCAACTCTTTCCACTTCAATTTTCTCTGCTCCTTTTATTCTCTGACCTCATTGATGTAATTAACGTTAATCAACACTAACCACAACAGATTGGTCTAATTACTGTTGCTGATTATTCATGTGTTCTTACATTTATATGTTTTGGACAACCATCAATGATGGCAATAGGTACATGTGCTTGTTTTTGTTAGTGTGTTTGTGTGTTCAAGAACTTCTGGCCATACCATTTTGTCCACAGACTTGGAAATTAATATCAGTACTCCACTTGACCCCTTCTAAAAATGTTGTTTTTTTTACTTTTGGAAGAAAAACTCTTTTGAACTTTTTGGGGGCCTTATTTTCATTAATAATATCTAGTTTCTCCAGAATTTAGTTGTTCAGTTATTGTCTGTGGCAGTTATTGTCCGTGGCAGTGAGTCTATATATCTATCAATCTATCTCTCTATCTACCTATACTTTGATCAACATTTTCTGTCTAAAGTACAAACTTGAAAGTTTTGAGAAATTTTGCACATATATTCCTCTCAATAAATAAGGAAGAAGATTATTTTTTTTCGAAAATCCCCCCCTCCCATAGGTTTTTAGTGTGTGTGGGGGGTTCAATATGAAGTGCAGATTTTGGCTGAATTGGTCATTAATTTGCACCTGCTTGTTTTTGGAAAATTCAGACCTTTTTTGGTAATCACAGTCCAACAAAATGCAAGAGAAGTATCTTATCCATTGATCACCCTTTTTTTCAGCCTAATTGATCATTCTGAACACTGGATATATAAGTGGTAGTGATTCATAATTTCCGTTGAAATGCTAGTTTTTTAAATTTTTCAGATAAAGCATTTTCATTACAATCATTTTGTTACTGTTTTTTGACTATTTTATTGTAGTTACTTTTTATCAAAAGACTTTGGTTTGATACACTTTTTGACTGTGAGAGGCAAGAGTACAGAATTGAAGATAAAGACCTATCTTATGATGAACTTGAACTCACATCCTACATCTTTGGTGTCAATCTTCCATGGACATTGTTTTAACCATTCCGGTCACCTTGTGCAATCGTTAGAGGTTTGTCTTGCAAAAAACATATTTCACAAATGTTGTGACTCGCTGTTCGTGTCACTTCTATTGAGTGTTCACCTGTGAATATGAAAACTGTTGTGTCAGTTTTAATCTCAGACTGCACGTTAACCAACCTATGATATCATCTTTAAGAATACTAATTTTTTTGTTTTTGTTTTGTGTCACCTCAGTCACTTATTTCCCAATATCTGTTAACGCAATTTATGTGATTTTCTTCAGTGTTTTTTCTCTGTTTTACACAGACTTTGTTATTATGGTATGATGTGTTATTTTCCCTTGTTGGGATCATCGGTTGTTTACCATGTAACTGTTTCAGGGATTTTAAAAGCAAAACGTTTATATAGATACGGCACCCCAGCAGTGTTGATCAAACACCAACTCCCTTTATATATATAAGATTGCAACCTTGATGGAAAAAGCATTATTTTACATAAGAAATACTTACTTTTCAACATCATCTACATCATTGTCAATGTACTTAATTCAGTAAAGTGTGTGTGTATCTGTGTGTGTCTGTGTCTGTATCTATACATTTATACATGTGTATATATATATACATGTGTATATATATATATATATAGAGAGAGAGAGAGAGAGAAAGAGAGAGAGAGAGTATATGTATAAACATGTACATATATATAAGTAGGTTCATCAGTAAGTTAGTAGCCTGATTGTATATTAAAGCATTTATTTTACACGATGAATATTTAATAATTAATTATTATATAATAATAATTAATATTCTTTCCTTAACTAATGCCCTTCCATTAATCATATGTCAAACATTATGAAAATTTTAGATCAAAATTTAGTCAATAGATATATTGATCCACCCTTGTATATATAGATGCATGTGTTCATGTATATATATATGCATATATATGAATATATGTAGATATTTTTTCTTTTATATAAATATACATTTTTTTTTTTCATATCATGATTAACGCTCCCTTATCCAGGGTTGAGCATGCTTTAAGTGAGGTAACTTGTTCATTATAAGCTTATGAAATGCTCTTCCAACTTAGGAATAGAGCACTCTGATGGATGAGGAATTCTGCGTAAATAAATAAATCACTCAAGTTCAACCTTACTGACTGTCCAGCTTTATGTAAGGCAGAGATAGGATGCTAGCCTCTAGGTTTCGATCCTACCTCGTGGTACTGGATGGAATAATGGATAGTCTATAGACACACGGAAGAGTTGTAATGCAACGAAACTGCTGGCTGTGGATGACACAATTATTTAATTATTATATATATATATATATATATATATATATATACATATATATATATATATATATATATATATATATATATATATATATATATATATATATATATATATATATCCTGGACAGCTTCACTGCTTTATGCTCTAAAGATGCTGCTCTAAAAAAATTTCCTTTTTTTTAAGCAAAGAAAGTTTTTCAGTTTTCAAACATTCAAGATGTAATCATAATCAATTATACAATAATAACCGTCAAACAAAAGATATTCAGAGAGATTTAGTTTTTATAGAGAATTAGATCTTATAGTACTATCAGTGATATTTTTATACATATATATCTGGATGTTAGGAAAATAATACTGAATTCTTGATACCAATTTTCAGTTGTGTCTTTCAACAATACAATAATATATTGTACCAATATATACAGCTTATTTTAGTGATTCAAATGTGCTCTTTTACTGAATATTCAAAGTTTATTTTCAGAGCTTGGTGTAAACGCTTAAACCTGAAGATGAAAAAAAGAAGAATTACATATAATCCTCAAGCATAAGTATATACTGAATCAAAATGTGTCTCAAACAGCTCCTAGTATTTACTCAGCATGGGACAAGGGACCCACCCCGCGTATAGAGTGCAGAATGGTTTCAAAAGTTTTGTATTCAAGATTTGAGGCTCAAAGTTCAAGATTGATGAGGACATCCGTCTGCAATTGAAATTGAACAACTGGAGACATTGGTCGCAAAGAGAAAAACCCATGGACATACCTCAGATACTGGATGTTGGCATTGTGATAATATTGAACCATCCGAGCGGAAAAACCTGATATGTGGGTTCTACATGAATTCAATAAAAACCATTAACAACAAAAATGGTCATTATTTTCTCAACAACCTTATATATATATATATATATATATATACATATATGTGTGTGATGTATAATGTATAATCCATCTATCTATCAACTTCATCTTTTGAAAGGCATACCACTGACCCCCATCAAAGGTGTGCAATATTATTGAAAAATATGATAGTCTTTGCCTTCTCTCTACCGCTCTTTCTATCCATGGTTCATTTGATTTCAATGCCTTGTCAATATTTTCCCCTTAAAAGGCAAAACTAAAGGGAAAACACCATCAATCATTCTGACAGCAAAAGGTTATTGAGTAAAACATGCAATGATTTGAAAAAATAATTACAAAGATTACAATCAGTTCAATAAACAAAACTGAAAACAAAGGTGATAGAACGGGCCAAGCGTTATGAATGAGATCAATACAAAGAACTGCAGATAATAATTCCTAATTATTAAGAGTTTCCAGGCAAATTTCAAGACAAGTTCTCATAACTATATAAAAGTAGGCAACAGAAAGTTCATAATGATAATAATAATGATGATGACAATGATGATGGTGATGATGATGACAATCAACATCATCATCATTGTTGTCATCATCATTATCATCATCAATATCATTTCTATTATTATCACTGTCATTATTATTGTTATCATTATCATTTGTAGTATTTTCACACCAGCTGCCCAGTGGTCAATGCTGAGGACTGAGTGACAGCAAGTCTTTCCAAGTCGTCAACCCTCCTCTTCGTACCTCTACTGCCATTTTTTTCTTTTTTTCTTCCCTCCCCTACCTCTTCTCTTCTCCTTCTCACTCATTGCTAACAGCTGGGGAAGGGTTATAGATCTCAAATATCTCGCACTTTCCTCAGTATTCATGCAATCCATAGCTGTGCTGTGGTCTCTATAGTCCTAATCCTTCCTCTTAACCCTTTAGCCCTCCTGCCGACTGTGAGAGTTTTGAAAGCTCGGTCTTTATTAACCACCACCTGGCAACTGATGTACAAAGGCAAATAGTAATGATAATTAATAATATTGATAATAATGATAGGTCTGGTTAGTCACTAAACTGAAATGGTCATGGGATCAAAGTCTTTTAACAACATCGTATGAGGGCAATCAATTGAAAAATTGGGGAAAAAAACGAATGAGTAACTTCTAAAATCTAGGAACACAAAAAAATTCGAATTAGAGAAAAAAACAAACTTAAATGCTGTCAGACTCAAGCTAAAGGATAAATTTAGCATAAACTTACATAGCAAATTGAACCCCCAACTGAAAACTTATCTAGTGGGAGAATTTTAAGAATGTTTCTCTAGACATTATAATTAGTGAATGTTTAAATTTTGAGCCTTCTAGCTCCCCTGATGCCTCCTATACATGTGATATATACATAGCTAGCTAGCCAGCCATCTAGACAGACAGATGAATTTCAAAACTGAAGAAACCTATGTTGACATTTCTGATGACAGATTTGGTTGACATTTTCTAATAATGATAATGTTAATAACAACAGGTTTGGTTAGACACTCAATAGAGACAGTCATGTGAGCAACATCTTTTGGAAACAGGCTGTGTTTGGGTGATCAATTAAAAAGTCAGAAAAGAAGTCTTCAGCAAATAAGTTACATCTCTCGTTTTTTGTCGGGCAGTGATCACTACTAAACATTCAAAATTTTCAAAAAGAAACATGGTGTTGCTGGACACAAAAAAAGGGACCAATTTGACATAAACTTACATTATAGATTGAACAACCACCAAGCATCACCAAAACCCTATTTTTTTGGCGGGAGGAATCCTGCAAAGACAATAGAATTTACATACATATGTATATATATATGTATATATATATATATATATATATATATATATATATATATATATATATATATATATATATATATATATCTTCTTTCCTATACCCCAAACAGGTAAAAGGCACACAATTTTCTCTGTACCGCTGCAAGCTACTCTGAAAAAGATGGCAGGCACCTGTTGAGAAACATCAAAACATGCCCACATGATTATAAAATTTTCGAGATATTACACCTGCTTTTCTCTTTGATTTTTTTCTCTCCACTTGGCAATTGTCACCTTCATCAACATGCATACATACATACATACATACATACATACATACATACATACATAGCCAGCCAGACCAACTTGAAAACTGAAGAAACCTATGCAGACAGTTTTGGTGGCAGTTTTGGTTGATGGTTTTAAATAATGAATATATGGTGGTCACCGATAATGATCAAGTGAAACCAATTCCCCAGCACTCTCCTCAATATGCTGGCTAACTTCAACACTCCTGTGCTCTGAATCATTTCACTCCTTTCACTGAAATCCAATTCTTCCAATCTCCTGACAAATGTACATGGAAACGTTCCCAGTACTCCATTGATTGTGGGCACAATCCTCACCTATCATAGCAGCGCTGTGGTTTGTACCTCCACAACAATTTTTTTTCCCTTCTTTTTCTTTTTTTTCCTACCCTCTTCTCTTCTCCCTATCAGGTCACTGCTAACAGCTGGGGGTTGTGGATCTTATATTTCTAGCACTTTCCTCAACATTTGTGCAGTCTTTAGCTGTGTTGTGGTCTGTGTAGTCTCAATCAATCAAGGCAATTTTATTACATTCAGTTTCTCAAGAAATTGAATGCAAAATCACTTAAATGTTGCCATCATTTTTGGATTACAAGTGTAAACCATTCTTAATAATAGTAATATTAAAAAGTAACCTTAGCTCTAACAACATCTAAAAATATATCCAACAACAATTATAAATGACACGACAGTTCAAAGGCATCCCATTACACTACTCGTGCATTATGGGAAAATTCATAAAGAAAAAAGTAGAATAAAGTAAAAACTGAATCTAAAACATTTTCATCAGTGTTTATTATTTCTCTTTCTCTTTCTAATGTGGTTTGTTATGTTTTACATTCACTTGGAGGTGTAAATGGATTTTTTAATCTACTCACTATCAACGAATATCAAATGAAAAAAAGCTATAGAAAGTTAGAATAAATGGGGAGAAAAGTGCTAATAAAAAGTCTTATTCCATAAGGACAATAGTGAAAAGTAGCACAACACTATCAAAGGCTCCTAAAACAGGAACCTCGGATATTGAAGAGATATATAAAGTAATTTTCATCAATAATTCTTTCAGAATTTTATCTTGGTCCTTTTTTTTTCTTCCATTTGGCAGATGTGTATGTGTGTGTGTGTATGGGGCGAAGCTAAGTTTTGAACGATCGTTTAGGCAGATCAAAAGAATCAATGAAACTATTCCCTCAATTTCAGCCCACTAGCCAATAAGTGACGCACTAAAGCCCGAGCTGAGATCAGAAAGTCATGATAAAAATCTAAATCATCTTCAACATTTCACTCTCTGTTGTTTTTTTAGCGCTTCAGAGATATTTTCTTAGTATTTTTTCTTTCATCCTTTCCAAAATGAATCCCGTGAATGCATTAGGTTCAAATGCAATTTAAATCAACCAAAATATTTTGTGGTGATATGAAACATCTGATGCAAACTAACTACTGTAACAGTCACCAAGCAACATGAATGAATAGAAACAGATAGATGAATTGATAGGAAGGACATTTACATCATGTTGATATTGCAAATTCTACAAGTATATGTATATAATAGCTACGTATAGAAAATTATCACTGAACTACACCCTACCATCAAGTTGACCAGCTGAGGTTTATAGCAATCAAATAGAAACATTATATGAGAAAGATTAACATTATATGACATGAGAGTTAGCAAACATACTGAAAATATCCAAATCATTGAAAATCATTCAGATCAGCTTGGTTATGTTAGTTACTGTCATGTATTGCTTCTGCAGAAATTAAGTGAAAAGAAAAATCACTTTATTTAAATGTTACTGTCTTTTGAACTAACTGCGATGAGTGATGAAAAGAAGATATTGTACAACATCTAACACAAGAGATAGTAGAACTAATGAAATGAATTGCCAGTAAATGTGCCAAAGACTAATCTACACTCAAAGAAGTTGATGCTATGGGTCTTCAACCAAAGAGGGTGATGCTGGGATTGTTCGGGGGGTCTCATGAGCTTCTCCAAGTGAACTAAATGAACGATTTGGAAAAGAACTGCTCCCAATTAGATCAATTGAAGGTAACAATCAACAAAAGGTGTCCAGAATCGGTTAAGAGAAAGGGTATGATATTCCATCAGGATAATTCTAGACCAGGTGTTTCTTTGCTGACCAGGCAAAAATTCTAACAGCTTAGATGGGAAGTTTTCACTCTTACACTGCATTGACCAGATGTTGCACCTTACAATGATTATTTATTCAGGTCTTTACAGTTTTCTCTTGATGAAAAAATTTCAATTCACTGAATGACTGCAGAAAAAAAATGAAAAATCCTTCACTGAGAATGATAAAAAGTTCTGAAACTATGAAGGTGACTGAAAGGCGGCAGAAGATTATGGAACAAAACATTAAATAAGCCTGTCTGCTGCAGTGTCAAACTCCACTCTAACTTCTACTCCAACTGAAGATGATTACTGCAACTTTTGTATTGTATGCATAATGATTGAAAAAAATTATGAAAATATATATTTTTTGTAAAAATGTATCTGTTTGTTAGAATGAAATAAGCCTGTGTATGTATGACAAATTTTCAGTACTATCTATGACTTATCAGTTAGGCTCAGTCATTAAAACAGCCTGCTGACAATCAGTTGGTTGTAAGTTCAGGGAAATATGGGTTTTACATATTGGTTTAAACCCCTAATTTTGGTGAGGATTGTTCTTGTTGTGGTTTGTACTGGAGTTTGATGATATTTTGTTCATTTAAGTTTAAAAAACTGTCTTTTATTTGTACTTGATAAACCAAACTAACTTTTCTATGTTACCAAGTGTATCAACTTCTTCATACCTCTTCATTCCAAGGATGCATTGTGGAATATCCAGTCTTGTTTGTTTCAATTAGAGTAGAGGCATTGAAGGGAGGGGCTATTTGAAAACACCTCCAAGACCCTCAAAGGAGGGTGGGGCCTTCAAAAGCTTTATAAATAGTAGTTTACCTACAGCAATTCTATTGACATGGTACAATAACAAGGATATATTTTTACAGGAATTGCACAAATAATATTTCAGTCTTTGGGATTGTTTTGCACCAAAGTGAAGTGAAAGTGTGTGTTTATTTATTGCAAAGTTTCCTTTTTCGTCAAATCTCATTAAATGTCGGAAGGGGCTGCTCAGGTAGCTGAGTCCCCTGGTTTTTCAAATCCAAATAGCTATTTCTGGTTATGCTACTGTGAGAGAGAAACCAGGATTAAATTGTACACGGAATAAAAAGAATGCTAGCATTCTAAAGGAAATTATGAATCACCACCTACCATATATGCTGTGTTGGGGGTGATCAATTAAAAAGTTGAAAAAAGGGGTGATCAATGAATGTCACTTCTCCTGCCTTTCGTTGGACTATGGTCACTGTGGGAGGTTTGGATTTTTATAAAAACAAGCAGTAACAAACTAAAGACCAATTTAGCATAAACTTGCATTGCATATTGACCCCCCCCCCACAGAAGGCTTTTTTTGGAAGGGAATTTTCAAAAAACAAAAAAAAAGTGTTTCCAACTCGTGTGTGTAAGCAAAATTTTTTTGTTTTTACAATGAACAGTAAGGAAGTCTAGATAGGTACATAGATAGATAGATAGATAGATAGATAGATAGGTGTCGGAGCACATGAATAACCCAAACCTAGCAACAGTGATTGAACCTTTCTGTTGCGGGTAGCGGTGGTTAACATAATTCTGAGATACGGCCACAAGTGACTCAATAATTATGCGGCAGAAACTTCGCAATGAATTCATTTCGGAGATTTGATTCAAATGATAAACATAAAATAGGATTATTCATGGAAACAAACATTTATGATTTCTTAACCATTTGGTTTAGTTGTGTAAGGACCTGGAAATGAATAGTGCCTGAAATAGAGCAGAAAAATGGTTTGAGCATACAAAAATTGTTCCATTGACTGTACACATGGGTATTTTGGATAATATTTCAGTATTTTTGCAAATGTTTTTTTTTTCATAGCTGGAATATTAGAAATACCATTTTGATTTCTAAATTATGCTATGGGTCAGGGGGGGTTCCTCACTTGAGCTAAGTCAAAGGGCTCAGTCGGTAGATTATCTGCAACAGATTATGACTCCCATGAAGTTAATTCTTCTACTGAAGATCTTCATAATTATTTCAAAGGATATTATTATCAGAAATTGTCAATTAAAATTGTCAACATACGTTTCTCCAGTTTTTTAGTTGGTTTGACCAGCAAGTTGGCTGGCTGGTATATATGTATCAAGCATACTGGGCACACCAATAGAGCGAGAGGGCTGAAAATTTCAACAATTACTCCTTATTATGTCAAGAGAAAACGTTTTTTTTGGTTTTTGCTTTTCAGAAACTCCACCTGAATAAGTTTTTAGTGGAAGGTTCAATTTTCCATATCGAATCGATCTTTAAGTTTGTGCTAGCTTATTTTTTTGAAAATTCAGACATTTTAGTGATCACTGTCCAAACAAAAGGAGAAAGAAGTAACCTATTCATTGATTACCTCTTTTTCTAATTATTTAATTTGATCACTCCCCACGAGACTTGCTGCCGAAAGATGTTGGTCACATGACGGTTTCTATTGAATGACTAGCCAGACCTGTTTCTGTTATTTAGCTAAAAGCACTTGCTTACCCTGATTATTACTCCTCATTTTGCTGTGTTTATTAACGAGCTTAGTCTGATTAGAAATTAGATTGATTCCTTTTTTTGCAATTTTTCAAAATAACGAAATGAAAGGAAAGCAATTTTTAAAAGTTTGTTTAGAAATAAGAAATTCTGAGTCCAAAACCAACAAACAATACAAGGCTGCTTCTTCGGTGTTTACTTCACCAAATTCTTCAGCAAAATAGTTGGGTTAATGAAGACAAGAAGAAAAAAATCTTGTTTGATCTGACTTGTTTTGATTAGAACATTTGCTTTCGAGGAATTTGGAAGATTAATCAAAGTGTTCTTTATTTCTCTGAATGTTCTGCTTTTATTTATTTATCTTTCTCTTCTTTGTCTTTTTCATTCATTTCATTCTTCTCTTTCTCCCTATAACTCTTTCCTTTAACTTTCTTCTCATATTTCTTTTCTGTCTCATATTCTTCAAATTCCTCTCCGTCTTTTTCATCCATTTTATTCTTCTATTTTCTTTTCTTTGTCTTTTCACAACTTTTTTCCTTTCTTTATTTCCATCTCCCTTTTAGCCTTTCCGCTTTCTTTCTTCCTATTGCTCTTTCATTCAACTTTCTTTATCCCTTCCTATCCTCCCTTTTTTCTTTATATTTGTCTTTGTCTTTTTCATTCATTTTATTCTTTCTTTTTCTTCTCTTAGAGCATTCTCTCATTTATTTCTTTCCCATTTCCCTTTTTTCTCTCCCTCTCCCTTTTTCTTTTCTTTCTCGTTTTCTCTTTCATTTAGTTTTCTTCAACTTTTTCTCTTATGTCTCTTTTTTCTCTACCTTCATTTTTGTCTTTTTCATTGATTTTATTCTTTCTTCTTTCCTCAAAGCTTTCATTCATTCATTTTTTAAATTTTTTCCATCTCTCTTCTTCCCTTCCCTTCTCTTCCTCCCTATTTCTTTTTCATTCAACTTTCTTTATCCCTTTCTTTCCTGACTCTTTTTTTCTCTGTATTCGTCTTTGACTTTTTCATTCATCCTATATTTCTTTTCATTCCTACTAATTTCTTTGTTCCACATCATACAATTCAATTTTTCATTCCTTTACTTTTTCTTCTATTTCTTCGACCACTTCCTTTCTGTCTCTCTACGGTTCATCAATTTCTCCTCTTTATTTTCCTCTCATTTGATTCCAAATTTATTCATCTATTTATTTTCTCTTCCTTTCTTCCTCCATTTCTTTTTTTTTCCTTTCATTTTTTTCTCCCTTTCTTTCGTCCCTCAAAGTTCTTACAAAATACTGAAAAATAGAATACGTGAACAAATGACGGGGGTGCCATGTAGAGAGTATTGTTTACCGGAAAGTAAACATCAAGGGAGATAATTCATCTGCCAAGTGCATTTTATCTTCTCCAATTCAAGAGAGCGACCTTTGATTCCCTGTCATCAATATTCGCATAAATGTTTTTTCGGTGGCACGAGAGTCCAACTTTATTAATTTTGGTGCATAGTGTTTACCTGAGGTAAATAAATGAAAATAAAAGATTTTAGTTTCATTTTTGAGAGAATCTCTGCTTGCATAAAATATGTCTTGGGTACTTTTCAATTATTTTTTTCTTGGCAAAATATAGAATCACCATAGCCCTGCCAATGACAACCAACAACCATCCAGCCAAGTGGGCCACAAATTATTCTCTCTGTGCTCATCTACGTGTCTTTTCGTGGCTCCTGGTAACATTTTTAGGGCTACAACCTTGAACATTTGTATAAGTACACTGCCAGTCACCATCTAAAACCAGTTTCTTTGTTTTTTTTTAAAAAAAATACCCTTATAGGTCTCAATAGTCATTTTGGACCTACAATAACCCAAATCTTGTGCTGGTATTCTATAGATAATTTTTCTGGATAAAAGATCTATTTTTTAGATAATTGTAAATCATTTCTTAGATAATTAGTTCTGGTATATATGCAGACTACAGTGATTCATTTATGTGACGTACGGATATTAGCAACTCTATTTCTGATCAGAGATGCAGACATTTATTTTTATCTTTTACTACGTATTGGTGGTACTAAGTTTTGGTCATTTTGGCACAAAGCCACAATTACGCGGTGCCCAGTAATGATTGACCATCACAACTAGAGGAATTTGAATTAAGACAGAAGAAATACTTGTCAAAAATTACAAATAATTGACCATGCTCCATCAAAGGAGGCTGACCTGTAGGACTCATTCAAATCTAACCATACAGCTATCTTCATTACTTCTTCTTCTCTTGTTTCCTATCTATTGGAGTTATAGTAAAAAGCAAGAGAAATAAGATGTGATAAAAACTAGTCAAAGATGAATAATAATCGATTATACTTGATCAAAGAAATTCATATAATAGTAACTTGATCTTTGTTATTTTCATTACAACATTGCAGCCAGTGCAGTCACCAGGCGAAGGTCATAATGAGAAACAATATATTTCACAGGACAAAATTAAGTGTTCCATTCAAAACTCTTTGAAGTCTATCAGATTTGACTTACAATGCTGAAAAGTACAATAGTTTAAACATTGTGATAAAAATAACAGAGATGAGGATACCAGTCATTGGATTTTAACTTTGGTATCCTCATCAGTATAGATGACATTTCTTGAAGGTATTTCATTACTTATTCACACATCCTTACTACTTCCTTCCGTTCTTTCTTCCTTCCTTCCTACCTTCCTTTCTTTCTTTTTTTCATCAATCAAAGTTCTTACTTGATAAAGAAAAATACAATATATGAACAAGAAAAATGGATGATATATCGTATTGTTTACTGGAAAGTAAACATCAAGGGAGATAACTCATCTGCCAAGTATATTTTATCTTTTCCAATTTTTTAATTTCAATTCCTTTTGTAGTAATGGTTAATCCTCACCAGGTACTACGTACTTGTAACTTTTGAGTCAGAATAAGCTGAACTTAGTAATACCAACACAAAGTAAAAGATAGAAATAAATGTCTGCATCTCTGACCAGAAATAGAGTTGATATTTTGGGCCTGAAATCATTAATTGAAAGTATTTGAAACTTATTTTATGCTGCAGAAATTCTCTCAGAAATAAAACCAAAATCTTTTATTCTCAATGCTGCAATCTGGACAAATGTAGATATTTTTCAAATTAAAAAAAGATAAAACAAGAGAGTCTCGAGAAAGTAGAAGTCTATGCGAAACAGATGAGACAGACAGATTATAAATTTATTGCTTTTAGTTCTTTCGCCAAACAGAAAAAAAAATGACTCGGATAGTATTTCCAACACCACTCCTAAATGAAAATAATCATAGATAATGCTTATCTATTCCCAGATTAGATCACCTAATCATCTTCTGAGATGAAGAAGGAAGGAATCTTGTTGATCAGTTAAATTGGATAATGATACTCATGTATCAAATCAAAGCCCCCACCCTCTCCTCTATCTTCTCAACATGTAATCTGTTATGAGCTTGCTTGCCACTGAATCAACGGTGTTTTACCACACAAATTCAAAAGGTTGGTTTCTTGGTGTATTAGTCATAAGGATAAGTGGATAAGTAATGAAATACTTTCAAGAAATTAGAGTCAGGTATATTAAGGAAGTTTAGAGATGTATCACGTACCACCTGACTCACACAGAAATTGGATGATTTCTATTTGCTAGACACTTGATAAGTCTGAACTATTTTCAGCTCTTCAATGAAATAATATCCTTCAGCAATTATTTTAATATTTGTTGCTTTTGTCCCTATTCAGTCAGCTATATCAGTACAATATATACATCTCGATTTGGTCTCATTGTAATATAAATGAAAATAGATTTAGTTTTAGGCCCTGAGATGCAGTTTATCTGATGAAGACGACATTAGTTATGGCTCGAATTTGGAATCCTCCATATGTCACTAAGTTCATGAAATGCGAGATGGTGACTTTTGAAAGTTTAAAATTACAAAGAGGTAGATTTTTTTTCTTTGATAAAAGATTCTTATCAGTGTAATCGCTAACGAATACGTAACAAAACCCAGCATCTTAAGAAGTGTTAAAATTTCTCTGAGTCAAGACGTTGCGGAGATGAAACATTTGATATTCAATATAACATCATACTTGCCAGAAAGATCCGCTGCTTCCGCATTAAACTCGAGTTTGTTTGCTTGTGGGTCGATTAGTAATGCTTATTGAACTGTCATAGTAATTCATAAGTACGCTGGTATACCGAATGGGAGTGGGAGGTGCGACCTGCCCTGGGTGACACCATCAGAGGGGTTTTGGCATCGCAAAAATCCAACATTTATCACAATTTTTAGTACTATTTTTCAGCAATTTTAGCAAATCTTTAGCTATTTTCTAGCCATTTTCTAGCTATAAAAAGCTATCAATAGTCTTTTAGCAGCATTTTTTAAAAAATTTTTTCATGGTTAATTTTGTGCAAAAAAAATTTTGAGTTGGCAGCACTGGGGGTGACATCCCAAGTTACCACCTTAGGCAACCCCAATCCTACAAATGCCATTGTATATGTACTGTTTTTCAAAATACTTGAGCAAACAATTACTTTCTGAATTTAACTTGAACAATCGGTGTTTCAGTACAGAAGTTGTTTGAGGCATGTACAGTAATGCTCAGTGAAACCCCATTTTGCACTGATTTCATATAACACTCTTTTTCAAATATTTAGTGATTTTGAATTTCTAAAATGAATAAGGATAAAAGACTGTATCATGGACAGTCTCCAAAACAGCTGTGTTCTATGTACTTTGATTAATGTGCCATGCATATGAGAGTAATCATATATACATACAAAAACACAATGATTTATCATGTAGTAATATACATCGACACCTAGTGATATTTAACCAACTCTGGAAAGTAGCTATCAGATGAGATACACAGCACGACTCCAATTCAACTTGTTGAGGCTCATATATTTTAAAATGAATGTTGGTGCAATATTTTCAGTCAGATAGCACTATGTACATTAGGATAATAATTGTATGCTATCCTGTAAGAAATTATGATTCACACTTATGCATCCTCCCTTATAAACCCAAATTTCTTGCAAAATTTGCTGTTTGTCCACAAGTTCACTCAATTTTTAACCCATCATGGGAAGGAAATAGTCTATGAATGCTCCTGCATAATTGTAAGATGCTGAGAGAAAGGTGTCTGAGAGCTTTTTGAGGCTCCCTCTTCATTAGTGTCTCAGGAGAGTGATTTTTAAAAAAAAACTTCTTTCCCTTGGCTACACCCTGAGTAGACTCCATTTTTCATGATGGTTCAAATCGTTTTCAAACTTGGCCACATTTACAATTAAAACTATCATAAAAAAATGGATTATACTCGGGTTGTAGCAGAGGTGAGTTTTTTTTGTTTTTTTTAACCACTCTCCTGAGACCCTAATGGAGAGGGAGCCTCCAAAATCTTCATGAATAGAAGCTCACCCATTGAATTTCTACAAACATTATACAATTTCAAATCTAAATGATGGAGGTAGGGAACTCAAGGGTCCAAGTACCCCCTCCCCTAATCTCCAACTACACCCCAGGGTCTATCACCGTCATTTGTGTTTGTATCACGCAGAGATAGCCTATCCAGTTCATATCTCAAAACAAGTTCAGAAAGTATTGGCTCCGCAACGCCCATGATAGAGAGATCTGGCAAATCCTGAGGAAGGTTTATGACCAACAAGGGTCAATAAAAGACTGATGATGTTGATGATAATGATGATCCTGTATAGTACTTAATTGTTCAAGGCTGCATATTCTAAGAACATATATAGAGCACAAATCGAAGTATTAATATATTATGGGCTCATTAAATATATATGATATCTATATTTATTTATTTGATGGACTTGTATCTGTTTCATTCATATTAATAAGTTGTATCATTTATATTAGTATATTGTATTTAACCATTCAATTCATATCGATATTTGAAGTAATGAGATGTGCAAAATCAGTGAGTTAGATGTGTATGATTGAACTATCATTATTGTTGGTCAGGCAAAATGGTTTTCGAAAACAACGGTGCTGGAAAATAGGTGATATACCTCTAATTAATTCCTTCTTTTACTAATTTTTTTTTATTTCATTTCTTTATCCTAAGCCAACAGCATTTTGTTACCAAAACTGTCGACATTGGTTTCTTTAGTTTTTAAGATGGTTTAGCTAGCTGGATGGCTATGTACGTGTCACATGCTGCATCAAAGGAGCAAGGGGTGGAAAATCTACCCCTTATCATGACTTGAAAACATGTTTGTTTTTGTTTTTTAAATTTTCCCCAAATAGGTTTTTAGTTTGGGGTTCAATTTGCAATGTGAGTATATATCAAATTGATCACAATGAATATTTGGACTATTTTTAGAAGCAACTTATTGGTTGATCACCCCTTTTTCCAAATTTTTTAATTGATCAACATGGCTCACTGGCAGATGTTGTTTACATGATGGTTTCTATTGAGTGACTAACCAGACCAGTTTTCTATGGCTTTTTTTCATCTTCTTTTCTCTTCTTTCTTTGTTCCCTTCTTCTTCTTCTTCTTCTTCTTCTTCTTCTTCTTCTTCTTCTTCTTCTTCTTCTTCTCCTTCTTCTTCTTCTTCTTCTGTTCATTCGTCTTCTGTTCATTCGTCTTCTTTTCATTCTTTTTTACTTCTTCTTTTTCTTCTCATTCTTTCTTATACTGTTCTTTCCCCTACTTCTTCTTCATCTTCTTCTTCTTCTTCTTCTTTTTTTTCTTCTTCTTCTTCTTCTTCTTCTTCTTCTTCTTCTTCTTCTTCTTCTTCTTCTTCTTCTTCTTCTTCCCTTTTTCATGCTCTTCTCTTTTTATTACTTTTCTCTCTTCCTATGCCTTTGTTTTCATCTCATTATTTCCTTCTTCTTCTTCTTCTTCTTCTTCTTCTTCTTCTTCTTCTTCTTCTTCTTCTTTACTAATCCTTTTCAACTCCTCTCTAATACATCCCCCATCTCCTCTTCATCTGAACCTTTTCCAAAAGTCAAAAGAGGACTTTCCATCCTAGATCTCAAAGACTTACGACAGACTACATAGAAAGCAAATGACAAAGGCAGAAGCAACAACTCAAATTTATCACATCTTGCCTCAAAGAAATCCAACAGGACATATATTTACAGACACTCCATTGGCATCAGACTCTAAAAGAAACTCCCGTCTTTCACCTGTCAATCTCATCTCATCTTCTGACCTTCCGGGCAACACAGAATGGCTGTCTCTCTCTCTCACACACACCAGCACAAGTTATATATTGTCCTGAGAGAAAAAAGATAAAGGCAAAAACTACATTCATCTGCAAGATGAGAATGTCCACTCTGCAGGGTCATAAGGATTATTTTGAAGGGATTTTTCATGGTGTTTGTCGCACTCATCCAGCCCTTTGTACAACCATAGTTATACTGACCTCGTTCAGCTTCCAGGGAAGTTTTACCGTTGATTCATGGCTAATTACCTGCATAGTAATTCCTGGTTTTGGCTTTTCAACGAGAGTTAATTGCAAAACATCAAAATCTTCGAAAATGCCATTCTGTTGTTGGTTTCATCATTTCATATTCTTTACGAGTTATAAGGTAATATAAGTGATTAGCACTTTACCTATAAGTATATATATATATATATATGTATATATATGTATATATGTATATATATATATATATATATATATATATATATATATATATATATATATACTAGCTGTATATATAACCTGTGATAACATGGGCAGGATTTATTGAACAAATAAGACAAAGCTTTTATCAACTCTAATGGTCACATGAAATGTGATGGTAAATTCTGTGAAACTTTTCCATAAATTCTATGAATAAATCACTTGAGAGAGTACTAGAAAGTAAAACTATACACTCATCAGAGATCACAACTTTGAGGGGGAACTGTGGGGCATATCAAACCTGTCCCCTTGCTCAATTCATGGCACTCGTTTAGATTTTTTTTTTCCTTTGTAAGCAAACAAGGTATTTTATTTTTGAATCTTCTGTTAACTTACCCTGGCATAAGAACCAAGATAAACTAGTTGCCAGAGATATTTCAACGATCATTTGATGACAATCCTTTTTCTTTGCATGAGAAACTTTTTCAAGATTTTCGTCATCTAGACTTGCCGAATGTCAGCCAGAATCTGATTGGTCTTCAAGTGACATTTCACCATGTTTGAGACGCTAATACAGCTCATACATTTGTTGCTTAACCTAGGGCTTCTTTTTTAAAAGTTTCTCGAAAAATTACAGTAGTTTTAGACAAAACTTTATGCACACTTATTGTTCTTTATTGTTCTTTATTGTTCTTTATCACAAAAATTGCCAAATGTGCCGGCAAATATCAGAAGAAAAGCCACTTGAAACAAATCTGTCAAACCATTTTTCCAGCAAGAATCCACTCGCCTCAGTCAGGTTATTAATCTTTGGATGACTGCATTAAAGCAAATATTTTAGTTAATGGTGTTAAGGATGACTTGCTTGTCATGAAATTCAGCGTTTAAAGTCTGTTTTCCATTTTTACAAAGATTTGAGTACTAACAGCTTGTGACTAACACCCTCACGCTTTCATTATGAGAGGTAAATAAGATCTTATGAACAAATAATGAATTTGTATGATGAATTCACAAATCAATAACTCATCAACCCAGGTGGCACCCATCTCCTCTCAAGGTTTTCATTCACGTTAAACTTGACCTTGTGTCACATTCCACACTCATGGGGAGGTGAATAAATACTCTCTAGGTTTCTTTCATAAGAGTTCCATTTTGAAAGGAGTTTCCATTTTGAAAGAAACTTCTTGCTACCATAGAGAGCTGTCGTAGAGAACTGTCGGTGGCCCAAACAAATATCACTGAAAAATTTGAACTAACACTGAAAAGAAAATGGAACAAAAAAAAGATTTTTTTTCATTTTGTTCGCATAGAGATAAGACCGAATGATATTTTCTTTTCGATTGCCAATTCAATTAGAAATCCCAGCATGCATCAGTTCTGTCATTCTCAGTGAATTTTTTTAAACATTGTTTAACCAATCATTAAAAGTCAAAGCATTTAAAAGCCCCATTTCATTTTTATCTCTTTTTTTGTACGTGATCGAAAAAATACTGCAGATGAGAAAAAAAATTTTAAAAAAATTAGCAAATAAATCAGTTTTTCCTTTTTTAAAAATGTGTTTTTGATTTTGCCTTCCTTTTTCTTGTTGCCACACCAACAAAAAATATGTAATTGTTTTCCCTTTGTTTTCAGAAGGCAGGATTGTTTAAGAAAATTTTATTTAAAACTTAGCATCAGCTACTGCGTTCAGATTAATGAGCCAGGGAGAGATTGAGGGTTGTTGAATTAATTAAGAACAATTAAAAGGTAATGAAGCATTTCTGCCATCACCCACGAGATTTGACTCAACAAAGCAAAAATGCTTTGATGGAATACTTTTTTTTTTTGTCTCTGATCGGAACAAATCTAATTAAATACACCGAAAATGAATAACTATGAAGGAATTTGAAAACAGGGACCATTTATGTATCAAAAGTTGTATTTTGGAAAAATATCAGTATTTTCCATTCACAATGGAAAAGAAAGTTCTTTTATTCATTGATTTATTTATTTATTTATTTATTAAATAGATAATAAAAAAAAGATTCTATGGGCATCTCCAAACATTCTTGAATAAATCCCATTCAAATATTCTAATTCTATTGTTGTAATCATGAAAAACTAATATGGATCTGCTAATATTACTAGTAAACTTTTTAAAAAAAGACAAAAACACCCCAGAAAAACATGATATTTGCCTGCAAATAATCATTTATCACTAAGCTGCTGTAGATAGCGAACTAAAAACACACAAGATTAGCCTTAACTGCTACTTGATTATACATCGCAGACAAGAAGTTAACAGCAAAGAAAAAACAGGACGAGTAGGGAAAAGAAAGAAAGCAAATCATCTTATCTTCGAATATATTTACAGCAGACGAAGTAAGAGGATAGTTGAAAAGTGGAAAAAAAAA
This sequence comes from Thysanoteuthis rhombus, assembly GCA_963457665.1. Lineage (NCBI taxonomy): Eukaryota > Metazoa > Mollusca > Cephalopoda > Oegopsida > Thysanoteuthidae > Thysanoteuthis > Thysanoteuthis major. Next base: position 21,782,548 of record OY735217.1, read on the forward strand.
AAAAGAATTGAAATAAAATATAAGTAAAAGTTGTACACAAAGTAATTGAAAGAAATAAAGCTGGGAACAAAATATATTGTTATTGATAAGTAACCCTTTATAATCTCATCCATTTGCAATTTGTATTTTTTTCTCTCTTTTGAGGGATGCTGGGAAGGTTTATAAGCCAAATTCCAATCCAATTTTACAGTGCTTGAATTTGTAATCTGTGGTTGAATCAATCTGCTGACAGTGCCACAACAACTACAATCACTATGATTAATGATGATAATAATAATAATAATCATAATAATAATAATGATAAAGGATTATCATAAGTAATAATAATCAGTACTAGCTGGACCAGTGAGAATGTTGACGATTAAAATATCATCATTACTCTTGCATATATTTCTACAATTAAATTGTGTAACTCTGATAAAGTGATTTGTTACCCAAGGAATGTATCTATTTCAACTATTTTCATCATAAATTTTTTAATGTCTGTCATCGGACATAGACCTTTCCCAGGATTCGCCAGACCTCTCTATTGTGGGTGTCGCTGAACTAATACTTCCTGAATTTGTCAAGGTCATCTCTCCATCTTGTATTCTGTCGGCCTCAGTTTTGTATGTGATCTCTGGGGATTCAGATTGAGTTGTAATGTCCGTCAGCTGTTTGCCATTCTTGCAACATGACCAGCCCATCGCCATTTGAGTTTTGTAATGGATTCTATGATGTGTAGGACTTTTTTTTCCCCTGATATATTGTGCTGTCTTATGATCTCTCAATGTGAGGTTGAGCATGATTCTTTCATGTACACATTGCATGATTCTTAGTTTGCGAGTCTGTGTCTTGGTTAGGTTCCATGTTTCATCTCGATAAGTGACTATCAGGAGGATGCATTGGTTGCATACTTTCCTTTTTAGGACTAATGGAATTTTCTTGTTTTCGAAGGTTCGGCTCGCTCTGCCAAAGGGTCGCTATCCAAGAGTGATTCTTTGCTTGATCTCTTCTTATTTTGAAGATTCTTTCACATGCATGTTACATTCTTTTCAGTTTTTGGCTCAGTCTCTCTATTTTGTTCCATGTTTCAGCTCCATAGGTGACTATCGGGAAGGTGCATTTATTGTACATCCCTCTATTTAAGATTAGTGGGATTTTCTGTTTTTTGAAGGTTCAGCTTGCTCTGCCAAAAGCTTGCATTTCCTAGAGTGGTTCTTTAGCAGATTTCATGGAAATTCGTTATCCTAGGTAGATGTAGTGGTCTACTAACTCCAGTTCTGTGTTTACAGTTTTGATCAGTGTGTTTATTTCTGATGTGATTGTTGCACATGATCTTTGTCTTGATGAAGTTCATGTGAAGGCCAACTTTCTTGCTTTGATTATGTATAACATGTAAATATAGATGAATCTTATATAGCTGTTGATATTATTATTACTATTATCATTATTATTATTATTGAGTACTTTCATTATCTTTCAATATCCCTGTGACCTACTACAACTATAAGAATCTTTAAGCTTCAGACACATGTGGGAGGAATAATGAATGAATGAAGCACAGTTATTGTGAAGGACCAATCACTATCACTTCCATTGAAGCATAAGCACTCTCTTTCATTTTCATCCTTGTTCTTACATTTTGTATTTCATAATAATAGAATGTTCCTAGTTTGGACTCGAGTGAATTCTTCTCAGAAAGTTTTTTATCTAGAACTTGTTGGAATTGCCAACCAGGCAAGGAATGTTGCATGGATTGAAACAAGAGGATGTCCGATCATGACAGGAGAATATGCCTCATGAGGAAAGGAAGAAGTTCCTATCATGGCTTTATGATCATTGGCTATTATCTAAATATGCAAGATTCTTGCAAGTATCTAACCACTTACTTTCTTACCTAAACTGAGCTTAACACAGCTAACATTTCCTCAAAACAAATCTTACTTACTGTTCTTGTTTGCGACATGAGCATGGGTGTTGTTGTGCAACTGAATCACCAGTCAACTCTCCTGCTCTGTAGAAGTTATTTTCTTTTCCAATACATCATTCAGATTAGCCAGTTGTTTACTGTAACATTGCAGAGCGACGGTTTGTCAAGATTCCAGCAATTAGTAATGGAGAAATTTCTTTGAATCCCAGTGAACACAAAGAAAAACCAGTAGATTCCATTTGGTTTGAAGATTGTTTTGAATCTAGACACAATGTTCTCCTTTTTCCAGAAGTTCATGTGAAACCTTTTTTTCGTTGCTCCAGATTTTTTTTTACATGTTAAAATACATTAGTTCACTGGTTGCACAAGTAATGAAAAGCTGTGTAAACTTTAACCAAACTTCCAAGATTTCTCTTGCTGCATGCAAAATATGACACTGGGAACTTTTTCATCAACATAATATATTCATATGTTGTTAAAGTTTAGCAAGTAATTGATCTAGAGTATCTTCAGTCAGAATATTGTTAAATAGTTTCAATGTACGTATTTTCTCTCTTAGAATTATTGCAAGTTTTCAGTACACTGTTTGTAAGTAGTAACCCCTAATGGTGTCATTATTCAAAAGATAACTAGTGATAGCAAATCAAATTTGTTTTGAGGTAATGTTGGATGCGTTAAACACACTGTAGGGTGAGTTTAGTAAGTAGGTGGATACTAGCAAGAATCTTGTGTATTTAGATACTTATCATAATGGCTATAATGTGGGACGGAGGAGTATTAGAGGTAAAATTGAAAATAATGACATTAGAAATGATGTCGAAGCTGAGAATAATTTTGACATTAATCAGGATGATAATGTGATCAAGACATATAATCCCAATAATGACACTAGAAATGTCTTTAACATTACTAGTTGCTCCAAGAATGTCTCTGCTTTAACAAATGATTAAATGTGAGACAAAGAGAAACGTATAAAAGAATAGTAAGAAAAAAACTTTGAAGATAAAGCAGGCAAAAAGAGAAAACAATGATATATATAATGTTGTGACTATGGTTGCCGTCGTAGTCGTTATCATCTTGTGAGATATTAATGATAAAATAATATCAAAAAGTAAGAAGTGAATTTTGAATACAAAACAACAATATAATAGCTATAATGATAGTAGTAAAAGTGATAAAAATGCAAAATGTAAAGAATATGAGAATGAATATTTATAATAATGATAATGATGATAATAATAGTAATAGTAGTAATAATGATGCTGCTGATGATAATGATGATGTGGCAGTAGCAGATTTGGACAGTATCTACGCTGGAACATCTGCAAACATTATAACGTCCCATATGCTAAGAACTGGGATGAACACCGGCTTCAACCAGTCACAGGAGCAAAAGATGTGACCATAACAATGAGACTTCACTACTGCATACTGATAGAACTATAAAACATGAACAGGCCAGATATTATGGTGAAATACTTCAAAGAAAAAATGTGCCTCCTAATAGATATGACTGTCCCAGCGGATGAAAACATTGTTTTCAAGGAATTTGAGAAACTCTCAAAATACAAAGACCTTAAGATAAAAATCAGTAGAATGAGGCAACTCAGGACCAAAATGATACCAATAGTTGTTGGAGCCCTTGGATTACTCAAAAAAGGGACCAATGCTGACAGCATACCTGAAAAGACCAGCACAAATAAAATACTGAAAATAGCCTTCACCTCCACTGCACACATTATAAGAAAATTGTTGTCAATGTGATTGTATGTACTACACCCAGCTTACATCAATTTATATATATATAGGAGTATGGTTGGGAAAGTGTTTTATTGTCTGTATATGTAAAAGTTCTGCCCCACACTTTTTTCTCTCTTTCTAAAGCCCAGTCATAACTTATGTTACCAGGTCTAGGTCTCTGGTTGAGACCCAGCTGGTGACTCATATAAACAGAGCGTGGAAAACTCTTCATGCGACAAATTTTGCAGTGCACTCAGCAGCTAAATGAGTACTCTGTAAGCTGTATGATTCCTGTGGAGGGTTTGTATCAACCATTTTATCAACCTTGTGGAGGTTAAACAAGCATACCTTTGACACCTTCACTTTCCTCAGGTTTTGGGTTGGAGACTTGGTAAAACGATTGTATCCATCCAGAACTTACCCAAGTCTATAAAATGATTTTTTTTTAAAATGAGTCTCTGAAGATACCAAAACCTAATCAAGTGATAATTTGAATTCCCGGAATCTAGTTGATCTTGAGATCATGATAGATAACCCTGCATTAAAAAGCACTGATACATTGATGTGGCAATAATTATAATAATAATAATAATAATAGTGGAAAAGTAGTATCAGCACAAGCCAGAGGCAGTTTTGGAGAATGACAAACACAAACTACTCTGGGACTTTGACATCCAAACTGACCACCTCATCCAGGCAAGAAGACCGGACTTAGTAATAGTAGACAAAAAAAGGAAGGCCTGCCAAATAGTAGACATTGCTGTGCCTGCAGACCATAGAGTAAAAAAGAAGGAGGGTGAAAAAAGGGGAAAATACCAGGACCTAGCAAGGGAGTTAAGGAAGATGTGGAACATGAAAACCAGGGTAGTACCGGTCATAGTGGGTGCACTAGGAACTGTCCCCAAAACGCTGAGGAAGAGACAGGAGGAGATCGGGATTAGGGGAAGGATAGAGACCGTACAGACCACAGCACTACTGGGAACTGCATGGCTACTGAGGAAGGTACCAGAGATATAAGTACTGCAACAAATCGTAGCTCTGTCATGATATGCAAAAGAGAGAGGAGACGTTAGCTGAAGACCTGAGGAGACTTATTGTCACTCAGCCTTCAGCGATAACCACTGGGCAACCGGTGTGAAACTGTAAATCGCAGAATTACTGCGACCTATGAGTACTAGGAAAGGAGGGCTGGAGACTTGAGGAGACTTGCTGTCACTCAAACTCCTGCGGTTACCACCAGGCAACTGGTGTGAGATTCCAAATAATAATAATAATAATAATAATAATAATAATAATAATAATAATAATAATAATAATAATAATAATAATAATAATAATCGTCATCATCATCAAAGGAAAGTAAATATTAAAAAATGTCCTGTTGGATCACATATCTTTAAGAAGCATCATACTGATAAAGAGCATGTCCATTGTTTTCAATATTGTCTGATGTCCTTGCTTTTATATCTTTAAGCCTCTTAAATATGCACATGAATAATGAACTTTTATGAATACATATATGTGTGTGTGTGTACGTGTGTGTGTATCTATGAGCGAGTGTGTCTTTTTACTTCCTTCATCTTTTTGTGCTAAGCCATTTTTACTAATTATATTCTATTCATTTTTTCTCCTTCTAATGTTTCTACTTTCACTTTCACTTTCACTTCCACTACTTGTTTGATTGATCTGTTCATAGACAGAAATGGAAGTTCATCCATGAATGATGTCCTTTTCCACCTGTCCTTAACCAAGAGCCATGGATCCCTGTGTCCTTCCATTCTGATAGAATTCTGTCTCTTTTTCTCCACATGCTTGCATTGTGTATGGTAAGTGAGAAAAAAACTCAGAAAATAACAATAATGATAATAGCAATAATAATAAAAAGAAGAAGAGAGTAAAAAAATGGACAAATACCCAGATCTGGCGAGGGAAACAAAGAAGGTGTGGAACATGGAAATCAAGATAGTACCAAAAATGATAATTAACTTGTAATTGTACCAAATGAACAGAAAAATTGGAGGAACTTGGGGATAAGAAGGACTGAGACTACACAGACCACAGCACTGCTGAAAGCAGCATGAATACTGAGGCATATACTGGAAATATGAGACCTACAGTATCCAGCTGGTAGCAATAGCAAATCAGCCAAGAAAAGGGCATGGTTTGAAATGGTAAATCACAGCACTGCTGCAACAGGTGAGGATAGTATGAGAGACGAGATGGAGACCTGAGGAAAATTTCTGTTACTCAGCCTTCAGCGATAACCAACAAGCAACTAGTGTGTAACTGTAATCCACAGCATTGCTGTGAACTGTGAAAGTGTGAAGAGGAGGGCTGGAGACTTGAGGAGATTTGCTATCTCTCTACAGCGGTGACTATCAGGCAACTGTTGTAAAAATGTAAATAATGATCTTAATAATGATGATAGTATATATATGCATATATACATATATACATATATGAGGTGGCATTATGAAGCTCTCAAACTTTACGTACTGTGATTGTACTGTTCAATGGAAATGTACTCACAGCTGACACTCATTGTTACCAAACCTACCGAGTAGGTCTACCAATAGGCTTCATGTTTTTTACTTGTATTACACAAGGTTTTCTAAGCGAACATCTCTGCAGTCTTCTCAATGGCTGAAAGATCCAGGCAACATGTCCGCATCAAAGTTTGTGCGAAGCTCAGCAAATCTCTAAGGAGACCCACAAAATGCTTTCTTATTCTTTAGATGAACATTCTTCAAGTCGTTCACAGGCTTTTGAGTGGCAAGCATATTTCAAGGCCAGTCAAGAATTGGTTCCAGATGATGAGCATTTAGGGTGAGCAATCACCAGCAAAATGATAGAAATTGCGGAAAAAATTTAGAACAGCTCTCTCATGTAGTTGGAATCAGTTATGGAGTCTGCCAGGAGACCCGCACAGAAAACCTGCACATGCATGGCGTTGCTGCAAAGTTTATCCTCCAGCTCTTGAAATTAGATCAAAAACAGCATTGTGTGCCTTGAGTTTCATGAGAAAGCTAACAGTGACCCAACTTTCATCTCAAGAAAGATGGGTTTACAGCTATGATCCTGAGATAAATCAGCAGTCATCACAGTGGAAGGGCCTGCAGTCACCAAGACCAAAGAAAGTGCAGCAGTTTGAGAGTTCAATCAGAAGGTCATCTGTTTTTTTTATGTTAAGGGCATTGTTCATCAAGAACTTGTTCTTCCTGGCAGTACAGTGAATTCTGATTCTTACCAAGGCGCTTGCAAAAAAAGTGTGCAATGAAAATAATTGGAACTATGTTGAAACTGCAAGACAACACAATTTTTAAGAGAGAACAACATTACAGTTGTCACACACCTTTTATACTTGCTTGACCTCTACTCCTGTGTCTTAGCCATGTTCCTCCAAATGGAATTTAAGTTGAAGGGGTGCTACTTCAAGACCATAGTTGATATTAAAATGGAATCAAAAGCATTATTTGATGGTCTTCTGGAAGAGATCCTTTCGAGGCAATGAAGAGACATTGGGATCACTGGATACATTCCCAAGGGAACTATTTTGATGGGGATGGTGGTCAAATGTAAGTATTGGTGTGCTTTAGATATACATAAATATGTGTATATAGTCTAGAAAGCTTTATAGCTTTAAACACTTGATACATAAAGAAAAAAATTTTTCAAAAAATTCATCTCATTTCACTTAATTATTTCCCAACATCTGTTAATGTAATTTTCTTCAATGTTTTTTTCATATTTTATAAGTATATGTACTAAGAAATGGATGTATAATATCCAACAGAATGAGGATAAATAGCATTATATTACATCAAAACTCTCATTTGAAATGATCTTCTTTCATTACATGGTTAATGTATCATTCGAACTAGACAACGTAAATAGAATAAACAATTAAAGAAAATAGGGCAGCTGCAGGAATCAAACCTATGACCGATAGGGTAGCCGTTTCAAGTTAGTGTTGCTCTTACCATTGAGCCAAACAGTCTTCAGGAATGCAAAGGCCTAAATGGTAAGAGTAAATCTAGGTTGAAGTGGTTGCCTTATTAGTCGCAGGTTCCATTTCCTGCTGCAGTATAATAATAACATAATCTTTTCTCAAAAAATTCAGACCAAAGTAAAAGAAAATATCATAGAAATAAGAGACAAAGATGGGCTGAAAACTAAGCAGGAAAAAGGAATAACTGATGATGCACGGTAGGAGAAGATCAGACTGAAGATGGAGAGATAGAAAGGTCAGCCGGTGAGACATGGCAAAGTTTGGCACAATTGCGGTCAACAAGGAAGGAGTTGGGAAGGCCTTTGTCAAACAGTGGACTTATGATGGCTGATGATGTTGATATATATGCATGGGCAGACGAGCCAGGTATGTTAGGGGAGAGGCAAGACCCTCCCTCAAATTTGGGCAAAATGTATTAAATTTCCGGCAAGTCAGTGTAATTTGGACAAACCTGTTGAAAATTTGGGACAAATCAAGCCTTTTACTCCCTTATAAGAAAAATTCTCATCGGGTCTGAAGTGAAGGTTTCAATTCTGTCTCGCGGTACTGGATGGGATAATGGAAAGTCTATAGCCACACTGAAGAGATGTAATACATTGAAACAGCTGTCTGTGGATGACACAATAATTATATATTTATATAAAATGCATTTCCTGTGTTTTTTCTCACTATTGAACAATTGCAACCATCAAAGATGGTAATGGGTTCTAAATTTTTTTTATATATGTATGTGTTTGTCTATATGCTTCAGAGCTCCTGGCCATATCATTCAGTCTTCAGACTTGGCATCGGTAACTCCATTAGACACTTTCTGAAATTGAAAAAAAAAACAACTTTTTTTTTACCTTTTCGGGACTGTATTCTTAGTTTATTATTAACATGTAGGTTCTCCAGATTGACTCCAAAGTTGTTCAGTTATTAACAGTGATGGTGGATTATTCTCATTCTTAATCTATCTTTCCGGTGTTTTCTTGCTTATTTCTAATATTTTTTGTATGTTTCAGACCATTTAATTCTTTCTGTCCTCTTTTAATTCTAGATTAATCTGATCTTTTCCAGGTTTTATCCTCTTTTGCTGACGGCTTTTTGCAATTTCTCTGATCTTTTCCTTTGTTTTAAAGTTTCTGAGCTCTTTATTTCATAGAAATAGTTTCATTTCTCCTTTCTTTGTTTTGTCATAGATCCTTTTTCTATCTTTTTCATCCACTCTTTTTAAATTTATTTGCTCCCCTTTCTCTTTTTTATTTAAAATTTTAACTCTTTCCTCTTTTTTTTTATTTGAAATTTTATTCCTTTCTTTATTCTTGCAATTTAAAAAAAATTTTCTTCTCTCAATCCATTATTTTTTTTCTTATTAGAAATGTTCTGGTCATGGCTGGACTCTCAAGTATTTTTTCCCATTCTTACCATATCCAGAGTATTGTAATATATAAGAACACTAGTTAATCCCTGAGAAAAAAAATTACGGATACAGTTGAATTTCTACAAGATGATTTTTTCGGGAAAAGAATCTACTATTCACTTTTAGACGGTTGGAGATATTTTTATGAGCAAAACCATGATTTTCAAGGGAAAGAATCCATTGTTACGGACAGAGAAACACAAAAAATAACAATGCTCTTCATGCAAGAATCAAGATAGTAGATTTGAACAGAGTATGCTTTGGTAAAAAGGGAGACATATTTCACAACAAATACTGTCTTTGGGGAAATTCTTGAAACAAAAATTATGATTTTTTTCATCGAATCTATTCCTTTCTATTTTTGTTAAACCTTTAACTCGATTCAACCTAAATTATTTTTTCTTTTCTGAACTATCATTCCTTCTTCTCCCGAATCTTCTCATTTTTTCTTTCTTCTTCATTCTTCCATTCAACATTCTTCATGATTGTCTCTGAGTATTTTTCCTTTATCTTCTTTCTTGTTTTTTTTACCTACAAAAAAAAAAAAATCATTCTTTCTTGTCCCAAACTTACCCTAATTTTTCTTTGTCTTCTTTTTTTCTTTTTTCTCTTTTTTGGAGGGTCAGTTACTTTAGACACTACCCATTATCCATCTCAGTCTTCCCTTCCTTGAAAATGTCTTTCTTTTCCACCTTCAGATTCGTTCATCTACCCCCCTCTCTCTCTTTCTCTCTCTCTCTCTAAATATCCTTCAGGATTTGAACCCAATCTCCATCTTGTCCCTCCTGACAATCTTCATCAAACAAATCTACCTCTTCATCCCCGAAGTTCCAATTCTTCATACTCAAGCCAGATTTATTGCATAGGTCATCCGATTCAACGAATACACGAGCTTTGAAGACCCAACGGCTTTTTGACCGAATCTACAAGACAAAACCGAAAATCCATAGTCACAGTAGCGTAACATCAGAGTGAGCCGCACACATCCCTCCGCAGTCACCAAAAATACACGATGTCTGCAGCTGTCCGCATCTCTACCTATCCACTCAACCATTTGCTCATCTACCGAACATCAGTCCTCGACCATAGCACACAGGCTAATCCAATGAATTTTGTGCATTGGTCAGCTTAATCCTGCAGGTTCAAATGTCTCCTTTTTCTTATCTACTGTCCATCCAGGACTGTTTTTGATGTCCCTCTAATTTCCATCTTTAGCTTCAAGCTAAAACCTCTATATATTAATATTGCAAAGTCAGGCCCTCCACAATACAAATCAATATCACCGAGGCAATCTTATTGAGAAAAATAGAAAATATAATAAAAAACCAAACGTCATTACGATTTCCTGATGTGGTATCATAGAGTAAAAAAGAAAACTGAGTGCAATTTGGTTGCTGCGATATGACCCTGAATACACTTCAGCTTTTCTCAACCTTTTAAGACTGAAGGAACCCTTGAAATAACTTTGATATCTGAAAGGACTCCCACATAAAAATATCACTTGCACAGTTAATGGACACATCAGTGTGTTCAAAAATGTATACATGTATCATTATCTAAAAATAATAATCCGTATTCTATAGTGTATAGGAAGATTTCATCCAACTCCAACAATAGAGTTGACTATTTTTTAGCCATTACAAGAACAAGAACAACAAGAACAATTCTCACCAAAATGAAGGGGCATAAACCAATTCCTAGTAATTTGACTTCATGACCATCTGATTACCAGCAGGCAGTTTACCCAAATAAACTAAATTGACAAGTTTTGGATATTAACAAAAATTTATCATATGATACACAAGGGCTTATTTCATGCTGATGAATTAATATATTTATACAAAAATTACATATATATCTATATTTTTTTATCTATTATATATAATTGTGAATCAGGTAGAAAAAGGATGTCAATGGTTTGAATGAATACAAGCATTATTTTGCCTAAATAATATATAACGTAAATTCATTGCTATGGATTTCACTACAGAAATGTCTTGGAAACCAAGAAGAAAGGGATTATCTGTGGTCAGAAATTAATGGAAGCATTACTGACCATTACTATACGTATAATCTAAATTCATTGCTAAAAATTTTACTGTAAAGTTCATTGAAAATAAGGATTGTCCATGGTCAGGAATCAATGCAAGAATTACTGACAACAGGAATGTATCCTGATTCTGATTATTTCAATCTCTTCATTCCAGCCAGTGTTCCTTTTAGCCGTTCTTAATAGTACATTCCATCAAGTAATCTTTGAGTATTATCCAGTATTTTTAAATCTCAATACTTGAATATGAATTATAGCCATGAGGACCTTCCATATTTGAAATGAAAAAGAAATTCTTGGTTCAGGTTTCACGTTCATAGTAAAGAAAATTAAACATGTCAGTTATTAACTTTTTAGTGGAATTTCTTCCATCTTTATTTTTATCTTTGTTTACTACCAATCTACAACTGCTGATACACCCTGCAGATCAGAAATAAAGATGTAGTCTCCTGTTGGATTTGAACTTACATCTTTATATTTTATTTTAAGACCAACTCATTTTTTTTTAGAGTAAGTATAAAGCGACAACACCCTAGGTGCCTCATTGTAAATCATTACATATTTCCTACGGGATCTAGAGTTCAGAGTTTGAGCCTTGTTGAAAGCCAGGATTATGAATGCTGATTTCAAGGGTCTAGTTTTATTGATCCAAAGCGGAGAGTATAATTCTTGTCTATTAGGTAAACAGATGCTATCTATCCATGGGTTTCGCCTCCTAGCAGGAAGTATAAACTACAGAATGGTATCCAAGAGTAGTCACTCTGGGTTGCAGTGCGATATCTAAGGGCAGTCACTCTGGATTACCATTTTTCATGCATCACACCCCACTTGAAAGATTGGTGCAACACAATCTTATTCCTATTTTTCTTCAGTTGGCCTTGAGCTGTACTTAGTACACCTTGATTAATATCATGGAATTTTGATACTTGAATAAGGGATTTTTAACAAATGGATAAAGTTTTAAGATGAAAGAAATATGGTACAGTCCTTACGCTTTATCATCTGGGAGTTCCAGTTTCATTTCAGTTCAACCAATAGACCTTTCAGATCGTCAGGGTGCCACGTGATTACTTCCTCTCCATAGCATTTCTCAGGGCAATGGGAGCTACTTGGCTGTGCCCATATCCTCTCCAAGTAACATGCAAAAGGCTGAACTAGGTTACATGGAACCAGCAGCAATGAGTAATCACTAACCTGACCTGTTGGATGAAGTGGAACCAATCTGCCTCAATGGCTTCACTCTTAGTGTAGACTCTTAGTTGTCCATCTCTTGGACTAATTTCAAACAAGGCTTGAGTCCAATCATTTGCACAAAGATGGAGCAGACCAAGCTGAATAGTCCAGTCTGCCAGCTATTTAGCTATGGGAAGGTATGCATTCATACCTTTCCCAAGAACATAAATAGGAAGTGAATACCAACTGTCTCAGCCAGAATCTGAACTTGGTACACTGATTTTACTTTCCATGCTGTTAACCATTAAGCCACTCACAACTCCCCACTGCGATATGCAATGTACATTAAAAAGCCACCAAATAACATATTGTCTAATATGTTTTGGGGGAAAATAAAGATGAATATATTAGTCCAAATATTTCATGGAATTGGTTTCAGTCTCTACAGAGGGCACAACCAGGTCATCTACTGATGTTATTATACTGGAACAGAACCAATACATTTGCACAAAAGTATCATGTACTTTACTCTTGTCGTATACCACAAATGTTTTATTATTTGTACACTGATACATTTTTACATAAATAGCTCTGCTTAAAACTGAATGGGATGTTCTCCTATGAAATGCATGTGTATACATCCATATATATATATATATATATATATATATATATGCTTATAGATCGGAAAGAAATATCTCCAGAAAAGTAAAACATATTGACAGGAAATTATTGAACTACCAATACAGTCTAAAAGCTTTTATTGATATTAAAATATTCGCAATCTGCAAGACAGTTATTAAGGACAACTTGAAAACATACTTAAAAAAGAATATTCTGCATTCATTATTCATTGTGGTTGGAAAATGATTTTTGAAAGTGTCACATTGTAAACTAAAATATTGCACACGATAACTGGACTGGTTTTTATTCTTGAGAAAAGCAAAACAATTTCAAAATGAGGTTAGCCAAATGCCAATCATATCGTACTATCTGATATCTCGTGCAATAATACTGAGAACTTTGGAACCTAGTTTACTCAGCTGTTTGAGATCTATCATGGATCTCTTGTTGTGTTTAAGCCAAATAGGCTTTCTTGAAACCTGTCTGCTTAATAAGTAAGGAAATAAGTCAGTAAGCAATGGAGTTAAATAAGAAAATGTGCTTTTTATGGTGCAGCTTGGCAGGAATTGGTTTCTAAGTAAATACACAGCGGTCAAAAAAAGGGAGATCATAATATAGATATATAATGAACATTATGCAGATTAGTGATATGATTAAATCATTCTTTGGCTTAGTGGCTTGGACAGAGTGTAGGCCTGGGGGATTAACTGCCTGGGGTTCCTTACCTTTACTACCTCGCTGGTAATGCTGTTCACCATACCTTTAAAAAGGAATAAGTGAAACCATTTTTATGAGAAGAAAGGGATGATTGAAACTGTTGCATCACCGAAGGAGCAGTTGTTAAATTCCTAGCTTTTAAGTTGGTCTTCATAATAATTCTTTCCTTGAGTAGTAGTAGTAGTAGTAGTAGTAGTAGTAGTAGTAGTATTCAGCTATTCTTGTTCCTGTGTATTTCATTTCTTTCAGGCTTGGTAGATCTTTTCATCTTTGTCATTTGTCTTTTTCATTTCAACAACTCTCTTGTTCAAACAGCAGTGCAGTAGTCAAGATGGTTTTACGTTAGAGTTTGCAATCTGCCGCTTATTCTTACCGGCGCGTTGATGTTGATCTTCTTCGTGGTCAGTTTGAGTTGATCTTCGTAATGGCATGGAATGCTCCCGCGGGTCTTTTGCCGGTGCTGAGTTCGCTGCAGAGGATCTGCTAGGGGAAGTCTGGTGTCACTCATACAGAGCAGATGACCTGTCCACCCGAGCCAACGTTTGATGATCGTGGCTTTGATAATAATGGCTGGAACTTTCTCAAGGATTACAAGGTTGGTGACAGGGACCGACCATTTGATGTTCATGACTGATTGAAGCTTCTCTCTGTACTACCTAGCAGGTAAATCATTTTGCCAATTTGTGTCAAGAGGAGGCAACTTCTTTTGTTCCTATTGTCTTGATCAGTGGGTTGAATAACTATAAAAACAGGTCTGGTTATTCACTCTATAGACAAACTTCTTTTGATGGCGTACTGCGTAAGGGGCGATCAATTCAAAAAATGTGAAAATGGGTGATCAACAGATAAGTTACTTCTCTCGCCAGCGTGAATGCAGAAGGATCAATTTAGCATAAGATCACTTTGAAAATTGAACCCCCACTAAAAACTTATTTAGAGGAGGAATTTGAAAAGAAAATCTGGTTTTTCTAGACATAATAAAGAATTGATGTCGAAAATTTCAGTCCTCTAGCACGATTGGTGTGGCTTGTACGCATGATACACGAATAACCAGCTAGCCAGCCAGAACAGCTTAAAAACAGGAAAAACCTATTTTGACTGTTTTGGTGACAGTTTTTATTGACTGTTTCTAATATCAGTGGAAAAACATCAAAATAAATGTTGACAGATAACAATGAAGAAAATCCATCATAATAAATGTTGACCAACCAACAAATTTTCTTTGATAAATCAGCATAACTAGATTTACAATGAATTACCAGTGGACTGTAACATTTGTTTCAACAGAGCGAATGGAATAAAACCATGAATCGAATTAGACAACCTGTGAATTCTAAAATATGAAATATAGCCTTTATTTGTCAGGAAAACACCATGTATCTCCTTCAAAAGTGGAACGGTGTTTTTTTTTATTTAATTTTGTTAGTTGAGTTGTTTTCTTTGAAATCCATCTTATATACGATTTTTATGAATCTCAATTTTTTTCTGTGTATTGATAATGGAATTATTGTGAGCTTTACAGAATTTGTAAATACAACAATAAATGTCAATATTAACAAAGTTAAATCAGTAAATGTAATTTAGTTTTGATTTCGCTTGTTTTACATTGGTGTATGTGTGTGCGTGAAAATTTATACCTTTAAAAAGTATGTATATATAGTTATCCCTTCGTATTGTAGATTTTCTATTTCCAGTTTCAATAATTCGTTATTCTGTCTTGAATAATTTGATGGAAATTTTGGAGGGAATTTTGTGGAGTACTATGAAAAACCGCATCACAGAAAACCTGCTGTATAGCATTAACAAAACATCAAAGATTTAAGAAGGTTTAGAATATCCTAAAAGTGTTGTAATAATATTTGTGTTATTAATCTATTCATATAGACAATATAGAGCTGTTTGAACACTCACTAATCGTGGTTGAAAACTTGAACTTGTTCACTGTTCATGATCCCTAGCTAGTTGGTTGAATGGTATATTCAATATCATATTTTTCTTCTGAATTCACTGTACTATAAATAAATTCATTCACTTAATTTTTAGTTGATAAAATATTGTAGATCATTATTAATAATTTTTTAAAAACATTTTTAGGCTATTATTTACCTCCATCTAGATATTTTTGCCACTTTTCAATGCAACTTTTCTCAGACAACATCAAAATTTTCAATGAAAGCAACAAAATTATCAAGATGAATATAAATAGTAGCATAAAGAAGGGAAAGAAATTGTTAATAATTACTACACTGTAGTTTTATGAAATACACTGTTTTAGTTAATTAACTGTATTTTTTTCTATTAGCATCTTCCATGTATTTTTTTAACGATCTTTTAAAATATATTACACTGATTAAATATTTTGTTTGAAAGCCTAATTTTGGTTATAACAGTAACAAAATAGCATGAACTTAGCTGTAAGAAGAAAATATTTTTGCTTTCTAACAGAAAATCTAAAAACAGATTCGGGCTGTTTCAACGTTTTTGACTAAAAAAAAATATTGATTCACTGTGATCAGCAGATTTGTCATCAGAAAGAATTAAGTCAAGTTTTTGATCTGAAATTTTTATTGTATGCTTTGCTGTATACATTCATCTATTTGTGCATTTACAATTTGGGAATAGTAAAGTGCTTGTTTATTACAAGGATTGTGGTACAAGATTTATGGCTTTTGGGGACTGAAAGGGCTCAGGGATGGGGGTCAGCAAAATTTATTTGCAGATATTCGTTTTTGCAGCTCACTAGTGCCCCTAACCCCCCTGGACAGCAGGAAATCTGTATATATAAACTATAATGTAGTTGAATCACAAGCAAAGAAAAACTGTTTGCCCTCTTTGATATGCATGCATATATTTAAATATATATATATATATATATATATATATATATATATATATATATATATATACAGGTATAAAACATTTGTATAGGTATACGTAAATATATTTGTATCTATATGTATAAATACATGTATATATGTGTGCATGTGTTTGTTCATATATATATATATATATATATATATATTATAATAAATAAAAAAGTATGATGTTTTCTCAAAACAAATTTCTTTCATTATTATATATATATTAATATACACATAACGAGTGTGCTAGTTGTGTATATAGGAAGTATGAAAATAGAAAAATGTAGTTGTCTATTGATTCTAATGTCTGTGTGAAACTGATCTGTAAGAAGAAAATTATAATTATCCACTATGTATCTCTCTCTCTCTCTCTCTCTCTTTCTCTCTCTCTCTCTACATATATGTATGAATAATTGATATAAAAATTACTTCTTCATTTAAAGATAATTTTGATAAAAAATTTCAATGGACAAACTAGAGCAGTTGAATTTTCAAGTATAATTATTTTCATTTCATTAAATTAAAATGAAAAATCCTGAATACATTTATCATACAATATAGAGCAATGTACTTGAAAAATTGAGAGAAATCACCCGAAACATGTTATTTGGTTCAAATATTAATCAAGAGTAGTGGATTTTTTTTCAGCTTTAATTCAATTACTTTTAAAGTTACTGTTAGAATGTAGTATTTTAAATTAACAGAAATTAATTATATTATTTGGATTTTGCTCATGAAAGGAATGATGCAACAATATCATCATGTGAACGTTATAATTATTCTTAAACTATTCAACATTTTTAATTCAGTTGGAGAAATTGTTACTTTATCATTCTCATGATGTAATTCACAAATTCTTAAGGTTAAATTTCATCACTTATTGAAAGTAAATCTAATATCATGATGTGTCAATTTTCAATTTTGACTTACACAAAAGTTCATATATTCTGTATATATTAAATAAATAAATAAATGTTAACTCTACATTATTACATGATTATACAATAAATTTAATGAAGTAATTAGAAGATTTCTGTAATAAATATTATTACCAGTATTTAAAATTTCTGTTATACTTATATTAGTAATATTATAAAGGTGAAATAATTAGATAAATAGATAAATCAATAAAATCTATGATTATTCTTATGTAATGTCTGTATTCTATATCACTGGTTTCAACTTGAATTTTTCAATATGACAGCATTTAGAGAACATTTCGTTCCTTTTATTTAGCAAATTCTTTTTTTCCTTAGATAACAGAATTCTCATTTTTTCTTCCAGACATAAATGACATCTATCATTAAAATAATTATGGGGTTTGGACTGGCTAAGTATTGACCATCCAAGTATGGGATTACATCCTTTTTGTTTTTTGTTTCAAAAAAATGTTGAAATATATATAGATGTATCTATATATGTACATCTCTCTCTCTCTCTCTCTCTCTAAATATATATATATGTATATGTATAGTTTACAAATATATACATATATCAAGAATAATTTAGTCAATAGCAAAGATTTGAATAAATAATTTTCACTTTTGTCTCTATCATCTATGTTATTATGTTGCAAAGGTTTCCAGCAATTATACAGATCAAAAAATTGCAAAATTTAGTGCTCAATCTTCAATTCTTTTTTTCCCTTTACTGCCAGAAATATTTATTTTGTTTGTGTAGGAAGGGGATAAAGCTAAGAAGGAAATGAAGGAATTGCAGTAAAGTCAATGGACATAGACAAAAATAAAAATTTGCCCTTATATATAGTGGGTTCAACCTTCAAGAACAAGAATCAACCTTCAAAAGCAAGAAAATCTCATTCATCTCAAAAAGAATGTACGATCAATGTATCCTCTCAATAGTCATATATAGAGCTGAAATAAAGAACCTAACCAAAAACTTGGCCTTCAAACTGTGAATCATGTAACATGCACAAGCGAGAATCATGCTTGACCCCATTTTTTTTTAGATTTCAGAAGCTTTTTATTACCTGAAAAACAAAGAAATTGATTGCATTCTCAATTATGTTGGAAGATATGGAGAGATCGCAAGGCAGTATTGTACGTAAGAGAAAAAGAGTCAGAGATATCATTGGAACCATTTGAAAACTCAAATGGCTATGGGCTGGTTATGTTGCAAAAATGTCCTACAACTGCTAAATATCACAACTCTCTATATAAATCCTTAAAGATCATATGCAAAACTGTTTTAGGCAAAATATCGGATAAGCTGATGAACCAGACAAATTCAGAAAGAATTGGTTCTGCAATGCCATGATGATGATGATAATTGGGTTCAAGGGCATCAAGTGCAGTAACATAATCCTTATAATTGTTTTGTTTCATTCTTTTTATCACAAGAATTTGCTTTTTCACTATATGTATAATGATTCAACGGAATGAGAGTTTTTTCGTCCATTTATCCTTCTACCTTTCATAAACAGCTTGTGTATATATATATATATATATATATATATATATATATATATATATATATATATATATTCTCTTCTCTTAACCATGATTATCCATGAAATTGAACCAAATTAGTTTGTCACTCAATAGAGATCATCACGTAACTAACGTCTTTTTTGCTGTATTGGGGGTGATCATTAAAAAAAATGGTAGAAGAGCAATCAATAAATAAGTTACTTCTTTCGCCTTATGTTGGGCAATGAACGCCACCAAAGTCCAAATTTAAGATAAAAAAAGCAAGCATGAATGCTGTTGGACACAAAAAAAAAAAAAATAATTCAGCATAAATTTACATTGCACCCCATCCTCACCCCAAAAAACAATACAGGGTGAAATTAAATGAAAATAACAAAAATTTTTTTTTCTGGACATCATCATCATCATCATCATCAGACTTTTAGTGTCCTTTGCAGATATTCCCCAAGATTCATCAGACCCCCCTATTGTGGACATCGTTGAGCCTGTTCCTGCCCTCTAACTTGTGTTAAATACATACACTTATACATAGCCAGCCAAACCAGCTAAAAAACTGAAGAAACCAATCTTGAGAGTATTGGTCGACTGTTTTGGTTGGGATGTTTTAACATAACTTGATTTTTTTCCCTAAATCTTTTAGGAACTTCTTAAACTTTCTGACTGACCATCTGAATACTAATGTTAACTTTTATGAATTTCTTAGATGAAACATATAAAGATGAACAGGGGAGTAGCTGGAAATTCAGGAGCTTGGAGGGTTTGGGTCCTTGAGCCCCTGAATTCATTTATGGCAACTTAACATTTTAAGGCAAGTGATTCTACACCTGGAAAAATAAATTTCGGTATCAAAATAGAATATGAATTTTAATGTCATAATTGAAATAAAATGTGAATCTCAATATTGAATTTTTTTTTAAGATTGAATTTTAAAATTAATTCCCAAACAGAAAATGGTAAGAGTACATTGTAGCTATGAATGAAAATGTTTGGCCCTTGGAAGCCGTGAGGCCGATCTAATATCACCCATCCTTCTTCAGCTGGACCATAAAAGACAATTGTAATAAAAGAAATACTTTGTAAAAAAATTAGTGATAATTACAGCGCTTTGGTCCAAGAAATTTGAAGACTAACACAATGAGTGTTAATATGAGATACATCAAGGAGATATCCAGCTATTCACTATTAACAAAAGTAATGAGCCCACCTAGGGCAATGAGGCATTGGTCGCCTTCAAACTATTCTCCTTGGGGCCTCACATGATTATACAAGCATCCCATCAACTTTTCAAAACAGTCATAATAAATGAAACAGTTACACAGTGCACAAGCTCACTCAATGTTCTCTCACTGCTGACTGAGTAAGCCTACTGAAGAGTTTCTCTTCATTCATGCACGGTAAGGTCCCATTTGGTTGCCAAGTTACATCAAGGCCAAGTAGTGGGTCCTCAAGATATTCAAAATGGCTAGATTATTTCTGGATAGACCTCATACTATTGATTTGATTTTGATTATTATTTACCTTCATCTCAAAGTTGTTTTTATTACAACTTCAACTCAAACTGTGACTTCTATAGCAATAAGTAAGCAGCGTGGATTGGAAATAAAGAGTAAGCTTTTGGTGAGAATTGAACCGATGCCCCTCCAGCCAGAGTTGTGTTAAAAAAAAAACTCATACTAGTTTGTCTAAATGGTAATATCAGGTCTATATCAAGAGTAGCTGATGAATTTGTTTGGCTTTGAAGCAGCTTAGAACTGTTATAACCACTAGGCAACAAGGGTTATGTGTTTCATTTTTAGAATCACTCCCTTGCTTGTTTAGACAAGTTGACCCTTTGACACTTTAGTGCCTTAGTACATACCAAACTCAGCATCTAGGATTTGCCACAATTTTGTGCAAATCCCTGACAGAGTTCAAATCCTTCTAGAACAAACAGGTCTCTACTAAAATGCCTCCTGGCTGTATGCACATCTGAAGAGAAAGTTCACCATTCACTATTACTTCTAAAACCTATTTCACTTCTTCAATATTTTCACTCCTGTCCTCTCACTAACTAATAGTGCTAAAACTACTAAGCTATTATGATACTATTACTAACAACAGAAATGGAACTCTTAAACCACTAGACATTTACCTGCAAGGCAAAACAGGTAGGTTTGTTCTCCTAATAACGTTCATTTTAGACTTGGCTTCTTTACTTCTGCAAAGTTTCAGTCATAACGTTTATTGGTGACTATGAAGAAAGTAGATCACAACATCTACCAAGGACAACGAATCTCCATGAGACCCTCAAAAGAAGAAGAAATCAAGCAAAGAACCACACAAGGATGGAAAGACTTTGGTAGAGCAAGCTCAACCTTCAAAAATAAGAAGATCCCATTAATCTCAAAAAGAAGGATGTAAAACCAATGCATCCTCTGATAGTCACTTATGGAGCTGAAACATAGAACCAAACCAAGAAACGGATTCGCAAATTGAGAAACATGCAACATGCACATGAAAAAATTATGCTGGGCCTCACATGGAGAGACCATAAGACAATACAGTACATCCAGGAAAAGACAAGAGTTAGAGACATCATAGAATCTATTAGAAAGCTCAAATGGCAGTGGGCTGGCCATGTTGCACAAATGACAGACAACTGATGGACATCGCAACTCATGACATGAATCCCCAGAGATCATATGCAGAACCAAGGCCGGCAGAATATTAGATGGAGAGACGAGCTAGACAAATTCAGAAAGTACTGGCTCCGCAACGTCCATGATAGAGAAGTGCGGCAAATCCTGGGGAAGGTCTATGTCCAACGACATTGATGATGATGATGAGGATAAAGCTATATTATAACTGACTACATCATAGCAAGAACTTAGATGCAGGATTAATGCTGCTCTCTCTAAAAACAAAGAAGAATAAAGAAGTTTTCAAAGAAAAGATGCTGATGACGTGGACAGATGAATACCTGAAACAATATCCAATTGGAAACATCTGGAGAAGAAGCTCTACTTGAAGAAAGCTAAAACAGAGGTTTAATGATTGGATGCACAGAAAACTCAGAGATAAAAGCTTAAACTGACAGATTGCAATGTTTTAATCAGCTCCTCTGGGACCAAAAATATGCAGATCTGATTAAAATCTTTTTGAACTAAAATCTCATTTGGTCTTTAATTTTGTTATAGTGTGCGACTAAATAGAATGGCAATGGGCAGGTCATGCTGCGAGAATGACAGACAACCAGTGGACATCACGGCTCACATCATGGATCCCCAGTGATCAAATGCGAAACCGAGGCCAACAAAATATAAGACGGCATGACAAACTGCACAACATATATATATGCATATATATAAATCAATTACATTATTGGGGTAACCAACGTATGTAAGCCCTATTTTGAAAAATTGAATCATGTGCAATATAATTAATATCCATGTACAGTACATTGTGATAATACCATATATAAAAAAAACAATCTACATTAATGACATGAGCTATATATTAGCATGCAGTACCATGATAACAAAAATATTTATAAAACATAAAAAACACAGAAGAAAATTACATAAATTACATTAATCGATATTGGGAAATAGGTGACTGAAGTGACGCAAAGAGATTTTTAAAAGTCTTTAGTATTTAAAGCTGTAAAGCTTTCTAGACTATATGTATAATTCATCATATACATTCTCAACTTGTAAAAAAACAAGCAGAAAATTAACAAAAACAGACTTTATCTGTTGTAGATGTTTAATCATTACACTCAATATTCAATACAGTAAATAGAGCTATTATTATACAAAAAAAGTCCAAGGACATAAATCTGGTGAATGTTAACATTTTGTGCCAATCGCACTCATCAGCAACAAACAATACATAAATATATACATATATACTCATATATAGGATGGACAAAGAGATAAGAAACAACCTTGCTAAGGCAAACAAAGCCTTTGGTTAACTATGCAAACAAAAGCATATGAAAGAAGACAGCATCTCAAGTTGACGCTTCCTCCAGCTGCCAAACCTTCTCCTGCAGCCGCTATTGAAAGAATGCAACATTTGTGAAAATCCTTCCAAATCTTCATTTGTGAAGCCTAGCCACAAAAATATTAATAATGATATATATATATATATATACATATATATATATGTGTGTGTGTGTGTGTGTGTGTGCTTGTGTGAGTGTGTGCTTGTGTGTGATAAGGAAAGCCAAACTTATTGCAAGTTATTCGATATTTAATAACTAGAGATATTCTGAGAAATGTTTCATGCTGATAGTTACATTTCTCATATGAACTCACAATCGAGGTTTCTCTCACTGGTTTCAACAATTATCAAAAAAGGAATTGAAATTTTGTTATGTTGTCTGGGAAAAGATATCCTGTAATAAATCTGTCATCTGCGGCTTGGGGTTTTTCAGGTTTTTTTTTATCAAGGCATGATCAGTTTGAAATTGTGTGTGGGTGGACCAGTGTCCTCAGAATAAGGGAGTGGTGAATAATAGATGGTATCCACCCCCACCATCCCAGAGGGAGGATTGGGGGTATCTATTAAATATGGTACTGGTCACTAGCTCACATATAAACATATCAACGAATAAAATGCACTCATATTTGTAAATCCCTATTCAAACGTACATGCACACACCTATCCACACATAGGCACATATACATATATATGCATGTGTATGCACATACAGAATAAGTATGACCATATACGCATACATGCATATATTATGAAGAAACAGTTGTAAAATCTGACTCAAAATTTGGAGATTGAGCAGTTATTCGGGCCTTAGCATTACTGGCGGCTATTTAGTTCAATTGTAAGAGCAACACTATGTTGAAGCGGCAGTTTCAAAGTGATATGAAGCATTTATAATTATATATATACGTATATATATAATAATAATCAGGAATGCAATATGATATAATATGATAAAATATAATGTACAATGTGTAATGAGTTTATTTCATAGAGTGCTCAATGCATTCAACATCAAACATTAAGTTGATTAATGATTCATGTTTCTGCCTTTTTGGGGCTTCGTCAGGAGCAAAAGGCCAAACAGGGCAGAAATATAAACATGTTTGTGCTACGAATCCTTACTCCATTATGTATATGTATGTATATATATATATATATATATATATATATATATATATATATATATATATATATATACATATATATACACTGATTCATTAGTAGGTCTGAAACTTAATGATCAAAATAGCATTTATTTTATAAAAGCATTCATTTTCCAACATAATCACTTTTCTTACAAATGTACTTGATTCAGTTTTAAATGTTGATCATCTATATCAAACATTATACAGTAAAGATTTCAAATAGAAATCCAGCTAATATCTACTGCGTCCGTCAGGTTTATTGGCACCCTCAAATTTTTTGTATAGGCTGTACAATATCTTCTGTCATCAATAAACGAATTGCTGATGTGTATTGTCAAATAGCTCAATTTTGGTAGCATCTGTCTCCTGAATATTTGCCCTTGAGGACTGTGGTTTGTCAAGGTTGTCTTTTGCAAAGATCAGTTATTCCTTTTCATACTCTCTTTTCAATGACAAGGACTTCTTCACTTCTTGAAAGTCAAGCATGGAGTGTGATCCATTAGGTTTTTTTGCAGCTTTTCTGCCTCTAGAACTGGAGGCTTTGACCATATCAAAGGAATCATTAAATCAAAGGATTATCAAAGGTCTTTAAAACAAAATGTGTTTCCCAGTGTGAGAAAGAACATGATAGGTATCACCCAACATATGGCTACCTGTACATATATATATATATATATATATATATATATATATATATATATATATATATATATATATATATATATATATATATATGAACATATATATATGAATATATATATATGAATATATATATATGAGTGCAGACTTGAGAGACACTTCTGTTTATGCAGATGCCCAAGCTGGTTGGAGTGGTCTGCAACCCCTGCATAAAAAGTACTTCTAACAGATGGTTGCCTGTGCAGATTGGATCTAAGGTTCAAGACCACTTTTGCCCCGCAGTGGTGAATGTTTTTTTTGTTTGTTTTTTTTTTACCTTCCTCCGCATCCATTTCTTTCTTTTCCTCTTCTCATGAGGTTCAACTTAGTATAGATTTATGCACCCCCTCTTCTGAGAGACTTTGGTTGTCGAAAGTGTAGTAATGAAGGGATCAAATAATTTCCCTGCTGTAATGAATTATCATTCATTTATCAAGATGAAAACCTTTAAAAATTCTCTTTTGAGACCAATATTTGGAAAATCTCTTGAAATAAATTCTAATGTTAGAGCTATGTGTCCAGGTTTCAAAATGATAGACCCAAAAGGAAGCCATTCGAGATCTTGCAATCCATACCATCAACTGGAATTGACTGGTGTTTGGAATTAAATACCAGAAGTTCTCAACATCTTTTATTCTAAAAGATGAATTTAAATTCAAAGTCTTCTCTTAGTAAAGACCACTCACACACTTAATACAGTAGGTTAAATACCTTTTCATACATATGCTTTTAGATAGCCGTACACATATACATGCAACAGAAATATATTCGAATAGTCCACTAATGCCTATCCAAATTATTTAGAAATACAGAAATATACTGAAACACTTATATTTCTATAGAAAATGAACCCACATATATACACCTGCCCACCAACTAATGTCCGGGTTCCTTTCTGATTGGTTCCATAGTATGAAGTGGGCATAAGTCTGACAAATATTATTTTGCCTATTTTTGAAATCATTTTTATTATGAATTTTATCTATTTTTTATTCATGAAACCATCCCCAGAAAAGTGCGTATAATATCTTTTTTGAATTTATAAGGGTGATTTTTCACATGTACATACATCTGTACTCTCTTATTTTATCGCTTATATAATCTTAAACACACATACAACCAAGAGTAATATTTATGGTATTGACATAGTGAGTACGTTTTTTAATGTACGAGTCTAATTTTTTATACACCCTTGCACTTATAGACTCTTATACTCAAGAGGGACTGGGAACATACCTATATTTGCTTACATCTAGTTAAATTTAGAAGCATAACTTTTATATTTACATGACTTTTTATGTACATGTTTTTCAATCTTAGGTACGGATGATCGCAAGTCGAGTAGGTCATACGTCGGGGAGCAAGTCTACATAGAAAGAGCTTCCTAAGAGTAAGAGAAAGTAATTTCTCTTTATGGTCAAATCACTCAAACTTTTACGCAGAATTTTGTATCTGCGATGATTATTCACAAATGTAATGAATCATATTCTCACAGTTACCTTGTTCCAGACCAGAGGTGCAACCCAACATATTGCTGCTTGTACAGATATAAATATATTAATGATATATATATTCGAGCATAGGTCTGAGAGACACTGCCATTTATGCCGATGCCCAAGCTGGCTGGAACGGTCTGCAATCCCTGTATGAGTAGTGCTTTAAACAGATGGCTGTCTGTGCAGATTAGAGCTAAGGTCCAAGACCCCCGTAGCCCTGCAGTGGTGAATGTTTTTTTTTGTTTTGTTTTCTTCCTCCTTTTCCTCCCTGTCCATTTCTTTCTCTCCCTGCATCTCACCGAATCCCTTCCTTGCTTTATTTATAATAATAATAGAACACACATTGCTCTGACTAGGGCGGAAAGTATTTATGATTTTGAAAATTTTTAGTAGCAATTTGCCGGCTTTGAGATTTTACTAAAATAGTAGTCTTGGATGATTCCAAGTTTTCAACCTAAACTTTATCTGACCTCTGTGACAACACCCTTCCCAGATTCTTTTCCACTTTAGATTATAACAACGATAAATCATACATCACTTCTTTTCCTTTTTACTAATATTTTTCTCAAGTATTGGTGCATTTTAACATTTTTCATTTCTTCTTGTTTTAACGGTTTTTTAAGAATATATGTATGTATATGTATATATATATATATATATATATATATATATATATATATATATATATATATATATATATATATATATATACATATATATAATTGATATGTATATATATATTTATTACAAAATTTCTACATTTAATAAAAATGAATAATAAAAGATATATATATATATATATATATATATATATATATATATATATATATATAAATATAAATAATAATATATAAATAGATATATAGGCGCATAATGCACATACCATATTTGATGGTATAGAAGACACTCCCCTTTATTCCAGCAGGGGATATTAAGAAAAAACAAATTTCCTTGAATTCAGTTTTTGTTTCAACTCCTCTTCAAGTCCTGACCAATATGGGTCTGGACAAAGAAGGTTACATCTAACTTTTGGGCTATTTTTTGTGGTAAAAGGGGGTGTTATATGCTATTAAATACAATAATATCATACCAACCTTTTTTCGGACAATTCAAACTCTTTTTATTATGTACTCACCAAGTTTAGAATGATCCATTTCTGCAGCCCTCTTCAGGTGTAAAAATAATATCCATGAGAGGGCTGTAGGAATTAATCGACCGAAACGCTGTGACTACATTGAAAAAAAAAAAAAGAATTGTTCAAAATGTCCTTCAAAAAGTTGTTAGCGACTCTTCTCAAAGTTACAGATTATACAGTAATCTCAATTTTGTACTTTATGTATATGGTATTCACCGACTTCCAATAAGTTTTTAGTGACAATCGGGTTTGCAGAGATATTTGGGGACCATCTAATCTGGAATTCTTTTTGGCCAATTGATACAGCATCAAAGAATGATTAATTATGATTTTTGCAAGTATTTTGCAAGTAATTAAACTTAACTATGTAAAGGTGAAAAATTCTTGTTTATGTTGATTGTGTAAGTAATGATTACATACTTACTTTTAGTGAAGATTTGTTACTAGTTTGTACAAGGGAGAAGGTGTCTGCTAGGCAAGTATATGTTTATTTGTGAGTGGATGTGTGTTTTTACATGGAGAGATGAGGAGGAGACAGACCTCGTTCTTTCTCTTCTTTGATTAACACGCGTGTACACACTTTCTCTCCATACCTTTCTATTCTCAAAAAGCAATCACAGAGTCACACAAACATTGCATGTATTCACTCATACACAAACACACATACAAACACATTTCGGAGAATCACAATCACATACATGCTCGTGCAAGCAGATGAAGTTCATTTGCTTTGCAAAAATTCCCAAGTTTTAATTGGGAAACTAAACTTTTAGTCAAAATACTTAAATTATCTCTTGAAGAAATCATTTTTCTCCTTGCCGAGCTGAACTTTCAGACCCACAATATTTTTCATCGAATTTAGATTTTTTTTAAACATTATTAATAAAGTTTAAACACTTGAAGGTATAATTCACCATCACAGTATTAAGCTATTAACTGAGAAGTGCACTAGTCAATCTTAGCAGCCAGAAAATAGTGTATTATCTTAATGAAAAATAAATTGAAAACATTTTTTAAAATTTTTTTCTGGTGGTAATCATTGACTTTTACTACAAAGAAAGCGGAACTAATAAGGAATAAAAACTGGAAATAATCTAACAATACTTTAGCAAAGGGATGATAGTACAAGAAATGTTGCTTTTCTTCGTATTTTTAGTCTAAAAATCCGGATTTTTCCCTGCTCTAACTTTCAACCAATTATTTATTTCCAGCTATTTTCTCCTTATTGCTGCTTCCTTCCATTCTTCAAAGTGATCGGCACAACATTTCGACAATACCTCACAAAATGCCAAAATGTTGTTGAAAAGAAAATTTAAGATAACCTGGGAGGAAAAAGACCGACAAAAGATTTTATTCTTTGAACAGAGATTACGTCATGGGTAATAAAGGAAATGTCAAATTGTTGTAGTTATATCGATAAAACAAGGTTGATACATCCCTAGAAAGCCTGATAACACAGACAGCTTTAGATAACAAAAAAAAAAAAAATATTCTGACAATATTTTCCTAATCTTTTTGACACATGAACTTGAAAACAACTGATCATTGCAGTCTATAATTGAACAACCCTAGCTTCAAAATTTTAAGTCATGTAAAAAATTCCATTGAAGGATAAATAAATATGATTGGAATAAATTCCATTCATGAAATCACTGGCGTTTTCAGCAGGAAAATAATTGAAATAGATTTCAAAAAAACATCTTGAAACATTTAGGTTTTTGAGAATCTAGATGATATGAATAAGCCCATCAGAATAAGACCCTACGATAAAACAAAAACATTTTCAGTGGAGTACAGATGCCAATTTTTCATGTCTGTAGACAAGACAGTATGGCAACAAACACACACAGAGAAACACAGACACACACACATATGAAAAAGGGATAGAACCCCTTGCCATCTTTGATGACTAGAGTTGTTCAATGCATTTTTCTTAGACAAAAATGTTGTCAAACAACTTAAAAAAAATGTTGAATATATTTTTAATAAGCATACTTCTCTGTTACAAAGATTTCATGAACAAACAAGAAAGTACGAGTCTGATAATATTTCAATGTTTATTCTCATGATCTTCAGTGAAGTGATCAATTGGCCTGGTGAACAAATTATTTGAAAACAGTAAGTGTGCTGATTCCTCCAATCATACCAATCCTCAATGCTTTTCTCTGTCAGCTATTTTGACTTCAAAGACAAGGGAATTAGTATGAATGAATCAAATTTCACAAATTAATACCTTCAATCCCAACAGGAATGATGTTAGGAACCAAGTAAAATGTCTAGATAACCAGTTCCAACTTGCATTTATATTAGTATTTTCTAGCACAATGATCCAAATCAGTTTTACATAAACCAGTTATCATAATTCCACATGTGTATGTATATGTATATATTTTTTTTATAAAGGTTGATTTTGGGAAATCAAGACAATGATTGATAACAAATTTTACCCTGACTCTTCAAGGAACTGAAAAAACATGAGTTAACATTTGATGAAACCTTTACATGCTTTTTAATACCATCGTCTATAACTTAGAAAAGAGTCATTGAAATTACTAATTTTGTTCTAACAATTGAATTCCATCTTCATGTACCTGATGATGTTAAGACAGTGTTTCAGCAGATCCATTCTTCAGCCACAAGCTGGTGTACAATCTGTAAGAAATGAGGTAAAACTATATTTCTCTGGGGAAAAATGGTGACAGAAAGAGGGTAGGCATTTATATATCAACCAGCTCAACAGTGCCAGATTGCAGCACAACAGAAGAGTGAGAAAATTGAAAGAAACACCATTTATATGGTGAGTTCTCAAATAGGTGCATAAGTCAGGCAAGTATGTGGTTTTCTATGCTTAGCAAAGATATTAGGAAGAATTAGTGAATTTAAGTAGTTTGCATCATAGACAATTCCTATTATAGCATGGTTGACAAAATTCATCTGTTCTTGCAATGGTTTTTTATAGATATCTTTGTCATTGAGTATGGTGTTACTACCAATAATTTCTTTAATAATTTTTGGTCAATGGTGTGTTACTATCCCTGTCTCCTGAAGTATATTCTTCAATTCTGGCTTTAGTTTAAGAATATCTGAGCAGTTTTTAATAATTTGAGTTAGTGAGGAAAGTAGTGTTATTGAATGTTGTTAAGATGGGGATGTGATTTGATTTTGTTGTTGATTTAAGGGTATTTTCTCTTGGGATCATTTTTGCTTCGTATATCTGTGATTTGATTTGGCCATATCTGACTGTCAAGCGGTTGCAGACCTCTACAGCCAGCTTGGGCATTTGCATCAGTGATGCGTCTCTTTCAATTGCATAGACAGCCATACTATCTGGAGGGACTTCTACAACCCATTTAAACACTAAAATCCTTCATTTTATATCTTGTTTATTTTTGTGTGGAATGTTTCTTAAAAGCAACACTTTTCAACTTGAAAATTTCAAAAATGTTAAAAACTCTCTCTGAAGTTTTTATAGATTTTCCAAAGTTATTCAAATTATATCTGTAATTAAATCTTTTAATTAATACTTTTTTATTTTAACTAATATTTCTAGAAATCTTTGTGTTTGGTTATATTTTGTTTTTTTCCAGACCTTTACAGTCGTTACATATTTTTTCTTAAAAAGAAATATTTTTCCATCTACTGTTTTTATATTTGTTCCAATTTCACTTTCATTCTTCAAAAATTAAATTTTCTATTAATTTGTTTTTTCAGTTTGTTTCGCTTTATTCTACATTTCGTTCTGAGCTTATTTCTCTTCTGATTGTCATCTCTGTATTAAAACTTGTGCTTTCCCTCCGCCCGGTTTCTGTACCATAATTATCTCCCTTGTGTGCCGGTCACATAGGGTGCATCAGAATGGGGCTTCCACTGCAACCATTACCAAGGCAGCATGAATATGCAAATGAGACTTCCTCTCCACGCTGTACTTTTGATGCAACATTGACTTCATTTGTATTTCATTCCCTGCAGCAAAATTGGTCCCTAACTTTGTTAAATTCACTTCTTATGCATTTTTAAAGCTTTCTTCTTCATCATCATCATCCTCATCATCATCTTCATTTTCATCGTCATCATCATCATCATCATCATCATCATCATCATCATCATCATCTACTTCAAAACATTTACTTTTTTTTCTTCATTATCATCTTCATCTTTTTTCTCTTTTTCCCTTTAGCTCTTTATTTCTTTTCACTTTTTCTCTCTCTTCTTCTTTCACTTTTTGATTTCTTCTCCGTTCATTTTTTTCAGAAACTGTCAACCACAGATTTTCACTAGAACTGTCAACATAGGTTTCCTCAGTTTTTGAGTTGGCCAGATTTATATCACATATACAAGCCACACCAAAGGAACTAGAGAGCTGAAATAGATTTCAGCAGGGAGGGCTCAATTTGCATTGTAAGTTTTTGCTAAATTGATCCCTCTTTTTGGAAAATCCACATCTTTTTAGTATTCACCGGCTGACAAAAGATAAGAACTGTAACTTGATTGATCTCTTACCAATTTTTCAATTGATCACCCCCAACATGGCATGTTGCCAAAAGAAGCTGGTCATTTGAGAGTTTCTATTGAATGTCCTTTTTTTTCATTTCTCGTTCTTTAGATTTTCTTTTGTTCTTTTTCTCCCTTATTTCATCTTTCTTTTTTTCTCTTCGTTTATTTTCCTCTTCTTATTTCTAACCTTTTTTTCTTTCTTCATCAACAATATCTTTTTCATATTCTTTCTTTCTTATTTTCCTTCTTTGTTATTCTTCTGCTCCTTCTCTATTTCTTTCTTGGTTTTTTCTTCTCCCTCTTCTTCTTCATGATCCTCATTCTCCCTTCTTCCATTTCAATATCTTTTCCTTCCTTCTTTTCTCATTTTTCCCCTTTCTTCTATTTTTTCTTTCATTTCTTTGCTGTCTATTATATCATTTTCCGAGGTTTAATTTTTACTTAGAACAATTCTTTTATGATTTTTTCATTTCACTCAGTGCCTAAAACATTTCCAGTAGGCCCCAAATTGACTTTATACGTATGCAAAATTCGCATATGCTTTCCTCTATTTTTAGGGGGTTTAAGAAACTGCATATTTTGTATCTAGATGTAGTATATTTTTAGATTATATTTAAGATTTTTTGGAGAATTAAGATTTTTTTTTTATATTAGGTCATTCACTGAAGTAAAATGGCTACGTTCTTTGGTGTTGAAAATGCCAAGGAATTGGAAAATTATATTCGCTTGTAGAAAACCAAGATTAATGAGTGGAAACAAATATTTTTTTTCTTTTTCAGGGGTCAACAGTGGGGGAAACTTTTTTTACTCTTTTCCAGGGTCCAGTTTGAGAGAAAGCTTTTTTTTCTCTAGGAATTGAGATTGAGGGAAAACTTTTTGTCCTTTTTCAGATATCAAGGGTCAATATTGGGGAAAACTTTTTCCCTTTCTAAGAATCAAATCTGAGAGGAATTTTTCTTCCATTTCTAGGAATTAGAATTAAGAGAAAACTTTTTTTTACTTTTCAGTGGTCAAAGGTTAGGGGGTGGTGAACCTTTTTTTTAAATTTTTGAGTGTCAAAATCGAGTGGAAATTTTTTTTCCTTTTAGGGATCAAAATTGGGGGAAACTTCCTTTTCCTTTTTTTCAAGGGTTCAAAATATTGTTTTTTGAAAATTTCCCTCCAAAAGATTTTTAGAAGTCGGGGGTCAATATGCAACGTAAGCTTCTGTCAAATTGGTAACTAGTTTGTGCCCACTAGTTCTTTGACAATTGTTTCTCACAAATAATGTCATTTGATTCTGATGTCACATAAAATGAACAAATATTACATCATAAAGCAGCTTTTTTCAGTAATCACAGCCCAACAAAAGGCAAGGGAGGTAACATTCATCGATCACCCCTTTTCACTTCATTTCAACTTTTTAATTGATCATCCCCAAAACAGCATCCATGATCTTTTTTATTTTATGTAATCTTTCTACCTTTTTAGTTTCTTTCCCTCATTCACCTCCTCCTCTATTTTCCGGTCTCTCCAGTTTTTTCTTTTCGCCTTTTCAATCTTGTCTTCCCCAAACACACCAGAGCCGAAAGCATGTTGTTGTATTCCATTTTTCCTTTTAAGGTTGTTTTTCAAATCACTTAATCTTGATTTTCTCTCTCAACCAGCCAAATTAATGCTTCGACCATTTTGGAGTTACCTGCCTTCCGTTGCAAATGGCACTTATTTCCCTCAAGCTGATTGCAATTACGCTATTCCCCAGGCTTCTTCCAGGTGAGCTGTAATTGTGGCAATTATGTGGAGGAGAACATTGTTCAGGTTTTGAAAGTACATTAACCCATTGAAAGGTCATGATTTGCCTAAGAAAGCCCCCCCACCCGCAAAGAGAAAAAAATAGATTTTTCTTGTATGGGAATAGCGATCAACTAAAATGGACATTTAGCCAGGTGCGCATACTCGATTGGCAAATTCACCCTATGAACTATTGTGTGGGAACAGCATATCCGTGAAATTGAAATAGCTATCTCTCAACAATCCACAAGGTACTTGGGAATGGCCAAGATACTTAACTTATTCATGCCTTTCACCAAACACTTGCAAGGGTTATCTGAAAAATTAGACAATTTTGTTCTTTCAGTGAATCCATTTGAAGCCATAATGTTTAAAATCCTTTTTCATACTTTTAAACAATTTTAAATGCCAGGAAAAATAAGGCCTATGATCAAATTATTATGAGGTCTGTCTGGAAAGTATCAAGCCTTCATTGGATATCTTGAGAAGTAAGTTGCACAGCCTTGATTTAACTTGACATTCAATCTGAGGGGACCTTACTGCACATACACGAACATACTCTCTCCAGTGCATTTAATCAGTCGACAGTGAGATTCCATTGAGTGAGCATGTGTATTGTCATATTCACAATGACTTAACATCCACATTCTTCATGTCACATGTACGTTTTTTTTGCTAGAACATATCATCTAGTTCTGCCAGAATTAATAGATATAATTCTTTCTGATTTCTAGCTTTTTGAACATCAAAAAGAAGAGATTCAAGACCATGAGTAAGATTAAGGAGAACAGAATCAGGCAGCAGATGGCAATCCAGAAAGTGGACTGCAGCCAGTTTAAAACCTGAAACGAATGCTTGGATAAGCATATGAGGTCCCAAGGACTCAAAGACCCTATTACCCTAGGTAAGCTATTTTTTCAAGTCAAAAGAATGATTAAATAATAGTATAATTTTTAACTCAGGTTTGAATTGAACAGTTACAAATTTCATTAAATTTCATTTTGCAATACCAAAAACCATCTTAAATTCATGACGTTGTGAGAAGTTAATTTACCAAATCCAAATTTTGAGTCAATTATTCATTCAAGCTGCTCTCAACGTTGATTATGAAGGTAACAGCATTTTACTACTGCTGGCTGAACAGGTAAGATGTTAGCCTGAGTGCACACATCACAAACCTTTACTCTTTCCTATCAGACACTGTGCCAATGATGAAACGTTTCAAGATATCTGGCTATGACAAAAAGTAGAAGGAGAGATGAATTTAATCGTTTCCTGAGTGCATTAGTGCGAATTAAACATAAACTGGCCCAGCTGAAATTTGAACTCACTTGATATATTCCCCGGGGGGAAGGGCGCTGAAGGATACATTTCAAATATATCTTATTGGCAACCCGTTTACCAGTGAAGAATAATACCAACTTTTTATACGAGTACATTAAATTGGGGTCACATAAAACTAGTTATATTATACCATTATCCATTATTGACTATATGATTTCAACTTTCAAACCTCTCCAACCCAGATGAGAAGACCTGCTCCAGGGGTGGCACAAACTCCCCATTTTCCTCTCCCTCGCCCAAGCGGATGTCCATACAGAGACAGGTAACTCAAGAAATAGAGAGAATACCCCTAGATGAAGAGACAATGTCATCTAAATGGTTGGCACGCAATTGTCTTTTTATGATTGCATTTCAGTAATTGAAACAGTGAACTGTGCAGAAGAGTTAAAGGAAAACGGGGGACAGTTGCCTCAAGAAGAAATAGAAAGGACATCTCTGAATGAGGTGACCGCTAATGTTTCTTGACATACAGTTGCAGGGCATTAGTAAGACACTTAGATGGTATACCAACACACCACTTAAATGTTCCTCATAAATGACCATTTTTGATTCTGATGTAACATGAAATGAACATATATAACATTACAAAGTATTTTATAAGATTTGATATTAATAAGTAATCAATAAGTAAATTTCAAAATATGACCCACGATTTCTCTCCCGATACTTACGTACAGGTCCATACTTTGGGTAGTTCAAACTGTGCAGTTCAAACTGGCCCAAAGATTTTAACCTCTCCATCCTCACCCCAATATCTCTAAAAAAAACAAAAAATTTTGATGTTTTTTATTTTTCGTAGGTAAAAAAGTAAAATGACTCAACTTGACTTGTTTGGGGAATCATTTTGTAACATAGAGATAGATAATTCATTCAAGTACTTAAGGTTGAATTAAATCTCATAATTTTATGAATATTCCCTTTTTGCTTCAAGTTGTTTAAAAAAAAATGTTTAAATGAACACAAAGAAGGAGTCCCAAAGAAATTTCATGCACAGGACTCAATCAATATTGAATTGGCCCCTGTACATGTATGAAAGTATTGAAAAGAGGTATAAACCTTAATTTTGCCATTAGACAACAAAATCGATGACAATAGAACCTCAGGGATTTTTTACTAAATAATTAATTTTTTAATTCAATAATTAGGTTTATCATGATGTAAGGTAATTAAAAACTATAAACCAAATCTGTCACCAAAATTGTCACACAGGTTTCTCTAGTTATTAAGTTGATCTGGCTGGCTTGCTATCCATATGTCACACATACAGGCCACACCGATGAAGCTTGTGGGCCAAAAATTTAACATTGATATCTCATTATGTTCAAAAAAAAAAAAAATTTTAGTGGAGGGTTCAATTTACAATGTAAGTTTATGCTAAATTGATCTCTCAGTTTGTGCCCAGCAGCATTTATGGATGTTTTTGCAAACGTCAGACTTTTGCAGTGATCATTTCCCAATGAAATGCGAGATAAGTTACAAATATTGATCGGCCTTTTTTCCAATTCTTTAATTGATCAACCCTAACACAGGATTTTTAATTCAGACTCATTTAGTGAACACTTCTCAAGAATACTGAATGGAAGAAACTTATTCATTGATCACCCTGTTTTCTAGTTTTTCTTGTTCATCATTCCAAACATGGTATGCTGGCAAAAGATCTTGGTCACATGACAGTTTTATCTTGTGTGACTATATATCTATCTGTCTTTAATTTCATTTTTGTTTCTCTATCTTTCATCATTCACTTCTTTTTCTTCAAAATGTTTAAACTGATCATTTGCTGAAAGATTGAGGACAGTATTGAATCTCTTTCAAGTATTTCCTAGTTGTGATAACATTTTCGATTATTGATTGATTGGCTTCTGTCAAGGTTGATAATGTGAGTAACAGTTTTTCAGATGCTACTACATTCAAGATAGTTATGGATGAATAATGTGATAGAGTGTTCACTCACTCAATCTCTTCTCAGATATTGTGGCATGCCAGTGACAATACCTTTTGTTAATATATCTCGTGATGGGACAGACTACAGAGAAATTGATTCAGGCTTTTCTCAAATACATCAGAGTGAAGTGAACATAACTCCCATTGAAGCTAATCTGGTTACCAACCAAGGCTGTGAGGAGAACAGATGGATTCGTGCCTTTCCTAAGGGCAATAATGCAAAGTGAATGCAAACTATTTGGATCAATATCCTCACCCTTGATATCAGCAATTTTAAAGGAAGAAAAAACACAAATGAGATGAATGATACACATCAGGAAAAGCAAACTAGTATAATTTTTATAAATCGGAATAATTGAAACACACAAGGTTTGTTTGGAAATTATTCAACCATCTAATGTCAATAAAAAGAAAAAATAGCGTACCTCAGGTAATGGCAACTTAGTTCCCTTCAAAGTACGATTCTTAGGAACTCACACAGTCCTCTTTTGGTATCGCTGTCAGCAGCCTCGTCGCAACTTCCTTAATCTCGTATATGGTCTGAAATCTTCTCAGTAAGAGCTTGAAGTTACAGGGTGTCAAATCTGGACAAGAGTGGTGGAACAAAAAACCCTGGTTGAAGCAATGCTTTGCCAAAAATCCTGCATAAGATGTGAAAAATGACTGGCTTGGTCAATGTGAATACGACAGTCACAGAATGTATAAGCTCACTCAAGGACATCTCACAACCGACTGAGTAACCTGACAGGAGCAATAAGGTTCCCTCTGATTGGTTGCTAAATCACATTAAGACGGCACAGTCAGCAATTCTGGGCATATTTGAAATGGCTAGATACTTTCCCAATAGACTTCGTTTTCATTTGAATCTCCTTTTCCTTCAAGTATCAAAATATCTAATGAACTATATGTAGTCATTATTGTGTGAATATCTGGAATAAGGTTATTCATTGATTAAGTCACATCAGTTCCTTCCACATTTTGGCTTTTGTACCCTCCAGTCTTTCTCAGGTGTATGATAACCTTCCAGAGGTGGAGTGATATGAATAAAGAACCGTCTGTTTGATCGGTTTATGCTGTTTTCATTCCTCTACCTGTCACGTCCAGCGTCCTTCCTAGAGAACTGGATAAAAGCACTTGCAAAGATCATCTGATTCCTTGGAAGTCATGAGTTTAATCTCTGGGTCATAAGGAAGAAGTGAGGGTCACAAGTTATGATATTCTGTTAGGAAGGACACCAAACATGATAGGTAAAGAAATGAACATTTGTTGACCGAATGAGAGGTTCTGTTGAATAGAAGGATGCTATGCATGATGGATACAGGAACAGAAAATCAACGTACTCTTTGGAATTAACATTCCAAAGAGTTTACCAAATGCAACAGAGGCTTGAAGAAGGTGGGAGAGTACGGCATCTGATAAGCGGTGATGTCGGCAACAAACGTAAAGGAGTTGACTAAAAAAGAAACAATGTATATGCGATCATTTTGTTTCTTCTTCTCTTTTTGTATTTGATGGCATATAAGATCCTCTCCTCTATCCCCAACCCCCAAAATGGCTCAAAAGGTAAATTTAATCCGGACCCACGTTAGCAAAAAACTTAAGGAAAATTAAAAAAGACAAAAAAAAAAACTGGATGATAAATTGAAGGAATTAAGGAAAAAGCATTTTGTTTTTTGAAATTGATGGATTCTTTATATATATATACATATGGATATATATATATATATATATATATATATATATATATATATAATTGGTGGATTCTTTATATGCTACGAAATATGGTTATTAGATGGTTTCCCTTAATTCTAGTTCATGAGTATGAAATTGGAATCAGCAACTCTGATCCAAATTTGAAATTATTTCCCATTAATGTTTATTAGTCTAAACATATCATTGTATCGTAAATATAGATCCAAGAAGGTTACCCACAAATATCTAAAGGAGGCCAGAGGGTATTATGCTGAAAATGTGACTATAACAAGCAAGATGAGAATTTGAATATATCAGTGAATGATAATGAAGAATATAGTACAGGTATTGGAAGAAGGCCAGAGTGTACAATGACCAAAGCATTGTGACTGCAACAACCGTGATAAGGACTCAAGCCCTAGAAGATCAATGTAAAATAATGAATAAAGGTTTGTTAAGAGAAGTCCAGAAATAATGAAATTTAGACAAAAAGTTAATATACATGATTATTACTGTGTCATCCACAGACAGCTGTTTTGTCTTATTACAACTCTTCAGTGAGGCTACAGACAATCCGTTATCCCATCAAGTACCACGATTGAAACCTTTAGCTTCAGACCCAAAGGCCGGTGTCCTACCGCTGAGCCACAGAACTGGACAGTCAGTAAGGCTGAATTTAAGCGATATATTCTATTTTTGCTTTAATCCCCCATATATATATATATATATATATATATATATAAATATATATATGTGTGTGTGTGTGTGTGTGTGTTTGTATATATATATATATATATATATATATATATATATATAGTGGTTAGTCACACAATAGAAACCACATGGGTGATGAAGTTTCTTCTCTTGCCAATTGTTAGGCAGTGATCGTTAAGAAAGTCTAAATTTTCAAAAAACAGGCAGTCACAAACTAAATGATGAATTTAGCATGAGTTTAAATTGGGAACAGACCCCCCCTTTTAAAACTTATCTAGAAAGTGAATTTCCAAAAAAATAAAAAAGGGTTTTTTTGTAGACATATTGATAAGTAAATGGTTAAAATTTCAGCCCTCTAGTCCCATCAGTGCTGCCT
Source organism: Thysanoteuthis rhombus (assembly GCA_963457665.1). Taxonomy (NCBI): domain Eukaryota; kingdom Metazoa; phylum Mollusca; class Cephalopoda; order Oegopsida; family Thysanoteuthidae; genus Thysanoteuthis; species Thysanoteuthis major. Next base: position 21,822,258 of record OY735217.1, read on the forward strand.
ATACATGTGATACATGCATACATAGCCAGTCAGACCAACTAGAAAACTGAAGAAACCTATATTGACAGTTTCGGTTGACAGGTCTCTAATTATGATTTACTGTTTTTTGTAATCTTGTAATTTTTTTTAGTAGTCAGTAAAGAATACTCCTTTGGTTGGTAGTGTATGTGACCAACATACTTTATATTTACTAAATTCAGTCTATCAGGACACAAGGCCAAATGGGGAAGGGTAAGAAGATTGTGCTGCGTCAATCTTCTAAGTGGGGAGAGCTTTGGAAATCAGCTTTTGAATTTCTGATATTAATCAGGTTTGGACATTAACCTTTATGCTGCAGACGCATTTGATATTTACGAAGTTGAACCACCATGATGGTGGAGGGTTCTATCTTTTTTTATATTGCATGTGCTTGTGATTTTGCTTGTGTGTTCCAGCACTCCTGGTCATATCGTTTTGTCTACAGATATCTTCTACCCTTCTAAAAATGTTTTTTTTTTTTTGAAAAATGCTTTTTGACCTTATAGGAGCCTTATTCAGATCTGTTCATTAACATCTGTATAACATCTAGATTCTCCAGAATTCTGATGTCACTTGATGTTTTTTTACTCTATTCTAGATGTTTTTAGTAGAAAACACCAGTGATGTCATAAACAGAATTTATTCTGATCATATTTATTCTTTGACTGAATTTTTTTATGTGACTTTAAAATTTGACCCTATCACCATTCAATTATTGGCGATGATGGTGAGTTTAGCTTAATACAACACAAAAACTGACAGAGAAAGAGGTGGTTGGAAAATTGTGTTGTACCAATCTCCCAAGCTGGGAGGGTCTTGAAAATCTACATTTGAAATCTTGGGCTCAAACAATAGTGGGAAATATGCAACTATCTCTGCCACATATTTACTAAACTTACTAAGTTTAGCTTAATACTGAATAAGACCAGATAGAGTAAATAGGAGTTAGACAATTGTGTTGCACCAATCTTCAAAGTTGGGAGGGTTTTGAAAATCTGCATTCAAAATCTTGGGTTCAAACATTGGTGGGAAATATGCAACCCTCTCTGAAAATTAGCATTCAAAGTCCTGAGTTTTTTTTGTATCTTAACTAAAACCACTGGTGTCTAAGAAATATAAAACTATCTCAACTACAAGACTAGAATTCTAACAACAAAACTGCCGTGCAGTCAGCAAAGACTTCAGAAAACCAATCCATCTGGTTTATATGATTGCTCATATGGAAGTGTTAGATGAAAAAAAACATTAAAAAAATGCAGAATTTCAAGTATCTTTTGCCAAACTAACATCACTTTGGAGGGGACCAACTTCTTAAAATGAAGTTTGACATTATAAATTCCTTATCTAAGAGCAATGATTAGCAAGCTAATCTCACAGCTCTTGCACAGTGAGTTTGGTCCTTACGGAGTGTCCTACTTACATAGCCTTGTCCCAGATTAAGTAAATCTATATATGATAAATCTAAGACATCAGGATAATAAAGTCACTCTACTTCTTAAGAGTTGGTGAATTTCATTTTAGAAGTCTACTTCACTAAATTTTGATAAGTCCGACATTAAGGGCTGACACGTTCTTCCACTGCTGTTTTTTGAAAAATAATTTTCTAAAACATTTTCTGCCATTTTGATGAATGGGCTGCCAGTTCATTTCTGTGTCAGTGATTTTCACTCCAAATCTTTTGAATTTCGGAAGGTCAGAGGCACTTTTTAGACAACACCCTTCCATGTGTTATCCCCAAAACCTAAAGTACATAAGTAACACATATGTTGTCAGTTGGTTGTACTAGCTGGCATTTTGTTTCTCCGAGTTTTTGATTTTCATTCTAGCTCCATATTCCATCAAATTTCAAGAGGCCTGTTCCAATTTATGGGAAATACCTTTCTTCTCTTATTCGTAAAGTTGAATAAAAGAAAAAAAAATATGATCTTACGTACATCAAAAGTGCTATCACGCTGACATTTAATCTTCTCCCTTTTAATGTTGTTTGTCTTTTAGAAAGGAAAAGAGTGAAGTTTTTGTTTGTTTGTTTTTTTTCTTCTATTTTTCAGGTGTTGCATTAAAAGGCAGGTGTTGACTGAAAGAGCCACCTTCTATCTTGTCATTTCTCAAATGAAAAGCACCGACAGCTCCAAAATATTGCAACTTTTTGAAGGCAAAGAAAGCATAAAGGTATCATTCATGTTAGAGACAATTAACCAAAACTGTCTCCAAAGCTGTCAACGTAGGTTTCTTCCATTTCTAAGTTCATCTGGCTGGCTACATATGTATATATCATGCATACAGTCTGCACCAATAGAGTTAGAAGGCTGAAAATTTTAACATTTGTTACTTATCATGTCTCAAAGATTCTCCCCTACATAGGTTTTAGTGACTGAAGGATTCAATTGACAATGTAAATATATGCAAAATAGATCCCTTAGTTTTTGTCTACTTGTTTTCTTTAGAAATTCAGGCCTTTTAAGAGATCACTGCCCAACAAAGTGAGAAGTAACTTGTGCCAAAAAGAAAAGTAATCTATTTCTTGATCACCCTATTTCCGATATCGATTGATCACCCCTAACATAGCATGCTGCCAAAAGACGTTGGTCACAGGATGGTTTCCATCGAGTGACAAAATAGACCAGTTCATACTTCAAAATATTTTCTCTTTCTGAAAGGATATCCTCTTAAGTGGAGACAAGTACAGAAATTGTATTTCTTATTCCATTCATCTAGAATCTAGAATGAGAAAAGAAGTTGAATTTTTGTTGTTCATTTGTTAGATAACAAAGAGTTTAATTGAAGGATTTATTCATAATTTTCTTCATTATTTTCAATCTGGAATTGAACAGAGGTGGCAAAGGATCCAACCATTTTTTTTTGCATGTGCATGTGTTTATGTACTCGTCTATGTGTTTATGTGTTCAAGCACACCTGGCCACACCATTTTGTCAGAAGACTTGAAAATTGGCATCAGAATTTAGTTGTTTCTAGATGTTTTCTTGCTCAATTTCAAATGTTTTCCAGTGGAAAACGTCTGTGATGTCATAAGTAGAATTTATTCTGACCATATTCATTCTTCAATGGAATTTCTTTACATGATTTCAAATTTTGACTTTTCAGTTGTTCAATTATTGAGTGTGATTTAGATTCATTTCTAGAATTGATTATTATCCGTTGGATAATGATCTGAAATATTCACCATATAATGCTGTCCTATCTTTTTTTTGCAGTCAGGAGAGGTTAGATAATCTGACCCCACATTCAACTTATCATTCTGTCTCTATTCTAAGTCTGCATAATGTAAGTATTCTCAACCACAACAACAAAAATCATTGCTATATAATTTTACAGCCTACCATTGAAAAGAAAATCTCCGGCCATTTTAAGAACTTTTATTATGATGAATAAGTCTAGCACCTCCTAAGTCGGAAGATTTTAATGGTGAATATAAATTCCTTGCCATTCATTTCAAGCAACAGAAATGGCTCTGGCTTTTTTTCAGTAAAACTATACCAGCCTTTTTGGTCAAATAAAACGGGAAAAGAAATGAAATCTCAGCACAAAAAAAAAAAAATAATCACTTAATATTATAAAGAAAATGATTGAGTGGACGATGGTCAATTCAAGCCTCTTGCTTTTAATTTCATATATATGGTCAACTGTTTGATTTGCTCGGTGAATACTGGAATCAGAATATGTTTCGTAATAAAATGTGCAATTATCACACACACGTATATATATATATATATATATATATATGATGATTGCACATTTTATTTGGAAACATATTTTGCCTGGCACTGGCGTTTCAAATCAAACAACCATCCATGTAAATGAATGAAGAAAATGAGCATTGTGCAGGAGGACTCTCTGCCCTACAGCCTATAGACTGAGCTAACAACACTCTTCGGAAGCTATCATATATATATATATATATGTGTGTGTGTGTGTGTGTGTGTGTGTGTGTGTTCCTATTTTTACTTTTAGTTAGCAAAAATGGGAATGCATACACACACACACATACACACACACACATACACACACACACATATATATATATATACATATATATCAATGTGCATGATGGCTTGGCTTAATAAAATTGGGCAAAGGGGGGTCTTTCCACAGCTGACATGCACTGGTATCCCCAACTTTTTGAAAGTTTGCTCCACACCAAATTTTGGCATGAAAAAAAAGAAAGACAAAAACCCTAAAAAGCATTCCGAATTTGTTTTGCAGCCATTATAGAGGCAGCATACAACTTCTCTCTCTTCCATCTCAGTCTCCTGTACTTACCAAACCTCCAACGACCCAGCCCAATATATTGTAATCCACATAGTGTTCCCAACACTCTAAAAATTATCCCATATAAATCAATGGTAATTGCTTCTTCACTTTACCTCATTTCAGCTTTCAAAAGCTTTTTATAGGAACACTCTACTCTTAGATAGCAGGGAGAACCATGTAATTGAGAAAATATATTATGAAGTATACTTATATATATATATATATATATATATATATATATATATAATTCATAATAAATTTTCTCAATATGTGAGAATAAAAACAGAAAAAAAAGAAAACAGATTTTATCCGCTGTAGACTTTTAATCACAGCTCTCAAAATTTAACACAATAAATAGAGCTATTAATAAATAAAAATAGGAATTACAAGGATCTTTGTAATTCCAATATATATATATATATATATATATATATATATATATATATATATATATATATATATATATATATATATATATATATATATATATACGCATATATGTGTATATATATATATATATATATATATATGTGTGTGTGTGTGTGTGTGTGTGTATATATATTGTTTTGATTCTTTTCTTTACTTTTCTACAGATTATTAGCTGATTGGATTGGATTGAAGTACTGCCTGCCCTTCGGGATTTTTGATAGATGAACCATTCACTTCAAAGGAAAACAATGGTGGTGGCCTGTTAGATATAAGTCAGATGGACAAATAGACAGACCATTGGACAAACAGACAGACGGATGAAAGGAGGGATTCAGGGAAGAATGGAAAGCTGGAGGGACAGATTGATAGATAGATAAACAGATGGATTCAAGTAGATGGTGAGTCATCCCATGTACCCTGATTATTGGCTCGGAAGCCCTAGCACCAGCGAGAGAAGCAGAAGTGGAAGTCACATGCAAAACCATCTCAAGCCGAGCTATTGATCAACACAGGCATTAGATCATCTTGCAGGCTCGCTCGCGCGTTCATTCATTTGTTCATTTTCCTTGTCGTTGTCGTTGTTGTTGTTGTTGTTGTTGTGTTCATTTTGTTAAACTCGCCATTGCGCCTGTTTGCTCAGTGAGTCACCCTTAGTGATCTGATTACAACACGCAGTAGAGAAGGCTCAGGCGTGGATCTGGGAGGGTTATCATTTATTGAACGGGTGGGAAATGCAGGGTTCACAAATTGGGTGGCAGAAGGGGTCTGCTGGGTGGGACGGGAAGTTGCATAATGTGATGGAAATTTTTGTTCTCTTCTTATCATTTTTTTTTAAAGGGAAGAGGAAAAATCCAATTGGGGTTTCATTTTAGAGGCACAATTCTTCCCACAAAAACATTGGTTTTCATCTCTTCGAAATATAAACATAAAAATGTATATATTTCCCTGAATTGCTGCTTATTTCACTGACCTTATGACATGGTGCATAACATCGTAGTATACAGTATTGTTAATACTTATTGTAGTAGTGAATAGAGTATCCTACGGCATTTAATTTGCTCAATGACAAGTGTATATACTTAATTATCTATTCAAGTTATTGAGTCTTGTCAACTGGAAAAGTATTTTTCCGAGACGCTTTTTGAATAAATATAAATATATCAGTGTGAAATAATTTGTATCAGAACAAATAATTAACATATTAAACACAATGCATATCCATGTACATATTTATATATGTATATATAAATGTATATATTGATATAAGAAGCCCAAACAGGTTTGAAACATAAATGTGTTTGCATAGCGAATCCTTTTTCTTCATCATATTTTAAGCTCTACTCTAACTCAACTCAATGTTTGATGCTGAATGTATGGAGCATTTTATGAAATAAACCTATCACACATTGGATATCTTATAATATCATATCATATTGTATTTTTGATTTGTATAGAGATATACATATTTATATATATATATATATACCTATTTATATTGATATATTAGCATATATATATGTTGATGAAATTGGGAATTCGGAAGTGAAAGGAAAAAATTCAAGAGAAAAGCATGTGATACATCTCAAAATATTTTTTCTTTCTTTCCGAAATCTCAATCATGTATACAGCATACAATTTTCTCTGAACCACTGCAAGTTTCCTAGAAAAAGAAGGTTGGTGTCCATTGAAATGCATCCTAATATGCCCAAGTGATAATGAAAATTTCCAAGATGTAACTTCACATCCATGCAACAAACATATATATATATATATATATATATATATATATATATATATATATATATATATATATATATATGTGTGTGTGTGTGTGCATATTTATACATATATATTCAAATATATATAGACATACAATGTTTATCCCAACTTTTAAAACAGTACGCCAAAATTATGGTTTGCTCTGACTAAAATGTTATGTAGTAATGACTGCAAGCTTTTGTATTAAATACAGCATCAAGCTATGTCAGTTGGTTTTTGAGATACACATGCAAAAATGAACCTATGTTTGGTGCACTTAGCCTCTTCTTCTCAAATTGAACAATAAAGGTTTTGTAGAGAGATGTGTTTGAGTGAAATTCTGTTCTAAATTAGGCAAAACTTTTTGGGTGATTTTTATTATGTTGCAACAGGCCCGTAGGGAGGATTGACAGAGCTGTACTCGATGCCACAAGTGGTCCCAGGGAAGAACGTTTACCAAAGTGGATGCTTGATTTAGACTACTTTTCTCATTGAAGGAGGAAAATCACATTGAAAAAATGTATGCTGTGATATGCGGAAATCAGCTAAGTTATTGAAGAAGTAGGAATCTGGAAAAGCTCATGTAACATGATCTAAAAAAAACTGATGATGCATCATGTTGCCTAACTGACAGATGAATAAAATACACATCAGTTTTCCTTTAAAACTTAACAGACAGTCAGGCGACAATTTCCACAAATCACCGGACTCCTGAAACTTTCATTGTTCAACTTGAGGAAAAAAAGCCAAACACACTATATACATGTTCACTCTTATGTGTATAGTTATATGTATTTAGTCATTGCTATTCAACATTCTGGTCAGAGCACTCTGAAATCTCTCAGTTGCCCACTGAATCAAAAGTCTGTTTTCTCTATCGTCAGACATTGTATAGATTTGTTTATAAAACTTTTCATTGATTCAATAATTTTTCACAGACACTGCAATATGATCCTAGGCAGAAGCACCGATCCTATTGTAAATAATCCAATCATTTTTGTCAGGTACTATGCTAATTCTATTAAAAAGTCAAACTTACGAGCAACTCTAATGATTGGAAATGATGAGTCTCTGATGACAGGGTAACTTGTTTTAGTTGTTACTGCATGTACTACTGTAATTAAGCCACTCAGAACCAATATTCCCACTAATGTTTTCATGGCTCACTGGGACCGAAAAATCTATGAGCAACTTAAGTTCGATTATTGAACCTTTTTTTTCCTTCATCCAAGAATTTTGAAGTACATGTGTGACATTAAAATTTTACTGTGTGCCATAATATTTTCTCGTGCACAGCTGTATACCAATGCAGCCTCGCAGAATTGGGGAAACACTTCTCTGAACCTTCATGGGTAACTCTATTCTAGTACTGCATTCATTACAAATATTTATGGTATATATATATATATATATATATATATATATATATATATAATATTCATCAAGAAATGTATGTATCATCATCATCATCAGTCTTTTAATATCAGTCATTGGACATAGACTTTCCCTAGGATTCGCCTCACTTCTCTATCATGGGTGTCGCGGAGCCAGTACTTTCTGAATTTGTCTCTCCATCTAATACTCTGATGGCCTCAATTACGCATGTTATCTCTGGGAGTACATGTCATGAGTTGTGATGTTCATCAGTTGTCTGCCATTTTTACGACATGGCCAACCCATTGTCATTTGAGTTTTCTAATGGATTCTATGATGTCTTGGACTCCTGTCTTCTCCCAAATGTATTGTGCTGTTTTCTGGTCTCTCCATGTGAGGTTGAGCATGATTCTTTCAAATGCATGTTGCATGGTTCTCAGTTTGTAGGTCTGTCTCTTGGTTAGGTTCCATGTTTCAGCCCCATAAGTGATTATTGGGAGGATGCATTGGTTGTATACCCTTCTTTTTAGGACTAATGGGATCTTATTATTTTTGAAGGTTGAGCTTGTTCTGCCAAAGGCTTGTTATTTGCCATTGATTCTTTGCTTGATTTCTTCTTCTTTTGAGGGTCTCATGGAAATTCGTGGTCCTGGGTAGATATAGTGGTCTACTTTCTCCAGTTCTGTGTCCTCAATTTTGATCTTGGTGTTCTTATTTTCAACGTGATTTTTGCATATGATACATATATATATATATATATATATATAGATAGATAGATAGATAGATATGCTTTTTTGTTACAGTCTTCGTTGTTTGGTTTTTAATATCTTCTCTTCTACATTAATATGAACATTAGACAAAGTCAAAAATTGAATATGTTAAGTCAATAATTTACTCCACAAAGCTTTCCTCTATAAAAGATCTTTTTGTACGGATAACAAATGAGATCAGGCAAGAACAACTGCCGAATGTGTTCAGTAGATATAACAAATAAAAACTTTTGCATTTAAAATGGTGGATATATTGTAAGTTCACAAATGTCTAACTGAATATGCTGTAATTTGAATAAATTTTCTCTCAATTGCATTGTCTCATATTTATATCTTATATAGAAGGGAAATCTAAAGTGTACAAAGACTTTAGGAACATACTGTATATATGCGCATAAATTAAGTATAAAAGGAAAATTTATAAGTGTAAAAGGAATTTTTTTTGCCTGATAAATTTTCCTCATTGTATCTATTAAGTGCTTTGATACACAAATTATTTGGAAGAATAAACTTATCAATTTTTCATATTAGCTATTTGAATTATGAAAAATTCATACCAGTGAGAACATTTACCTCTATTTTTATTTTTTATTCTGATAGAAAACTTATCCAATTATATTTGGTTCCCTAAAGTGTTTATTCTGTTTTCATCATTATATACTATTCAAAATATTTAGTTTTAACTAACTTCATTTGAAAAGATCACTTTTGATAGTTTTGTCAGCTATCATATCTGATACAATTGGAACAAAGAAGATTTTTGCAGTTTATGAAGAAGGTACAGCAAATGTCTGAACATGTCAAAAGTGGTTTGCAGAGTTTTATGCTGGAGATTTCTCTTTAAATGATGCTCCATGCTTATGTAGACTAGATCAGGTTAATAGCAATTAAATCAAGATATCACTTGAAAGTTATCAATATCATATATCACGGGAGATAGCTGACATAATCAAAATATCTAAATCAGGCATTGAAAAACATATGTACTAGCTTGGTTGTCTATGTCAATTTGAGGCGCATCTCCTGCATATGTCATCCTTTGTCCTACTACTAATAAGCTCATTTATGGTTTGCAACTACTTACATGTTCACAATGTGACTAAGTGTTTAATGTTTGTTCACTCTTCACTTGGATAGCAACTAGTACGTTCTTAATCCTTTAGGTACCACTGTTGCTAAATTGCGACCACACTCAGTGAGAAGATGATGTGTTCAAAAAATACAGCTGTTAATCTACTGTGCATATGAGCAATAGATGGCACATAAGTATTGGCATAAGTCTGAAGTAAAATAATGCAGTCATTCTATTCAGAATTTTGCATTAAATTTGAAGTAAAAAGTGCAGGAGTTTCTCGTAAAATGGCCCATGAACCTGTACAAAAATTCTATAATCAAAGATGGCTGCCATCTGATGACATCATCATATGCAAATTAGGTATTAATAGTTGTTTCCAACATGAACTATGTGCTACACTGACCATTTCATTTTGAGATAGCAACTGTCTATCATGAACCATTTTCCCTGTATAGCCCTTCAAAACCAAAAAGTCAAATTTACAAAATTGTCCGAAAAATCTGGCATCTATAGGGTTAATCTCAGTGTAATAAGGTGCTTTTTATCCCCTTTTCATTGAATCAGATGCAGCAGTATTGAGAATGAGAATGTAAGAAATGGAAAGAGAAAACCTTCACATAGTAAACTGAACTGGACTGGACGGGTTAAAGATGCATTAACCTTTCAAGCTGTGTGCCCTTTGATTTTTTCATGTCCTACATGGGACCAAAAAGCCTGTGAACCACTGGAAAAGTTGAGAGTGCAGAAAATATCTTTACTTTTGAGATCATCGATTTTTTATCTAAAGTTTATAAAACAAAAGTCAATTACTTATTACAAAAAGTGTTGAATAAGAGAAATAATTTATTCAGTGTATTGATTTTTTCTTTACAATTTATTCATTATCAACCAATCCTGTCATTTGCAGCATTGAAATTTTTCTCCAAGGCATAATCTGTCTTGTGTGTGGTCACACAGCTAGGAGAGAACACTGCATATTAGGGGATTCAAGGTAACCAAGCCAGAACAAGCATGGTGGTTGGGAAACTAACATATTCATAAAGGGCACGGCACACTGTTCCTGACTCTAACACACTTTAAATTACTTTCCATTATGGGAGCGGAGATATGAATTTTGTTAATCGATAAATAATACTGCAAAATAATAAAAATAGAAAGACCTTCCTCTATGTAAGAAGTGTATGCAAAAAATAGAGGACAATCACAGATTTTTCTTTTTTTTCTTTTCTTTAATAACTTCTTTATTGGCTATGATTCTATGGCTACTCTAAGAATATTCCATCTGAATGGAAATATTTTACTATTGCCTCTGGTGCCAAAACTTTCTGGAAGCCATAATACCCCAGCCTCAATACTACAACTTTCTTATTAATTCACAAGTTCTTCTTTCATTGATTCATTTTTGATTCTTTTTTCTTCTTTTATTTCTCTTTCTGCCTGGGATCCTCCTGGGGTAGCTCCATTAGTACAAGGACAGTCACAACACATACTTGATTTAAGCTAGGTGTGGAGAAGCTGAATGAAAAAAGCACGCTTTGTTTTAATGTAATAACAATCTGGAAACCATAGCAGATTTACGTCTGTCATCTCGTACCTCTCTATAGGATCTATCGGCAACCATCACAAGCTCCTCCAAGACATACCCCGGTAGAATTGCTCATTTACAGACTTATAACTTGATTGCTATAGGCTAACATTCATGAGTTTTGGAAAGCTATATGGTTCCTCCTTTTACTAATTTGAATTTTTCTTTATCATAATTCTGTTGAATGATAATAAAATATGTACATGTATATATATATATTAACAGAGCACTATTAGTTTTACAAGAAAGTTCCTCACCGATCTTTTGTATGATGTAAGGGAAATCTTAAAAGTGTCTTTGAAGTTTTCCTAATTCTCTTTTGTTCCTGTATAGTCAGTCAACACAACCATGTTGCTTACAAGCTTTACGAAAACTCTGAAGTTCAGGAAATATGTTCCATATAAACTTCACTCTTGTACAAGACCAAAAAATCATTTTTGGACAAGACAGTCTCTAGTAAAGAAAAGGGAATCTACAGAGGATGTAGCTTATCATAATTATGGATAGTGTTATCAAACCGTTATTGTTATCAAGATCAGACTCAGTTTATTGCAATAAGTGGCTTCCTGTATATATTCTATCAGTTATTTTTATCAAAATAATCCTGTATGAAAGGGATCATAACAAGCTGGTTCCTCTGTATTATAAGATTCCAAAATGATAACAATTATGACAATATATAGAAATCAAAGAGCCTCAGTTATTCTAGCAATGAATGAGAAATCAGCTTTAAGTATTTTGAGCCTCACCAAATTAATGCTTTGATGATTAGACTAAATCATTCTTGAATTTCACATAAAAATATTTTCTGATTATTTTCATTTTTAAGTCTGTAAAAAATTATGTCTACACTTCAGCTGAAAAAAAAAATGAATCTGATGCACAATCTACTTATATGACACATTAGGTGTCTATATTTTTGTCTGTAACATTCGTCAAGGGAAATATTGATTGAATGTTAGTTATAAAAGAGACTCTCTTTCGTCCCAGCGAAGCATGAAATACTCTAATATTTAGTTACTGATACTAATGGATATATGGTAACTCTTTGGTTAAGGATTTGGGAAAGAACTTGATTTGCCCGAAAATTATGTGGTTTTGCCTGAATTACACTGATTTGCCCTGAATTGGGGTTAGGGGAGGAGCACAGCCCTGTCCCCGGCTCACACACCTATGTAGATACTTATATAGATTTCTTCTCCTTATATACTAACTGATTAACACCGCAGATTGATCTCTGGACCTTGCAATCTCTAACTAAACGTTCTAACATCTTAGCTATCCCTATAGAAAATTTGATATCAGTTGCTAATATGACCTTTTCTCTTTCTCTTTTCACTCCCCCTATCTCAATCGACATGAATGTTTGGGGTTTTTTTTTTCAGTTTTTTCTCCCTTTTTCTTTTCATTGAAAAACATTTTCCCACTTACACTGCTATCAAAAAATGTGTGATACCACCCCCAAAACACGTGAGTGATTGGCTGGGTGTAGTCTGATAATAACAAAAAAATATTTTTTATTTGTTTTTTTTTTTTTAAAGAATGAAATAAAAAGGCAAAAATGTGTGGAAGTCTCTGTTTACTCATGGCATGTTGATTCCTATCTTTGGGTTTGGTAGCACACAATTCTATCTAATGTCTTTCGAAGCTTTTCCAGCTCTAGGTCAGGTAAAGTAGGAGAGGGATCAGATGTTGGCTTAAAAATAGACTCAAACAGTAAATGGAGGAGAAACAGTGAGAGAACAGGATACGGTTGCTTTCCCAAGAATATGGAACTTTCAGATGGGAAAAAGAAATCTTTAAAAAAATATGATAATTTTATTTATTATTCATCTCTTTTAAAAAAGCCTTTCTCTCCTTATTACAAGTAATTTTTTTATTTCTTTGTCTGTCACCTTCATATTATTGATATTTCATTCTTTCTCAGCCGTATATTGTCTCTTTAAGTCCTTAATCCTTAAAGTATAGAGTATTTTTTCTTCTTCATGCCCCTCTTTCTTTTTCCTCTCCTCCTCTCTTTTGCCCTTTTTTTAATTATTCTTCTTCTTCTTCTTCTTCTTCTTCTTCTTCTTCTTCTTCTTCTTCTTCTTCTTCTTCTTCTTCTTCCAATTAGTATCCCATCTTTTTTCTTTTTTCCCTTTCTCCAAATTGTTTTTACATTCTTTCTTTCTTCTCCATTCTCATTTTTCTTCTTCTTCTTCTTCTTCTTCTTCTTCTTCTTCTTCTTCTTCTTCTTCTTCTTCTTCTCTCCACCTTTTCCTTTTTTTTCCCTTTCTTTCAACTAATATCCTATCTTTTTTCTCTTTTTCCCTTTCTCTTCAAATTCTTTTTCCTTTATTCCTTCATACTTCATTTTTTTTTTCTCCACATTTTGTTATTTCCACACACTTTTCAAGATTGTTTTTTTTTTTTATGTCCTCTGTGCAAATTTAGCGAAAATTTGACGTGACTGAAAAACTAAGTTATGAGACGTTCTTCTAATAAAAAGTAATACTGACTATTTAGGAAGAATACGATAAACGGAGAGGAAAAAAAAATGAATATAAAAATGTGTAGCATTACAGAAAAGAAATAGAAATTACTTACTTTGACTCATTATTATTTTGGTCTCATGCACTCTAGAAGGGGAAAAAAACATTTTTTTCATACTCATACAGCCCTCTCAGTGGAGGTTGCTTAGTGGATAAATGATTGGAGAGTTTCCCCAATATTTGCAAATCAAAGTGACAGAACTGCCACTACTTTTGGTTTAATCATTAGTTTTATTGATTGCTGTGTGCTTTTTTGATGGAATATTCTGTGAATGTTTTTATGAAAAAGTTGATGTGTCTGCAAAGAATTTAATTGTAACTATTGATGGTTAGTTCACTCGATCAAAAGTTCCTCTGTTGAAATAGAAAGAATCAGAGGGCATAGGTTGCTGATGATAATCTGCCTACGGAAATGAGAAAGATCAGAGTTAAAGCCAGAACACAAAGAGAACTTTCCAATAACATTAATTTTATTGCTTGTAGAGTTTAAATTTGTCGTTGGTCAAAGAAAATTTCCACAATTCCTCATCAGGAATTTAAAATTATTTGTCATCATAAACTCTGTTTTCCAAGAAATAATTTTTTGTCACTTGTCCAAGGAAGAAAAAGATCCGGAAAAATCTGTTATGTTTTTCTTTGATATAAAACTAACTTGTTTTTTACTTGATCAACTAGTTGAACCATGTCATCAAAAATGATAGCATGTATGAAATTCATAGTTACTTGTCAAAATGTTTGAATGCAAAAATGCCCAATTTATAAGACGTCTTATTTACAAAATCTCCAAATCAAAAATAAAGTCCAATGAACATAAGATCTAATGAATCTGCGGTCCGATTGAAAGATGTCCAATTCCAAATAAGATTGAATTATACAAATGCATCCAATGCAAAAGAGCTAATTCAGAAAGGGTCAATGCAAAAAGAGACAATGCAAAAAGGGCCAGTGCCATTTAGACAATTTTACATTTTGGACATTATGTATTTGGACCATTAGTTCTGGATATTTTTGATTGCACGTTTTCACTCAGCACCAAAATATGTGGATGTACATTGCACTTCATATACATGGATAATTGAAAAAATCATGCAAGAGGTGCAACTCTTCTATATTACTATCAAATGGGTTACATCCCTTTAGTAACAATGTTTATTTAATTATTTTGGGCTGTTGCAGACAGAAAATCAATGTGGCATGTCATTGTAGTTAATAATTGTTACCTACATGTATTGGCAGAAAAGTCAATTGTTGTCTTAGTTTGTTGATTTAATAATCTGTGATGAAATGTTCAAGAAAACTGCCAATTGGAATCTTTACTCAGTTTATTTAAATCCTCTGAACTTCATAATTATGAGTCTTGCTTAATTTACTGTCTCTGAGCGGATCAGTGTAGAATAAGGATAATTCCTTGAAGTCTATCAAATGAAATGAACACCTGAAAGACAGAGGTTACTGTAGCTGAAACGTTATGACTTTAGAAACCAAGATAAAGACACTAGTTGCAGTAGATCAGTGTACGCTGATGATCATTACTGGAAAGTTACTAAATACAACTGATGTCTTGAGAAGGCAGGAGGGTACTACAATCAAAATTTCTCAACTATAACAAGCCAGATAAGAACACCAGTTTGAATATATGAATGTATAATGATGGTAATTGCGAGAAAGTTACCAATGTACAGAAGACATCTGAAGATGGTACGAGGACCGAAACATTGTAAATATTACAACCGAGATAAGGACTCAATACCTGATAGATCGATGTATGTTAATGAAAAAAAGGTATGTAAAAATAAGCTGAAAGAGAATGAAATTAGACTAAATAGCTTAATGCTGATATTTACATATATATATATATATATATATATATATATATATGTATATATATATATATTTTCATACATAGAGATAATGGTTAGTCATACATTAAAAAACTGTCACTTGATCAATATCTTTTGGCAGCATGCCGTGTTGGAGGTGATCAAGTTCCATCTCTTGCTTTTTGTTGGGCAATGATCACTAAAAAAGTCCGAATTTTAAAAAAACAAGTATGAATACTGCTGAACACAAACTGAGTGACTAATTTTGCATAAAATTGAGCTCCCATAAACAAAGAAATGGCAAGGGGGATTTGCAAAAAGGGAAAAAACTAATATAATGAGTAATGACGAAATTTTTTTAGTGCTATAAGTCAATGATACATAGCCTGCCCAACTACCGTAAAAACTGAAAAAATCTATGCTGACAGTTTTCATAGGACCTTCAACTAATGCTAGATGAACTAAACAAAGAAAGCAAAAAAGTTGGGAACTTCAGTAAAATGAAAATCATTTGCAATAATCATATTGAAAATTAGAACATGACTGTCAAGATAGAAAATGCAAAACTCGGCAAAGTAGATCACTAAATCTACCTTGGACAACGGATCTCCATGACGCCCTCAAAAGAGGAGGAAATTAAGCGAAGAATCACTTTGAGATGGCAAGCCTTCGACAACACAGTACATAAAGAAGAAAACCTGAGTCCAAGACATTTGGGCGGGCCATGTTGCAAGAATGAAAGACAACCGTTTGACATCACGACTCACAACATGGATCCCCAGAGATCACGTGAAAAACCGCAGCTGACAGAACACAAGATGGAGAGACGAACTTGACAAATTCAGAAAATACTGGTTCCACAACGCCCATGATAGAGAGTCTAATGATGGCCATTAAAAGGCTGATGATGATGATGATGATGATGATGATGATATTTACTGCAATGCAGTGACCAAACAACAGAAGAGATATATTGCATTTATACTAATGGATTGATTTCAAGGTACTAGATAGATATATATATAAGCCTTGGGCTGATCTTTCAAAAACCTAATGGTTTATACAGGCAGTTTACTAAGTACTTAGTAGTTATAAAACTTGTAATAATGAATTTTATTATCATCTCCTTGAAAATACAAAGATTTTTTCCATTATATTCCTTTCAAAACTACTAAATTTGATACAGCTGTATCATATCAATTATAAGTTGAAACTCTTTAATCAAGCTTTCTGCGACCCGGCAGACTCTGATAGTCCAGCACATTATTAGTTAGTTAATCTGCCACCAGAGTGGCACTGTTAGCAGCCCTAAGATGCCAAACTTTGTTTACACTGGAACTTGGTGTTTTCGTAACAAAGTCTTGTTAATTTAATGATGTCATCCAAGAGACAAAGAGTTGCAAAAGATGGTGTTAATGCTAAAAAGCATAAACATAAAACATTATCTATGCTTTAAAAGATGGAGTTATCAAAAAGATTAGACAAGGGGACTTCTATAAATAGTTTGTTTGAGTACTATAAGGTTGTATTGTGTACAGTATATGATTTAAAGAAACCAAGGGAGCAAATTTTCAATTTTTTTATTGAAAAAATGTGTCTTAAGGGTCAATTTCTATAGTCCAACATTTTCTGCAATCTCTCATCCACTGAAGTCCAGCAATACTAGGGTACTAAGCTTCCCAGAAAAAAGTGGCTCAACCTGTATTACCTTAGTCTAACACTACAACATTTTATCTAATAGTAGAATAGTCATATAGTTTGTAATTAAGACAAAGCATCATAGAGGCTTAGAGAGAAGGTGGATGAGTCTGATTAAATCTTGCTTTACAGAACTGGTTTTTACTTTCCATTTTACACCATTCCAAAAAGATATTTATTTCAGGACAAGCTGATATTATTTCCTCAAAACCATTTCGATTGCAATGTAAGTATAGACATACAGAGCTCATGTTTTTAAGGCAGCAAAACATTAGCGGAAGTGAAAAAACCTTGGGGCATAAAAGCATTAATTTTCAAGAGGTCACTGTTTCGGGGTAGGGATTGTCTTTGATTAGATTTTAATTCTAGAGTTTAATTACATTTGTAAATTAGAAAGAGCACATATTTTTTTCATTGTTTTCTAGCCCCAGAGGTAAAAGAGAAAAGGATGATTAATTGTTTTTTAAGAATTCTACCGTGTTTTCATTAATCCTAATCCAAGTACGTATATGCTTGTGTGTACTATGTATGTGTGTGTCAGTATGTTTGTAAGTAAGCGTTTAGAATTGCAGACATACATTTATGTCCTCAAAATGATTTAATTCAATTCGGAACTTCATTTACAGATCAGAGAGTGGAATAGATGATATTTGATTGAATATATATATATATATATATATATATATATATATATATATATATATATATTTATATATACCAACGAAAAATGATGGGGTAATTTATGTATAAATTGGCATTAAGGAGCCTATAGCTATTTCAATTTTGTAAATTTATTCTTAATAATTCAGGTATCCTAATTCAAAGTTAATTTCAAGTACCAACTCAACATTAAACATCTCTTTCAGTCACATAAATACTCTTTATTCTTATCTTTTAGCTTCAAACAAACAACCAGCTTTTCTGTAACATAGTATCCATTATTATGTTACAACATTTTATTATAACCCTTTAATTGTTTTTTAGCTATGTCAATCTATTTCACAAGGAGCAATCCATGATGACTTTGAGGTTATAATAGGACATACAACCATATAATTATTCAATTAAACTTACTAATTTGCATGTATATATATATCCCAAGTTTCACAATCAGTGTAGGATTGGTTGATGAGCCTGTGATGCCGACCATTACTATGGCAACAAGTTGATCATGACTGGATGCCCCACAGTGATGGCCTTATATCAAATTAAGCTAAGCTTAGTAAGAATCAAGTATAATTTGCTTTATCATTTACAGTGTATTCACATCTGAATTCAAATCCCTCACAACAAGAGCTTGATATATCATGTAATACTTTTAACATCCTATCTCCGCTTTACTCTCTCTCTTCATATAAACATACATATATAAGTAGAAGAAAACACAGTATTGATGGAGGTAAGATGATGGAACATGTGAATAAAGTCTAAGTTTAATAATCTAGAAACATTTTGTCAAACTTTTTCGTTGAATACGTTTGTGGAAAATCAACTCAAGTTTTTTCTGAATAACTACTTCTCTTAAGGATGAGTGAACTTTCAATGGAAGTGACACTAACAATGAGTCACGTCTGTTGTTATACTTATTCATTCTTCATCGTCAAATATGTTTTTGGGTAACCTACGTAAGTAAGACCTTTGTTTAAAAAAAAAAATTAATGAAAGCTGTAAAACTTTCTTGACAATACATACTTATATATATATATAAGATCAAAGTTCAATAGAGTAATACGTTGAAAATAATTCAGAACTGAACACTTTCCACTGGTCATACAGCCATCGTCAGGATCTGCTGGTGTTACTTATATTTACTTGTGAATTCCCAATGCTTTGCTAACAGTATACTTGAAGCTGTGTTCTGCATCAGTATGTTTACACAGTAATTTGTATGGTTTATGCAATGTATTAACTAAAACTCATTAGGGGTAAAAAACAAAAATGACGCATCAGCAACAGTAGCGGCTGTAGCGGTAGCTAGCTAACAAACACACATACACATAGCAAAGCAGAAAAGCTATTTTTGTGTTCATGTGTTTACCCTTTCCCCTCTTTCTGTTAGTTACATTACAGACAAACTGACAGCCTACAAATTACACTGTTGATTTGGCATTTATCATTGGTGTGACATTGATACACAACATGTCATGCTGTGTATGGTGATTCAGGCTGAATATATTTATTAGTTGTTGAAAAATTCCAGTTCCCTGATTGTTGGGCTAAAGAAAAAAAACCCTGTACAGCTGGAGATTTTTTTCTACTTTTCTCTTAGGGACTTTCATGACTTGAAATATTTTGGTGTTGTTGATAAGGTGAGGGATTCAAGTATTCACAGAGTGAACTTGGAAATTTGGATTCATTGGTACCATGGTGCCAGTATGTTTGTTATTACCATCAATGTCATATACAAATTTCCGTGCCGTCATGGAGATTATATCTCTTCTGCTAAACAGACACAAAAGTCATAGATTGAAAACATCATCACCTTCTTATCTAAACAGCTTATTTGCAGTCCCTCCAAGTCAAGAGCAATTTGTATACACATTATTAAAAATCTACACTAAGTACTCTGATATATGTGAGTGTGCATGTGTGTGTGTGTTTGTGTGTTTGTGTGTGTGTGTGTGTGCATACGTATGCTATTTACTGGTTTGAGATTGAGGGAAAGGAATTTCAAACACTTAAACAACATACAATTTCTTCTGTATAGCTGCAAGTTTCTCTGAAAAAGATGGCAGGCAACCAACAAAATGCATTAAAACATGCCAACATGATGATTATGATTTTTGAGATGTAACACCTGCTTTTCTCTCAAGTTTTTTCTCTTCACCTTCAAATTGTCATTTTCATCAACAAACATATATATATATATATATATATATGTGTGTGTGTGTGTGTGTGTGTGTAAAAATACACACAAAACAATATACAAATATACAAATACACAAAAACAAACTATACATATACACACATATATATAGTATGTTTTTGTGTATTTGTTGTAAATATATAGTGCTCCATATTTTTGAAAAATATCATTAAAATTAATAACAATTATCCAATAGAACAGAGCACATGATAATTAATTTTTTCATATGGATGATTATATCACCACTAGAAATAACCAACCAAGGCACAGTGACCAATGTAATAAACTTAATTATCATACGCTCAGTTTCATGTAGGTACATCAATAAGTCCATAGATTGATGATGAAAAATGCATTTATTTTACTCAACAAATATTTATTTTTCAACATAATTTCCTTCCTTGTCAATACATTTTGTTAAATGGTGAATATTCATAATTTAGATCAAGCATTATCTAGTGAAGATTTCAGATTGAATCTATCAGAAAATATGGATAATGATAACATCCCCAATGAGTGGTCCAAAACTGTTCTTAAGGATGAAGAATTATTGACAAGAGTGGCAAATGACCCATGGATAATGGTTACAAGAGTTTCTGGATGGTTTACTCCAGCAGTAAGCTTATTACTATTATTATTATTTTGAGACAAGGTTAAGAAGTTGGAAAAATGAGCCCCTCAAGAACAGAATAAAATGCTACATAACAGAGCAAGATCCAATACCTCTCTTGTATCTAAGTTTGGAGAATCAGAATATGAAGTCTTGCAATGGCATCCATATTCACCTGACTTTTCTCCGACAGATTATCATCTTTTCAAGCATTTTGAACTCCGTATCCATAATCAGGGCTGGCCTTAGGAGCCGCTAGGCATAATTGAAAACATTTTCGTGGGGTCTCTGGTTAATAATAAAGGTCGGTAGAATCATAGAAATAGAAATAAATTCTATGGTACAATGAAGAACATTCAGGAAGTGCTCCTGAAAATTTCACAGAAATAATCTTTACGCTCTTATGTGATTGATTAACATTGTTTAATTTAAGTGCTACAAAAAAGATTAAAAATATAAACAGTATAAAAAAACACAGTTGAATATTTGAGAATTCAGAAGAAAATTACTTTTGTTGCTGTTTTCTGTTAATCATCTTGTTCATATATATTGTTGTGTTGGTTGTATTTGACAAGACTAGAACATACACAGGTGTGGGCCCCACTTTGGGTGCTGGGTTTGATTTGGAGCAATTGGTCCAATCAGCTCTGTTCGTGATAAAAGGTTCATTAATAAGAAAACCATCATTTGCATTTCCACTGAATTTGTGACCACTAAACCTAAAGAATATCATCATTAGAGGATGGTTGGGATATTGTCATAAGAGGATAGTTATAAAAAGGTTGCTGCTTCCAATGGGTTATAATTAGATTAAATATTTACCGTTTTTTGTTCTTTATATCATTCTACATCTTCCTATTGAAAAAAAAAACGACATTTCATATGTAATATTCTAATATATGTGCGTAACCCTCCATCTAATTCTCGGTCGACCAATCTAATTATCTTCTTTGAATTATTCCAAGATAAGCTTTTTTTAAAGAATGAAATGTAACAATAAATCACACGATGTATGTATCACACATTCCACATGAATAGAAGTCTAATTTATTTTCTAAGAACGTTTTTTCCTCCAGTTCCTTGAAGATTTTTCTCGCACAGCATCACATAGGGTTTCATTCTTTTTCACATTTACACGAAACATAGTTACAAATCTCTTCATACATTCATAGATACTTACACAAACCTATTTATTAACATGATATATACATACCCACAAGTGCATACACATATGCATATATCTACATTCGTTTGGGCACATGTATGTGTTTATGAGTATGAGTGTATGTGTGTATATGTTGTGTGCATGCAGATTGAAGTAAAAGTGTAAAGACATAATCAATTGTGTGTGGGAATGAAAATGTTGGAATAGAAACAAGAAAAACTTTTCTACAATTTCATTAAGAGAAATTAAAAAAGTCAAAATCCTAGAAAAGAATGAAAATAACGAAAGATTCTGTATCTGGAGAATGGAGAGAAGAAAAATAAGTGGAACAGAGCCGTGACAACAAATGCCATTCACGAAAACTATGACGGCATGAGGGAAATTGATTTTGAAAGAGGTTAAGAGGGTAAAAAAAAAAGCGAGAAAATTGTCTAAGGATTTGAGATGTGAACAATTAAAACAATCAAAAGAAAATGTAAAAAAAAGTAGGTCTGGTTAGGCATTCAATTGAAACCGTCATGTCTTTTGGCAGCATGCAATATCAGGGATGATCAATTAAAAAATTGGAAAAAAAAGGGGATCAATGAATAAATTATTTCTCTCACTTTTTGTTGGGCAGTGATCACCAAAAAAAGTTTGAATTTTCAAAAGAATAAGCATGACACAAAATTAGGGATCAATTTAGGAGAAAAGTCGCATTGCAAATTGATCCTCCTTACTAAAAAACCTATTCAGGGAGGGAATTTCAAAAGTACTAATTAAAGAATCTTTTTCTAGACATAATAAGGAGTCAATGCTTACATTTCGAACCATGTGGCTGCAATGGTGGAGCCTGTACTCCCAATACAGTCAGACGAGCAGACCGACTTAAAAACTAAAGAAACCTATGTTGACAGTTTTAGAAGCAGATTTGGTGAATGGTTCTTAATAAAATCAAAGAAAGGAGAGGTGGAGAATACTTTGACTGAATTAAGAGAAGTACAATTACAAAATATAGGCGGCATCAACTCCTTTCTTCATGAAACTATATGGTAATGTACTATCAATATACACATCCTCAGATATGAATGCAATGGTGAGTGGTTGCTTAGAGGTATATATATTGTATATGCTAGAATGTAAGATGGACATCTAATTTTTTCAAAAGTCTATGCAAATACTACCAAGGACACAATGAGGTGGTACTATGCATGATTAAGAAGCAATCTACCAAAGCTCAATATGGTCAGTTTGGGGGCTAGGATAAATTGCAGTCAACAATATTCCTCCAAACACACTTGCAAGCAATTCATCTTATAGTACAGCATTTACAGTATATACACGCATACATATATATATATGTATATATGATTGACTTCTGACAGGTAGACAGTGAGTTTTACAGCTTTTCGCTTGACCTGCTTGAGCAGGTATGTGGTTATGGGAGACTGGTTTGCTCATCGACCCACTCTCTTCTGTTTATGATCATGACATGTCAGAGACTAAACCAAGATTTATTGATGAGACTGAGAGCTGTGTAAAATGGATTCATACCTTTTCCAAGGACATTAAAACAATGTGAACATAATAAACCTCAGCAAAAATTCAAACTCAATCCACTGATTCTGTTCACTATATTGATAACCATAACACTATCAATATCATCCATACACACATATATATGTATACACGTATGTATCAGTCTTTATGTTGTATATTTTTTTTCATTTTGTACATAGAGAAAATATGTCTACCTTTCATCTCATAAATTTATGGGTGTGTCTTTTTCTCTCTGTTTCTCTGTGCATATGATATGTCATAACATCATAGGATGATCTGAGACTGAAAAAAATTTATGAAATCTCTAAAATGAAAATTCTAACTCAGCAGAAATGTGCAAAGATTTTATACATAAATATGGACGATGGGCCATTGCCAAGGGCTCTTAAAGAATTAATCTTATATAATATTTCCAGTTCGTAACGGATGCATTCGGATTATTATTCATTAAAACTTTTTGATTCATTTGTTGTTGAGTTGTATCACTCTTTTCCCTTCTCGATATTTAGTAGGTAAGGAGAGCAAGAGTCACTTGCTGTAAAATAGAGCCAAACCTAAGTATCTTAAAGAAATAAAATTGAAGAATTCTCTGTCATCCCTTCTGCTCTATCTCTTAATCCACGATTTTAGTGCACCCTTTTCATAAACAATCTGCTTGATAATTAGTATTTACTATAATTCTATGGATAGTTGTTCTTTTCTATGTTTTCCCCTTTAAAAATGGATACTATTTGATCTTCTTTGATTTACTCAATCCAAAAAACGTTTCCTACAAGTTTGGTTCTAATCGATAGAGGCACTCTCCGCAGGTATTTGAACTCATTCTCTGTACCTAGATAAGTAATCTCACACTTTATATCAAATACAGAATATAGATATTGAATGATGCTCATGAAATCAATGCTTGAATGGTATCAAGTATTGTACAGCTGGTAAGGTCATAAGTGCAATGGTCAGTTGTTGATACTTGACTCTGTTTAATCTCGCCTGGTTGTATATTACTTACAAAAAACGAAAGGGAGGGAGCGTAGACAAATCTAATGTTGTACCTGGACACCCTATTCTACTGATATGTTTATCATAATGTGTTAGATAAGCTACTGGTATGTAAACCAAAATATCATTTTATTTGTTTCACACCTTGAGAGCAGACCCGGCCACCTTATGTAAATCTTTCAATTCCTGGGAATCAAATCTGCTTGTGTGGGTATAAAATCTATTGACCCTAACAGCCCTCCTGAGTTCAAGTCTCAGCCCCAAGACCTAAGAACAGTCAGAATTTAAGGGGATGTTGAAAAACATCGAGAGTTAATCTTTTGGTCTGAAGCTTATGAGGGACGTGAGTGTATGTTTATACTCAGGGGATATCGGATATTTCGCATGCACTAAATTGACGTCTATAAAAAAAAATGAAAAAAAAGCCAGTCCCTGTAAAATACAAGAAGCAACAGGAAGTAACCAGAAGCAATAACAAACGAAAGAAGTGTAATTTAAAAAAGCTTCTATACAGAGGTTTTTGGTGATTAATTAGATAATTTAGTATTCGGGATAAACATGAGCACATGAGAACTCTATGGTTGGGGGGCGGGGCAGAGGGTTTGATTTGCCCAAAAATTTACACGGTGTTGCCCAAATTACAATGATTTATCTAAAATGTTACACTGATTTGCCTGGATTGGGAAGAAGCATTTGCTCACCCCTTCTTTACCCCTCTGGTCCATACACTTATAAGGGTAGGGTTATGGGCAGGGTTATTCATTTATTAGAGCAATTTTGAATGGTAATAAATCTTATCTTTGCATCACTTGTTGATGCTTCCTATTACTTCCTATGGCTTCATTCATTTTACTAGAGCCCCCCCAACCCACATTGTAATTGGACTGGTTTGAAATCTGAATTTTTTCTCAAGGCATGAACCTCAGATTTCTCAGACCTCAATCCGGTTCATTTAGCATTAGACTCATATAAAGATAGGTCAAAAATATTGGAGGACTCCTTCAGTAACAGTTCAGTTGGACCAGCTCATCATGAGTTTGTTTGCATCACCGGTCTTTATTACAAAATTGCATAGAGAGAGAGATAGAAATAGAGCGGCAGTTACCATGAACATATTTTTAGTGCTATCTATCTTTTTAGGAGTTTTGAATATATTTTGTGATATTTGTGCAAAGACTTTTCATTATTTTGCTAGTGCATAACATTTCTTTCACAATTTTGATAGCTCCACTGGTCTAATATCTGTGATAATTACAGACAGAACTGCAAGAGTGGAGCACCTACCCAATGAGGATTGAATGCACTATATTGATAGTCACCCAAACCAACTTGCAAACCAGATTATCATTCCATAATCATTGGTGACTAACAATGGACAGAAACTACAAGCAAGCATCATACATATAGTAATCCTATTTTGTCAGTGATGTTCGCATTAAACTCTGACCAATGAAAATCCTTTCATTTTTGATTTTCAATGCGTTTCTCAATGAAAATTATTTACAATGCATTCTCATATTTACTTGCACTCCCATAAGAGCAAGATGTGACACGAAGTCATTGTTGATATGAGATCCCATCTACATTTTGCATTAAAATAACTTGCGATCCTTTACTGCGGTGAAATCATTATTAAAGCATTTACATTATGCTTATAATGTAATAATCATCAAGTTTCTTGGATGAAGAATCAACAATTATCATTAACTAGTTAATACTTGTGAAAAAATCCACAGATGTATTTGAATAACTATGAAACCACTTTTAAGGAGAAAAAAAAAATCAAATTTGTTTCAGTTGAAGCGTCCATATTTTCAAAGGTAGGAAGGAAGTACTTTAATCCACAAAATTTTTTGCCCCCAAGTGAGGGAGTCAAGTGTTACAGAGAGCAAATAAAAAAGAATCACTCTGCTTATTATATAAGTTTAGTATGTTAACATGAACTGGTATCAGACCATCTATAATGGGAGTTCTATTGAAGATTGAACCCACAAACAATGGCCAGCAAGATTAGCTAAATGATCATTGCTATATGATGTCTGCCCTGATCTGATTTTTCTTTTCATATGATATGCTTATGAATCCTAGTGGAGAAAAAAATTAGATAGAGATGTTTTATCGAAAAAGCAAACTGAATTTATTTACCAGGAATAGTGCATAGTTTGAAACTATGGGTAGGAAGTATTTTTTTCATCAAAACTCCAAAGTGGAACAATCCAGTATTATGACCAGCAAATTAATAAAATCATGCAGTTCATTTTTAGGGTTGCTTTTTGCCTAGTATTTCTTTCATCTGATTTTTGTTTTTATAGCAACTCCCAGATTATCATTCCATGACCTTTAGTGCGTAGCATGGAGTGGGAAACCCACATTAACACAGCATATGACTTACTTATTAACCATCGCTCTCTAAGTGTTTAAAAAAATGCTATGGTATAAAACAATACATTCAAAGAGTAATATATTAATAGCAGTGCCCCTGGGAACTCCATGGTTATTTTATAAACTATAAGAGATACATGAAATCATGAGTAGTACTTAGGATAGAAAATCTTTGAAAACTATGTACATATATATATATATATATATATATATATATATATATATATATATATATATATATATATATATATATATATGTATATATATATATATATATATATATATATATATATATATATATATATAGGTAACTTGTTCATTGTAAGCTTATGCAATGCTCTTCCAACATGTAATGGAGCGCTCTGGTGGATGGGGAATATAAATGACTAAATAAAAATATCGCTTAAATTCAACTTTACTGACCATCCAGTTTCGTGGAGTAGACAGAGGATACCAGCCTCTGGGTCTTAAGCTGAGGTTTCGATCCTGCCTCATGGTGCTGGATGGTATAATGGATAGTCTACAGCCACACTGAAGAATTGTAATACAACAAAACAGCTGTCTGTGGATGACACAATATATATGTGTACATATATATATATATATATGTATTCATTATACATACATATATATATATATATATATATAGTTTATATACTTGTCACCTTTTATACCTTAAGAGTCTTTAACTATTATTTTCATCTTTACCTCAAGAAGTGAATCCACTCTAGAAAGAGCTACATATGAATTGCCCATGAGAAAACACTGGTTCATGAAGAAATAATCCTAGTTTCTCAGATGTCAGTCTTGAGACTTGTTTATTGTTACTGAAAATGATAACCATGGTAGAAACTGATCTCTTTCGAAAATGAATGATAAATTCGCATCACGGGGGCAGAGTGTAAGCTGCGGAATTGAAACCTTTGATCGTGCACTATTAATCAACTCTTCATCTGTGCAAGTATCTTGTAGGTTGGTAATTTTCTTTCTCATTCTATTGCATAATCCTTGCTGAGATATGTTTCATACCACTATAACTATTGCACCACACTTTCAATCTGATTTATGAGATGGCATTCCGGATGGAGGAAGAGAGTTCAAAATTTCAACAGAATACTTGGCTGTGTCTTCATCACCTCCATCTTCAATTACATCAGCACGTAGATAGGTATTCCTATCATCTTTGGACAGCATGCCGTGTTGGGGGTGATCAATTGAAAAATGATCTGAAAAAAGTTTGATTTTTTAAAAACAAGCATACACGTTGCTGGACACAAACTAAGGAATCAATTTTAAGGATCAAAACTTGAATAAATTTCAGCCTTCTGGCTCCATCAGCTGGTATGCATGTATCACACATATACAGACCAACTTGAAAACTGAAAGAAACCTAGATTGTAAGTTTTGGAGACAGTTTGGTTGGCGGTCCCTAATATATATATATATATATATACTAAAAATCTGGGAGAGAAATTATCCAACACATGTTTCTTGATTCATATATATATATATATATATATATATATATATATATATATATATGTATATATATATATTGGCGAAATGAATATAATCCGACAGAATAATTAGAAATGTGTTATTTTTATCAGAAACCCTTTTTGAGCTGACATCCTATTTTTTACCAATTGAATATGCCAGTCAGCCAAGACAGCGTAAATAGATAAAACACTTAAAGAAACACGCTGTTGTAGGAATTGAGCTTGTATCTAATGGGAGCCTATCCTAACATGATGCCACTCTTAACACTGAGCTAAACATTCAGCTGACATCATGTTGGGACAGCCTTATGTTGGATGTAGGGTCAGTTCCACCAATTTATGGTAAATTGGGCTCTTAGTTTTTTTGAAAATTCTAACTTTTTAGTGATCACTGCCCAACCAAAGGCAAAAGAAGTAATTTATATACTTGATCACCCCCTTTTCCAAATATGAATTGATCTCCACCAACATGGCATGCGACCAAAAGACATTGGTCACCTGACGGTTTCTATCAAGTGACTAACCAGATCTGTTTTTTATCTCTATTGAGGAAAAATGATCAGTTACGAACTTTTAAATAGAAATTCTGGTCGCAATTCACCCTGCCGAGTTCTGTATCTACCAATCATTACTCACAGATAAAATGTTCCATCCCAAACTTTCTAATTTGCTAGTGAGAAACACGTAGCATTTTTGTCAACATATTTTCTTGCCGTTCGAAATGTTTTCTCTTTTTTTTTTCTTTTAGATTTCAATTGGTATTTTATTTTTGAAAATAAACAGTTTCATTAATTTACAACTAATGAGCCCTAATGAGTGTTTATTATACAGCTGGCGAGTCATTACTAATTTTTTTTTTTTTCTTTAAATCATTTTTTTGGCTTCTGTGAGTTTCTCAGCTCAAATACAAAAGACGGTTGGGGCGGGAGAACGGAGAAAAGAACAGAATAAAAACGCAGGATGGAAAATTATAAAATTGAATTGAAAGACTGAAAAAGAAAAAAAAAGAACCTTGCAGACAGAAATGGAAAAATAAAAAATGAGAAATTTTTTTGCGATTTCATTGGTTAGGAATTGTTCATTCAAATTATTACAATTTGAACCAATTGGAAGAAAAGAAAGTTATTTTGTGTGTCCTTATTTTTCATTATATTTCTGTCATTTGGATTTTTTTTTCATTATTTATTCTAAATATCTTCTGTTAATCATGTCTACCTACAACATCATCATCATCATCATCATCAGTCTTTTAGCGTCCGTCGTTGGACATAGACCTTCCCCAGGATTTGCCACACTTCTCTATCATGGGCGTCACGGAGCCAGTACTTCCTGAACCTGTCTAGTTCATCTCTCCATCTAATATTTTGCCGGCCTCGGTTGCGCATATGGTCTCGGGGAATCCATGTTGTGAGTCGTGATGTCCATCGATTGTCAGCCATTCTTGCAACATGGCCAGCCCACCGCCATTTGAGATTTTTTATGGCTTCTATGATGTCTCTAACTCTTGTCTTTTCCCGGATGTGTTGTGCTGTTTTGTGGTCTCTCCATGTGAGGCCCAGCATTATTCTTTCATGTGCACGTTGCATG
Organism: Thysanoteuthis rhombus; assembly: GCA_963457665.1. Classification (NCBI taxonomy): domain Eukaryota; kingdom Metazoa; phylum Mollusca; class Cephalopoda; order Oegopsida; family Thysanoteuthidae; genus Thysanoteuthis; species Thysanoteuthis major. The sequence continues at coordinate 21,852,229 of OY735217.1, forward strand.
GTTCTCAGCTTACGGGTCTGTTTCTTGGTTAAGTTCCATGTTTCAGCCCCATAAGTGACTATTGGGAGGATGCATTGGTTATACACCCTTCTCTTTAGGATTAATGGGATCTTATTATTTTTGAAGGTTGAGCTAGCTCTGCCAAAGGCTTGCCATCCTAGTGTGATTCTTCGCTTGATTTCTTCTTCTTTTGAGGGTCTCATGGAGATTCGTTGCCCTAGGTAGATGTAGTGGTCTACTTTCTCGAGTTCTGTGTCCTCGATTTCGATCTTAGTGTTCTTATCTCCAATGTGGTTGTTGCACATGATCTTCGTCTTGCTGAAGTTCATGTGCAGGCCGACTTTCTTGCTCTCCTCATTTAGTTCATCTATCATTAGTTGGAGGTCGTGTAGGTTCTCTGCAAAAAGGGCTATGTCGTCTGCGAATCTGAGGTTGCTCAGATACTCGCCGTCTATTTTAATTCCTTTACTCTCCCAGTCTAGCCTTCTGAAGATCATCTCGAGGCAGGCTGTGAAGAGTTTAGGTGAGCTGGTATCACCTTGTCTTACTCCTTTCTGGAGCTGGAAGGGGTCGGAGTCTCTATGTAGCCTGATAAATGAGCTGCCGTGATTGTATATATGTTTCAACACTTTAACATATACTGGATCTACACCTTGCCGACTGATGGCCTCCATGACCTTAGGGATTTCTACTGAGTCGAACGCCTTTTTGAAGTCGATAAATGCTACGGCAAGTGGTAGTCTATATTCTGCTGCTTTTTCTTTCAGTTGATTTATCGAGTGCAGGTGGTCCATGGTCGAGTAGCTTCTTCTAAAGCCAGCCTGTTCACGTGGCTGGTTTTCATCGAGTGTTTTTGTGATTCGGTTGGTGATGATCTTTGTGAAAAGTTTATATACACAGTTGAGTAGGCTTATAGGCCTATAGGTGCAGGTAAAACCATCAATAGGAAACTGGCCGTCCTCTTCAACCTGTGTCTAAAACGCAGTAAAGTCCCAGACGATTGGAATACTGCTATCATAATGCTATTATATAAAAAAGGAAACCCGAAAGACCTACAACAGACAGCTTTAAACACCGTTGCTGGGTTTCGGTTATTCATGCGTTCTGAAATGTATGTGTTACTATGTACTTTGACCACCCCTGGCCATTTATCTTGTAGACATGAAATTTGGCACATGCACTCCTCTGCAGTGGCTGCGCAAGGTCCAACTGCACTGCCCATCCTTCAAATTTATTAACATAATTTTTTTTTTCAAGGGTTCCTCAGATATAATGTGCCCCCAGAGCTCTGGTATCCCCCTGCAGTACCAGGGTCTGCTGGCCCAATGCGCTATCTCTGGATGAAAACTGTTTGTTTTTGTTTCATGAAAAAAATCCCAGCAAAATAGGTTTTCTATGGAGTGATTCAATTCACAATGTAAGTTTATGTTGGATCTGTCACTAGTTTGTATCTAGCAGCATTCAAGCCTGTTTCTTTTTTTAATTCTGACTTTATAATGATCACAGTCCAACAAAAAGAGAAGTTACTTTCATTGATCACACTTTTCTCTAATTTTTTGATTGATCACCCCCAACACAGCATGTTGTCTTAAGACATTGGTCACAGAAGTTTTGAGCAACTTATCAGACCTGGTTTTTTTTTCTCCTTTTTTTTTAATAATGAATTCATGGGTCAAACCATACTGGTTATATTTTCATCAAGGTAACTTAATTTTACCATCATCACAGCTTAATTTACGAGGTAAAAAGAAGCAGTAGAGATTTAAAATTTCCCCTTGGAATGTTAGTTTCATTCAAAATCTGTTTTTTGCAATATTAATTCTTTTTCTTTTTCCTTAGTTTTTTTAGACTTACTCTCATCTGCCATTCATTTTTTTAAAATTCTGTGCACGCGTGTGTGTCCTGCGTGCAAATATTTATGCATGTTGGTATTCACATACATATATATTCATATACATACGTGTTTACACATATGAATATAAAAGAGATGTGCAAACAAACTCTTATACATATTTATATTCATATATATACATTTTTTTTTCCTCCTAGGCTTCATTATTTTTCTTTTTTTATGTCTTTCTTTTTTTTTTTTTATAGGATTAAGTTTTTGCCTCTTGTTTTCTTTTCTTTTCTTTTTCATTACTCATTTTCTTTCATTTTGCAAATTAATTTCATTCTCTTTTTGTTTTCATTCTTTTCATTCATTTAGTTACTCTCTCACCTTTTCTAAATCTAGAATTTGAATCATTCTGCAATTTTTTTCACTTTTTTCCCCTCTGTGCTCAACCTCACATGGAGTGACCATAAGACTGCACAATATATCCAGGAGGAGACAGGAGTCAAGGACATTATAGAATCGATTAAAAAACTCAAATGGCAATGGGCAAGCCATGTCGTAAGAATGGCGAACAACCGATGGACATCGCAACTGACAACACAGATCCCCAGAGATCACAGGTGCAACCGAGGCCGGCAGAGGATTAGCTGGAGTGACGAGCTTGACAAATTCAGAAAGGACTGGCTCTATGACGCCCATGATAGAGAAATGTGGTGAATTCTGGGGAAGGTCTATGTCCAACAACGGTCATTAGGAGACTGATGATGATTGCTCTATGACACGCCTTTTCTTTTCATCCTTTCATTCTATATCTTCCTTTTTTTTTTTTTCTTCCTTTTCTTGTCCTTCCTTAAAAACCAAGTTAGACAGAGATTATGTATGATTTATTTACCCATGTTTATCTGTCAGTTTATGACTGTTGGTCCACATCATATCTCCAAAAGTTCTCAAAGAATATCGAGAATACAATTTGTGGGATGATTGGCTGTGGACCAAGTGAAAATTTATAAAATTTTTAGGTGAGTGGATTATTCGGCTTTTCGTACGTAATAACACAGATATAATGTCATCATGGTGACATCACCATAATGGATGGGTAATCCAATAACAGGGAAGTCATACCAATGATGTCAGCAATGACGTCATTGTAATAACGTCATCACCATTGACGTCATCATACAAAAATGTATTGCATAATTGTGCAATCATACTGCATTGTAAGCACATTCATGTGATTACCCAGTTATAGATATTGTATTGTCAGCACTTTTGTGTGCTCATGCAACCATAATTATTACATTGTCAGCATCTTCATGATTGTGCAATCAAAGTTATTTCACAGTCAGTACTTTTCCTATTGACAGAGTATTGAAGATGTTCAAATTTTTTGTCAAAGGCATATTTAAGGATCCATAGCCTTATTGTCCAGTTTCTAGTGACAATCATATTGGTGGAAGTATGCACTCTCTGGGCACTTTCTAGTTTGTTGATATGTATGTATATATATATATATATATATATATATATATATATATATATATATATATATATATATATATATGATAGATGGAGAGATTGTAGTGAGAATCTGTAAAAAGAGATGAGCGAAAAGGAATGAAAGACAGAAAGGAAGAGGAATGAATGAAAGGGAGAAGAAAGGATGGAAAGAGAGAGAGAGAAAGAATAAGTGACAGGTCTGGTTAATCACACAGTAGAAACCATCACATGACCAACGTCCTCTTGCAGCATGCCATGCTGAGGTATGATCAATTAAGTGAACCAAACCACAAACTAAAAATTTATTTAGAGGGGAGTTTTCGAAAAACAAAAAAAAAACGTTTTTTGTAGTCATTATGAGGAATAAATGTTGAAACTTTCAGCCCTCTAACTCCATTATTGCAGCCTGTGTTCATGGTGCATACATATATACATAGCCAGCCAACTTGGAAACTGAAGAAACCTATGTTTACAGTTTGAGTGACAGTTTTGGTTTACTGGGTTCCTACTGAAAGAGAGAAAAAGAAAAATATAGACAGAGATAGAGAAAAAAAGGAGAAAACTCACTGAGAGAAAGAAAAAAAGCAAGAAGATTCACAGAAAAGGTGGACTAAGAAAGAGAGGTAAAATAAAGGTGATCCAAAGAGAGAGAAAAAAAAAGAAAGAGACAGATGAAGTTCCATATAGATTAGAAAGAGAGAAACACAGCCAGAAGAAGATTCAAACAGTCAGAGAAAGAGGAACAGTAGACTGAAATGGTTAGAAAAAGAGAGCTATGGAAAGATCTATAAAATGGGAATGAGAAAAAGAGGTTATACATCCAATGAGAGGGAAAGAAAGAGGAAACTTTCAACAGTGAGAGACAAACAGAGAGAGAGAGAGAGAGAAATAGAGATTAAGACCTGAGAGGAGTCATAGCAAGATGGGGAGACAGAGAGAGAGAAAGAGTCGGGGAAATTTGATATTGGCAGTGGGAGAGAGATTTCAAGTACCTAAAAAAAGATTTTGAGAGAGAATTTTTTTTTCTTCTTTCCACTTGCATATGTCTCTTTAGTCACATTTTATGAAAAAATGTTTTCCAAAATCATCATCAAAACTATATATGTATCACATGAACAGGCCTCAACAATAGAGCTAGTGGGCTGAAAATTTAAACATTTACTTTTCATTACGCCTGGAAAACACAGTAATTTCGTTTTTTTGAAATTCCTCACCTAAATAGATTTTTAATAGGGTTGGTTCAATTTACAATGTAAGTTTAAGGTAAATTGTTCCCTTAGTTTGTATCCAACAGTAGCCAAGTTTTTTTTTTTTTTTTTTAAATTTTGACTTTTTTTAAAATTGTGATCAAGAGAAGTAACTTATCCATTGGTTGCTACTTTTTCTGAACTGACCCCATCTACCCGAGAACCCATTTGGTTTGGGGGACTCAAAAGAAAAAAAAGAAAAAAAAATTTTTTCCTAGACATATTGAAGAGTGAATGTTTAGATTTTCAGCATTCCATCACCAACAGTATAGGCTGTACATGAGAAACATACAAACGTGGATAGCCAGCCAGACCCTCTTGAAAACTGGAGGAACCCACGTTGACGTTGATAGTTTTGGTCGACAGTCCTTTCGTATTCCCGGGCTGGTTGATTTATCGACCCTATCGTTGACATTTCCTTTGGGTTTTAACAATGATTACTCGCTTGCTGACGTATTTCCATGAAGTTTAATTTGGTCTTACTTTTGTCATGACACTTTGAAATTTTATTTGATACTACCAAGGATACCCAGCATTGCCTGGGTTGGGGGGGGGTAACTTGAATTATAACTGAATACGAAAAATATGGTCTTTGAAATACTTCATTTTACGCAACACAACCAAATACAGGACTACTGGATAGGATACATGTGTTTTTCCAGTTGGATGCCAGGATCCTACCTGAGAACAACCAATATAGAGCCGTCAATGGAGTGCTCAGGTTAAGGCCAGTGATCTTGAGAGATTTTCTTTGCACCTTCTAACAATTTCCAGAAATTATTAGTGATCTCCAGCCTCAACTCCATAGCCTATAACTCATGCTGTTTAAAGTTGTACCTGTATGTAAAATTTCTGCATGCGTTCAATATCGTGGTTAGAAATAACTAGAAATGTTGTATGGTGACCTCAAATAACCTTGATCTTAAAATCACATTTCTAAATACTTTGGCCGTGAAAGAATCTACCTTTATGCCAAATCTAAATTTCATAGGTGTAAGATTACATCTCATAACTTAGAAAATTGGCTAGAATTGACCAGAAATGATCTCAGGTGATCTCAAATGAATATGTCACTTTGCCTTTGCCCTTCATCAAGAAACAATTTATCCCTATGCCAAATTTCAGTTACATATGTACAAAAGTATTTCTAAAAACTTCAAAAATTGAATAGAAATGACCAGAATTGACTTCTGGTGATCTTGAATGACCTCTCAAGTCAACCTCTCTCAGGTGAGAATATGTATCCATATGCTCAATTTCAGCATTCACAATGCAAAATTGTGGCCCAACACCTTAAAAATTACTTCAGAGGTCAATATCACCTTCACCATAGAAAGATAGACAATTCCAGTTTCATTAAAGCTACATTGTGGCCAAAAACTTGGAAAATTGTTCTAGAATGATCTGAAATGACCTCTGGTGATTGTGAATGACTTCAGAAATTAATGTCACAAAGATCGTAATCTTTGCCATGAGAAAATATATCCATATGCTAAATGTCAGCATTCTTAGTGCAAAATTGTGGCTCATAGCTCTGAAAATTTGCTAGAAATGATCTCTGGTGACTTGCAATGACCTCAGAAGTCAATGTCATGTAGAATACAATCTCTACCATGAGAAGAGGTACCAATATGCTAAATTTCAGCAACTTTGGTACAAAATTAGTAGCCTACAACTCTGAAAATTGGCTAGAAATGACCCCAAAAAGACCTCTGGTGACCTCAAAAAACCTCTATGGTCAATCTAACATAACTTATGTTTCAATTTGACATTTGTCAGTCAACATGCAGAATATTTTTTTCAATTATTTGTTAATTTTTTAATCCCCCTGAATAGATTTTCAGTGGGTGGTTCAATTTGCAAAGTAAATTCATACTAAATTGGTTCCTCAGTTTGTGTCCGACACCATTCAAGTCTGTTTTGTTGAAGATTCAGACTCCTTAGTGATCCCAGCCCAACAAGTTAGGCGGGAGAAGTAACTTATTCCATTGAGTGACGAACCAAATCCGTTTATTTTTGATATTTTGACTTTTTATTATTATTATTATTATTTTTTTTTTCTTTTCCAAATTCCCATTTTGGAAACCTAGTTTTGAGAAAAATCGTCAAAACCAGATGTTGTCACTGGGCCGGATGTAGGGGGTCATATATTTTATGTTACAGAGTATCATTTCTCTGCCGGCAGGGATAATGGAGACATACAACCATAGCTGCTGCTGATATTGATCTTGGAAATGTTGATCATCATGACTGTACTACTGGTGAGCAGTTATGATGATGATGATGATGTATATATGTATCAATTTATCTAAATTTAAATTTATTTCTCTCAGTTCTTATCTATCTATCTATCTATCAATCAATCTATCTCTCTACCTATCTATCTATCTATCTCAATCTGTTCATATTAGAAACTTTCAACCAGAACTACAACCAAAACTGTAAATTTGGGTTTCTACAGTTTTTAAGCTGCTCTGGCTGTGTATTTATAGCGTGTACAGACTGACTCCGATGGGGCTAAATGGCTGGAAATTTAAACGTTTACTCCTTATGTCTACAAAAAACATTTTGTTTCAGTCTCTGTTTTTTTAAAATCCTCCCTATAGTTTTTTAATGTGTGTGTGGGGTTAGGGTCATTTTATAATGTAAGTACATGCTAAATTGGCCCCTAGTTTGTGTCCAGACTTTTTAGTATCCAACAAAAGTTCAAAGAAGTAACTCTTTCATTTATCGAACCTTTTAATAAATTTTCTTTTAATCAAGCTCAACACCACATGCTGCCAAATGACGGTTTCTATTGAGTGACTGACCAGTCTTGTTCATCTATTTATTCATAACTTTATCAATTTAATCAACAGATTATCTCCCTTGTTTGCTGGATGCCTCACCTTGGAGCAATGGATAGTGAACTAGTTTTGCAGTCATTTACTACTGTAATGATTTTAATCAAATGTCTCCATGTTCAATACTTAACTATCAAGTCAACTGATAGCTACCCATCGGACTATCAATCTTGTTATCTCACTCATTTGGTTTAGATATATCTCAGTCTATTCTGAGCTGTTCCTCTATGCCTCGGTATATTTCCGGTTCATATATAACCATCTATTGAAATAAGCCTGTTCATATTCTTCCAGCTTATGTCGGATCATTCTGTATGTAAGTATGTAAAGTAGTGAAAATAATTACCAGACAAGCGACAAAAATAGCTTGTAGGTTTGGAATATTGGTCAAAGATCATAACCCACTTCATTATATATGGAAAAATTGGAGGGGAAATTTAATTTGAAAATCAATTTTTAGCCAGGCGTTCTTATATATGCAAATTCTTAAAAGGAAAGCCTGGTAATTATTAATTAATGTTCCTGTCATATTTAATGCAGCCATCTTGAAATAAAGAAATCTCCTCCCTTTCTCTTTTTATCCCACGTCTGAATGTATAAAGCGAGAGCAATCAAATACAGAACTTATGTTGTACTTTCTTCTGCTCCAAGCAACTACATTCTAGATCACCGATTCTTTTTTTCTTTTTTTTTTATTTTGGACTTGGTTGACGATTCATAAGCTATTTCTCTCCCATACATTTATGAAATACAATTCTCATTTTGGATCCAGCTCTCTTCATATCATCATCATCAGCAACAGCAGCAGCAGTATTTTAGCATCCGTCATTGGATATAAACTTTCCCCAAGATTCATGGAACCAGTACTTTCTAAATTTATCTAGCTCATCATGACATCTTACTCTCTGTCAGACACAATTTCGCATATGATCTCTGGGGATCCACATTGTAAGTTGTGATGTCCAGGAGGTGTCTCACATTCTTGCAAAAAGTCCAGCCCATTGCCATTGGAGTTTTCTAATAGTTTCTGTGATGCCTTAGACTCCTGTCTTTTCTTTAATATTCTGTGCTGTCTTATGATCTCCCCATGTGAGGTTGAACATGATTCTGAGTTTGAGGATCAATCTTTTGGTCAAGTTCCATGTTTCAGCTTTATAGGTGACTGTCATTTGGATTCATTGGCTGTGTATCCTTCTTTTTCGAATTAGGGGATATGTGTGTTCTTGAAAGTTGCTCTACCAAAAGCTTGCCAACCTAGTGTGATTCTTTGCTTGATTTCTTCTCTTTTTAATGATTTTATGGAGACCCACTGTCCTAGGTAGATGTAGTGGTCTACTTTCTCCTGCTCTGCTTTTTGATTTTGATCAAAATGTCTTTGTCCCCAACATATTTGTTGTACATGACATTTGTTTTCCTGAAGTTTATGTGAAGGCCAACTTTATTGCTTGCTTCATTTAGCTTGTCAAGGATTATTTGGAGATTGTGAAGGTTCACAGCAAAGAGGACGATATTGTCAGCAAATCTGAGGTTAAGTAAGGTAGTTGCTATCAATTTTGATTCCCTCATGTTTCCATTCTAAGTTTGGAAAATCATCTCAAAACAGGCTGTGAAGAGTCTGGATTAGCTGGTATCACCTTGTCTCACCCTTTTTACCAATTGAAAGGGCTCAGAGTCTTTATGTAGCCTGATGAAGGAACAGTTGTGTCGGTATACAGGTTTCAGTACTCCAACATATACAGGGTCTACATCTTGTTGTATGATTGCATCAATGACTTTGGGGATTTCCCTGGAATCGAAGGCCTTTTTGAAATCAACAAATGCTATAACTGGTGGCATTCTATATTCTGCTGCTTTCTTTTTCAGTTGGTTTATTAAATGGAGGTAGTCAATTATGGAGTATCTTTTCCTGAAAGCTTGTTCTCGTGATTGGTTCTTATCTAGCATTTTGCTGATACGGTTAGTGATCACTTTGGTGAAAAGCTAGTGGATGCAGGCTTATTGGCCTATAGTTGTTGAGGACTTCCAGGTTTCCTTCTAGTATAACGGCATTATGATTGCAGTGTTCCACTCTTCTTGAACTTTACTTTGTTTGAGGCATAAGTTGAATAGAATTACTAGTTTCCCAGTAATGACTTTTCCAGCTCTTATAAGTAGGGCAATGGTGATTTCATCAAGTCCAGGGGCTTTTCCTTTCTTTGTTTGTTTGATGGCTAGCTTCACTTCCTGCGGTGCAACTTCTGGGAAATCTTCCAATTGATTATTCTCAGTTTGTGTTTCTTGTTCATCTTCTGCATCCTTTGTTTTGTGGAGTAGAGGTCTTTGTAGAATTCCTGGGCATGTTCAACAATTCGGTCCCTATCTGTTGTCAGGTTTCCATTTGCTTTGAGCACACTACTTATTAGCTTTCTTCCTATACTGAGAGATTCTCAAATAGTTTCTAACTTTCTTTTCACAGAGAACCTACACGACCTCCAACTAATGCTAGATGATCTAAACAAAGAAAGCAAAAATTTCAGCCTACTTATGAACTTCAGTAAAATGAAAATCATGTGCAATAATCATGTTGAGAATAAGAACGTAACTGTCAAGATAGAAAATGCAAAACTTGGCAAGGTAGATCACTGCATCTACGTAGGACAACGAATCTCCTTGAGATCCTCAAAAGAGGAGGAAATCAAGTGAAGAATCACTTTGGGATGGCAAGCCTTTGGCAGAGCAAGCTCAACTTTCAAAAACCAGATGATTCCAATAATCCTAAAAAATGAGTATACAACCAATGCATTCTCCCAATAGTCACTTATGGAGCTGAAACATGGAGCCTAACCAAGAAACAGATATGCAAACTGAGAAGTATGCAACGTGACACCATAGAAACTAGTAAAAAACTCAAATGGCGATGGGCAGGCCATGTTGCAAGAATGAAAGACAACCGATGGACATCACATCTCACAACATGGTTCCCCAGAGATCACAAGAGGAACCAAAGCTGACAGAACACAAGATGGAGAGATGAACTGGATAGATTCAGGAAATACTGGCTCCGCGATGCTAATGATAGAGAATTTTGGCAAATCCTGGGGAGGGTCTATGTCCAACGATGGACGTTAATGATGATGATGAATGAAGTCAGCTGTTATAAGATACTTTTAAAAAGGAACAAATAGAACTGATAGGTTACTAAAAGTGACTTCCTATTATTACAACCCCTCTGTGCACAGAAAATCATAGCCTAGTGCTCCCTCTCTATCTACTATCAATCTCTCTCTTACTCTCTCTCATTCATTTTTTCAATCAATTCACTATACTTTTCCAGAGCAAATTAAAAAGCATGGCAAGCAAATGAAACAAAAAGACAAACAAATGTCTTTTAAATTGGCTTGCCATAATTTTTATTTTGCATGCTATATTTTTTAAATCATTCATTGTATTTTTTAAACTTGGGAGCCATACTTTTTAATTAGCTTGTCTAATTTTCTAATTTGCTTGTCATACTTTTTGATTAGCTTGGGAAAAGTTTATTCTCTTTATATTTTCTTCTCTTATACAAATTTTTCTTTTCACACATGTATAGCATATCTTAGATTTATTGAGTTATATTTTTTTCCTACAGCTGCCGCTTCAGCCATCTTTGAATAATTAGATCATATTGCATGACATCATCTTTGCCTGACATACAAAAAGATTGATTGTTTTACAGGTTGGATGGATTTCTGAAATCAGCATATGTATTATTTAATGTTTTCTTGTTTAAAAAAAAAGTTTTGTTTCATTGAGTGTTGGTTAAATCATCTTCTCTTTGATTTCTTTCTCATTTATCTTCTGCATTCCGTTTTGGTTTTTTACTCAAATTTGTTTTTATAACACAGAACTCATCTCTTGCTCTATCTATCAGTTTGGTTTTTTTTTTACTTTTTTTCTTTCTTTCTCTTCTGATTAGCTTCCCTCTCTCTCTTTCTCTCTCTCTCTCTCTCACGCTATCTATCAATTTCTTTTTCTTTTTTTTCTTTTCTTCCCTTCTGATTAACTTAATCACTCTCTCTCTCTCTCTCTCTCTCTCTCTCTCTCTCTCTCCATCGGCCAGCTTCCTTTTCTCACATTTTCTTCTTTCCTTTCCTTCTGATTAACCTCACCACCCTCTCTCTTTCTTTTTCTCTCTCTCGCTCCATCTATCAGCTTCTATTTCTTCCATTTTTTTCTTCCCTTTCCTTCTGATTAACTTGCCCCCCCCTCTCTCTCTCTTGCTCCCTTTAATTCTTTCTTTCTCTTTTCTCTGTAACTTGGTTTAATCTATCACTCTCTATATCTCTGCCCCTTTTCCCTCATTTACATCTATCCTTCCTTTTTAGAAACCAAAACTGTCAGCATAGGTTTATCCAGTTTTTAAGTTAGTCTGGCTGGCTGGCTGGCTGGCTACGTATGTATATATGTATGCATTGTTTTCATGGTGCGTACAGCCACAAATGGATCTAGAGGGCTGAAAATTTTGACATTTGCTCCTTACTAAATCCAGAAAATATTTTTTGAAAATGACCCCCTCCCTAAACAGGTTTTTGGTAGGCGGTCCAATTTGCGATGTTAGTTTATGCTAAATTGGTCTCTTAGTTTGTATCCGGCAGCATTTAAGATTGTTTTTTTTTTGGAATTTGGACTTTTCAGTGATCACTACCCAACAAGAGGCGAGATGATTATGTTATTCATTGATCACCCCTTTTTCCAATTTTCTTATTGACCACCCCAAATGCGACATACTGCCAAAAGACATTAGTCACAGGATGGTTTCTATTGGTTGACTAACCAGACCTGTATATCTTTCTATTTCTCAGAACATTACCCACTTTCCTTCACTTTCTTTCAATCTCCAAATATGTGAATGACATTCTCTCATTCCATTTCTTCATTTTATGAATTATCTGCTTTCATAGGACCCCATCACTTCTTCTGGGCCCCCATCACTCTTGGTGGGGATGGGGGGCTTTTCTTGGCTTGAGACCCTACGCAGCCACTTGGCTTATGTTCTAGCCCTGACTGTCGATTTAATTTTCCTTCCGACTGTTCATTTAATTTTCTTCCATCTTTTTTTTTGCAATTTCTTTCTGTCTTATTCTTTATCTTTCATCCAGATTGATGCCTTTTCCTTCTTCTTCCTTCAATCTTTTTCTCTCTTTTTTCCTCATTTTTTTTCTGTAACTTTTTTTCTGTCCCTCCTTCCTATGTTTTCTCAATCTATTCCCCCCCACAGTACTTTCTTTTCTTCTTTTCTCTTTCCACAGTCCTTTTGTATCCTTTCTACTTATCTACTTAGTCAGCATTTTTCTCTCTTTTTCACTCTCTCTCCATGCTTCTCTTCTTTTCTCTCTACTCATCTATCTTGTTCACTCTATCTCTCTCTCTCTTGTTCTCTCAAATACTTTTTTCTTGAGATTTTTCTTCTAATTCCTTTGCATATTCTATCTCTACCTTTCTCCATCTTTCTCATTCTCTTCTTCTCTCTCTCACACGCTTTTACTTTTTCTCTCTTTCTCTCACACTTCTACTTTCTCTCTCTCTCTCTCACTTTTCCTTTACTTTCCCTTTCTATCACATCAACTTCTCACCATCCTTGTCTCTCTCTCTCTCTCTCTCTGTACTCGTCTTATTTCTGCTACACCACTCCCTCTACAGATCCAACACAAATACATTATTTTAATTAAATTCTTTTGCCTCCTTTTGACTTAACATCATATTTTTGATTCAATTATTCCCAGAATTAATCATATAAAGTAGAAAATCACTAAGGCCACCCATGAATAAAAATTACAAACCAAAGTCACTAACAATTTTGCCATCAGAAAATGGATGATTCAATTTAGATGAAACAAATATTTCAAAATAAATTTTGATATTCTCCCAGGAATTATTTTTGCTCGTGATGTCAGAAGGGTGGTTACAGAATCAAAATGAAGATGAGCACATCACATGCTTAAATTAAAAAAACGAAAAGTCATTAAAACTCAATTCTCTTTGGGGATGTCAAAACTCTTGTAAAAGTAAAGAAAGATAGTACGACCACATGGAAGCATGGCTTATGGTTTTGTGTCGAGGGTTGCTGGCTATAACGTTTACACTTAATCTCCTGGTTCCAATTAATTCTCAGTTCCAATTAATTCGTAATTCCAATTAAGTTGGAATCACTGACCATAATTCATTAGAGAAAAAGATGATGACATCAAATAAAGGGAACAATTTCATCAGAAATAGCACATGGTATGATAATGCTTGCTCTTGTGAGCAGAGCTTAAAGATTACAACATTGGAATAGAGGCTCCAAGAGATCGGCTCTCAAACCGAGAACCATGCAAAACACAGAGGGAGATCAGGCTGAGCATCTTAGGGAGAAATCACAAGACAGCACTTTATATTAGAAAAAGAAATGGGACTCGAAGATGTCTTAAAATGCATTAGAAATGTCAAACAGCAATGGGCAGGCAACGTTGAAAGAATATCAGACAACGTCTGGGCAACGTCTGGTCTTAACAAATCCCCAAGATCTTGTGGCTAGGGAAAAATAACATGTCCAGATGATTTTGACCAGTTCATAAGATATTGCGAGATTTCAGAGACGGTCCATGTCTGACAACGGACTTTAAAGGTGGATGCTGCTGCAACTGATGATGATGACAGTGACAGAGATGATGATGATAATGAGGATGAGGGACCAAATTGGGTGACATGCTTTTAAAAATTTTCGAACCAAGTTGGAAGGTCCTGCTTTGAAAATCAGCTTTTGAAATCCTGGTCTTTATGTAGCCTTGAACCACAACCACGAGCTCACTACCTTAATCATCAAATAGCTGTCTAATCTAAATAAACACACACACACACACATATACATATATATATATATATATATATATATATATATATATATATATTGAGAGAGAGAGAGAGAGAGAGAGAATTCCAACAAAATGAGATAATTGAGAGACATTATATAATACAGAAACTCTATTTGAAATTACCCTATCAGTCACCGGTTTGTTTTTTTGCAGCAGGCCCCATTATTTAAAAATGTTTATTTTATTTACGTCATCAAGGCTAAATGATACATTCACCGTATATATCAACTGGAGATCATTTCAAATAGAGTTTCAATTTGATACAAAGCGATTTATAATAATTCTCTTGGGTCATTTATTAATTTTTTAAAAACATAATTGCCTGCATCGAAAGGAATAAAAAGAGCAAATATAGACTGTGAATGAACGCAATGAAAATTTGAAGTTAAAACAGTTATTCATGCTACATTGAAGTTTGCAAGTTGGATTCTTGCAGCAGCCCCATTTTCTTAATTGTTTATTCTTTTTAAATTGTCAAGGCCAAATGATACATTTACCATGTAATAATAGATCATTTCATATAGAGTTTCAATACAACACATTGCAATTTATGATCATATATATATATATATATATATATATATGTAAACTTTGCTTAGTATGGCACAAGTGGGGCAAAGCTGTTTTATCCCCCTGACTCAATACACTACACACACACCCTTATACGTTAGCCATCCTTTTTTCATATGCTGTATTCCATACTTTATTTGCTATATTTGCTTGCCAGTAAACAATCTTATTAATGAACATATTGCATCGACATATGAGCTTGGATACACAGCTCTATCCAAAAAATACTCTAGGGCCCCCTTAGGCACTCAGGGCTCTAATGCAATGACTGCATTCCTCTTTCATTGGCTCTGGGGTTGCGTTAGTCTTCCAAGTCAGGAGGGCCTGCTTAAGAATAAAATCAATAATTGAAATCCTGGATTTGAAACTGTCAACCAAAATTGTCAAAATAGATTTCTTCAGTCTTAAGGTTGGTCTTTAAGTTGATCTGGCTGGCCAGCCAGCTTGTGGGATGTATGTATGCATCACGCACATTGGCTGAACCAATTGAGCTAGAGTGCCGAAAATTTCAACATTTACTCAATATAATGCCTAGAAAAAACATTTTTGTGTTTTTTGAAAATTCGCCTCCATATAGGTTTTTAGTAAGGTGGTTCAATTTACTATGTAAGTTTATGCTAAATCGATCCTTTAGTTTGTACCTGCTTGCTTTTTTGCAAATTCAGAATTTTTAGTGAACACTGCCCAAATGAAAGGCAAGAGAAGTAACATTCATTGATCCACCAATCTGTTAATTAATCACCCCCAACGAAGCATGCTACCTAAAAATGTTGGTCACATAACAGTTTCTTTTGATAGACTTACCAAAGCTATATATTTTTTTAACTTATACTTGAACATCAACCACTGGCAGGAAATATGCAACTATCTCAGCCATGGAGCAAGCCAGAAGTCATTACTTGTATATTTTGGCTAAGTGAAGTTGTTAAACAGCAGTTCTAAGTATTATCATAACAGAAAGGTTTGAATCCAATTCTTTGATTTAGATGTTAATATCCCTGCCTGTCACATGGGAGATTGGCATTAAATTCGCCCCCGGGGAGGTGTAATCAACTTTCCATGTGTGTATGATGGATTGTTTCTACCTGCTTCCCTATGAGAGCCAGATTTGACACAAGGTTGGTTTAATGTGGGGTCCTGTATACAGGAAGTTGAAAAAAAAAATGCTCCAGTTCCCGCAGCTAGTGTTGCGAAAGCGACATGATGAACATGACTCCCCCCCCCCCTTTTAGTACAATGGGGAGGTGCTGCTCTGGGGGTTATTGATCCCCCATGACTTGGCAAAGTAATTTTCTGAGGCCACAGGAAAATTCTAGTCCTCTGGGCATAGCAACACCAAGCCTCAGTTAGCATTCATCAGCTACAGTATTTCACAGATGCAAAGATAGGATAGATAGATAGATAGATAGATAGATAGATAGAAAGATAGGTAGATAGAAAGATAGCTGAAAACAAACTGGGATAGTTGAATACATGAGGGTTCATTGTCGAATGTTCTTGGATATTGACGACGGTGCTACAAAAGAAGAAAAAAAAAATTTTGTTCATCTTCTCCAAGCTCAACTTAAAAATCTGAAATCATCGTTTGTAAATATTTAATCTAAAACCTCAAATTAATTAAACTCAAAGAAACTGCGATAGAGGTGGAAATTGCCTGCGACAGAAAAACAGGTGTTGCGAATGCTTTTTGTGCCGTTTTTAATATTTGATTACGGAAATTCTCAGAAATTGTGTTTTCTTATGCTTAGTTTCCATCACAGACTTTATTCCTAGAGCATGGAATCAGGACAATATCAGGTTAGTAAGTTCAACCTATTATTGAGTTTGAAAATTCATTCTGAAACACTTGGTGTCCGAGATCTTCTCAGAGATTTGATTTGAATATGTATGTGTTTGGAGAAGAGACTGTCACTTTCGATAGCTTGTTCCCAATAGAAGTGGATCTGACTGAGAAGAAGAGCTTTCAAACTCAGGTGACTGTTTAGATTCGTACAGTGTCCCCTGATCAAGCTTTTCAAGTCTTTCCGTATACGGCACGTATTTGATGTGGGGAAACATCTTTGAGGCTCATAACCTGTTGGGTTACAATGTTATTTCCAATTTTTGGCTGTTTGATTCAGCTGTCAAATACTTTATCAACCAAAAGTGTTTTGATAAAAAGCCACCACCAGAATATTGATAAGTAATAAAATATCGATAATGAGTGGTCTGGTTTACCCCTAGATGGTCACCATCTCACAACTTACTGTTTGGCTCCATGCCATGTTGGGGATTATCAATTAAGAAAACTGAAAAAAGGGTGACCAATGGATAAGTGATTTCTCTAGCCTTTTGTTGGGCAGTGATCACTAACGAGTTTGAATTTTTTAAAAAAATGTAGCATAAACTTACATTGTAAACTGAACTCCACCTCTGAAAAAGTATTTGAGGGGGTTGAAATAACAAAAAAGAGACATACTTAGCCAACCAGCCAGCTGAACCCACTCAAAAACTGAAAGAAACCTATATTGATAGTTCCTTATAATGAAGAGTGTATTGACTGAGAGTGTTTTGATAAAAAGCTACTATAATGTAGAATGGAAATGGTTCCATTGGAAAAACTAACAATACATATACAGACATTCATACATACATGAAATAAAATGAAATATTTTTGTTTGATCATAATAATTGCATTCGACAACAACATAAATCATATATAGTCAAGTTTGCAACCTGATTTCTAGGATGACAATAATTGTCACCTCAAATTAAGCCTAGAGTGACCACATCTTTTGAATCTGCATCAGACTGATAGAGACTCAGGCATTATATAAGTTAAAGTCTAACTCCATTTAGATGGGCTTTGAACTAATTACCTTGTAGTTCTAAATCAAAGCTCTTTCCACTAAGCTATTACCTATCATTGGAAAAGGGATTTTTCCCAGACTCATTCTGGAAGTGTCTGCAACTAACGAGGATTAATTGCTGATATTGCGATCCTTACCCCGCTTTCAGACTGCCTTCCTCCATTCTCTCTGATTGACCACCTTTCCAATTTCAGACACACACACACACACACACACACACACACATATATATATATATATATATATATACATATATATATATATATATATATATATATGATTTTTGCTTTGATTCGAGACAAAAGCCTACTTCTACCCTAATGAGCAAAGACAGTTATAATTTTTTTTCTTGTGTTTGAGCACAAACTTATTCTTCTTTGACTGATGAGACAAGAGTGAGTATTTTCATTCAATGAGACTGAAGGAAACTTTTCATGCCCTGCTAACAATCCCAGTTATATCAGGAGGAGATTTTTTCTTTCAACAGAATGATTTTGTTTTATCTATTTTCTTTGCCTTTTTTAATTTTTTTTTTGTTCAATAAAATTTGTAACCCACTAATGACTTTCTGAATGTTTGTTTCTATTTTAGTAAGTTTTTACTTTTATATGATTGTAAATTTTTACTATCTTCATTATCATCTTCTAGTCTATGCATATCCTGAAAAAATGTTAACTGTATTATTAATGATGTGGCAAAGCGTGACATCATCAGTTGAATTTCATCGTGTTTTTTCTGCTAGTGCTAATCCTCAAAGTTTTTATAAAGAAAAAAAAATGAATGAAAAATTGATGAAATAACTAAAACTAATCAAAATCTTTCATTCAGTATAAATTAGCTGTTCTATACTGACAAACTGTGTGAAAAATAACTAAAAAACGAGTAAGAAACAAGCAGGAACTGGAAATTGAGTGATGATGTCCGCACTTTGCCATTCTATTATAGAGGACAAATCTTTAGAGATATAGGATATCCATATTTATCAAAATACAGAAGATAAGTGCGGTAGTTTATAAATGCAGAACCATCACATCCGCTTATCACCTGCCCTAAACGAAACATGCAAGACAGACAACACTAGCAGGAGAACCCAATCGTGTGTCAGTGCTTTTGATCTTCCGACGCCAATGTAGTCATATTTCTAGCCTTGTCAAAACACCAAGTTATTATTCAATTTGTTTAATTGTGACCTTCTAGGTAACCAACACAAACTGTGTATTATTATAAGTAGAGGATTTCTTTCATAATTAACCTACTATCTTCAGTATTTTTACATTATTTTTGTTCTCAGTGACTTTTCCCAACAGAAGTATCTGGTTGCTATTGCAAGAGTTTATTACAGTCTCTTTGGTACTACAACAATCATTTAACTCTATCTCTCGTCTCTTTCCTTCTTCTATCCACTATTTGTTCCTCTTTGCTTTGTCCACCTCTTTTTAATTTTTTTCTTTCATAATTTTGCTTTCGTTTTTTTGATATTTTCTTTGTTTCTTTTTTTTATCTTTCCATCTCTTTCTTTTTCTCTTTCACTTCTATCCTATATTTTCACTTGTTTTTTTTTTAGTATTCATTTCCTTCCTTTCTTTCTTCATTTTCTATTTTACTATTTATTGTTCATTCTTTTATCCCTGTTTTGTTTCTGTCTCCCCTTACCACTATCTTAATGATTCATACAATTCTTTCTTTCTCACTTTCTTCCATTTATTCTTATTTGGTTTCTTCGTTTTCAGAACCTAACGTCCTCCTTTTTATTCCAACGATTCCGATATCCATCTAACCAAAGAAACGACAATGAAACAAACAAAACAACAGCTCCAAAATTCTTAGACGACTCATCAGAAAATATCGGAAAACGCTAGGAAATAACAAGATCAAAGATTAATCAGGAAACCTTATAACGAAAATTAATCAGGTGACACAAGAGAACCCGAGAAACGATGAAAATCCATGTTGTCTGTGGAAGTGAAAAGGAAATTGTAAGAAGACAATGCAAAAAAAAAAAGAAAAAGACAATTCAGAAAGAAGTCTTTTGTATGGTCATTGCATATTTCTTCAATGTTTACAGCAATTTTAACTCGAGCTGAGTGGTTATTCATCTCCTTTACACTTGTTGTTTTGTTATAGAACAGAATGCTAATTACAATGTAATAATTTCGACTTTCATTTCGTTTTTTTATCTCGCATTTTTGCTTCCTGTTTTCTGATAAATTCCTATAGAGCTTCCTTTTTGCTCGACATTATCATTGATTTGTCTAGAAATTTGTTTACAATTTTTTTTTTTTTCATTCCTGTCTCCTGACAGAGAGAGAGAGAGAAAGAGAGTGTAAAAGCTAACTTCTCTTTTTCTGAATTATTAATCAAAGCTCAAAATATAATAGGTTATTTTTTAAAAGTTTATTTATTTCATGCTGTAATTTGTTGTGAACAAGTTAACTTAGCATATAGATTGACCTAGAGAGTTTTAGTTCAAAATTCTGGTTCATCTGATTTGTTAAGTTATTAGCTTACAAAATGTTTTATGCTTGTTCCCACATTAGTAAGTGTGGGTCAACTGAGAGATAGAGAGAGAAAGGGATTCAAGATCAATAATCTAAAGCTCAAACCTGGTATTTTTTAGGAGTTTATTTATTTCATGTGATGAACTGAGGTGAATGAGTCAAACTTAGTGCATAGATTGACCCAGAGATTTTTGACCAAAATTCAAAATTTGAGATGGGGGTGATCAGTAGATAAGTTACTTCCTTTGCCTTTTGTTGGATCACTGAAAAACAAGTATGAATGCTAAGAGACCAATTTAGCATAGACTTACACTGTAAATTGAACCCTCCAATAAAAATCTACTCGGGGAAGAATCTAGAAGAATTTTTTTTTCTTTTCCTGAGACAATAAGGAACAAATTTTAAATTTTCAGCCCTCTAGCTTCATTGATATGGACTATATGCATGATACTTACATACATAGCCAGCCAGCTTGAAAACTGAAGAAACCTATGCTGACAGTTTTGGTGACAATTTTCGTTGACGGTTTCTAAAAAGCTGAAAATAAATAGTACAGAAAATACCATCAGATAGATATAGACTGTGAATAAACAAAATGAGAGATTTGGAGTTGGAACAGTTATTTGGCTCTTTGCATTATTGGTATATATGATGTATAACATTCTGAGAATAAAAGTTGTAGCTTGATTTCAACTGGTAATATCCAGGAAAACAGTCTATTTTAGTTAATGTTATGTATTGTTTGTAAATTGAATTACAAAGGGCTTCATCTTTGCATTCAGGATGTACGAATATTTTTTCACTAAATTCTAGAGGGAGAAATCCATCCTATCTGCTGTCGAATACGGTAATCAAGAACAGAGTTTCCATCCGTGTTGATTAGATTTTCCTCTCAATGAGATACAAGCTCATAATTTTTTCAGTTATATTTTTTACAAGTTCTTTTCCAAAATTTTCTGTGTAGAAAGTCATTAAGATGGGGAAAGTTTTTATATTTATTCATTTATTTATTTTTTTTATTTTGTCATGTACATGATTAACCAGTGACGATGAATCAGGTTATAAGATGTCTGAGGAATACAATTTGGCCAAATTTCTAAGATAAAGCTCTGTTCTTTTACGGTTGACACACATGAGACATTTTGCAAATGATATTGCAAGAAGGCATTATTACTTCACAAAAGAGTATGGATGCCTTTCATATGTCAGGCTATGGACTGATTAATCCACCCTTGTGTGTGTGTGTATATATACATATATATATATCTATATATTGTTTTTGTATATTTTGGGGGAGTACTCAGTGCTCCTCATTTGAGAAAAGGATTATTAAAAGTAATTAACAATAATCAAAAAAAAGGGTGTGTGTAATCAATAATTTTATTAACTAATATACATATATATACGTATGTATATATATATATATATATATATATATATATATATATATATATATATATGATTATAAATCACTTCATATTGTATTGAAATTCCTAGTTGAAAAGATCTGTAATTAAACGGTGAATGTATCATTTGACCAAGACAACGTGAATAGGATAAACAATTGAAGAAAATAGAGTTGCTGCAAGTATCGAACCTATGACCAATAGGGTAGCTGCTTCAACATAGCGTAGTTCTTACCATTGAGCTAAACAGTCACTAGTAATGCAAAGGCCCAAATAAGAGTTTTGACTCAAAATTTTCATTTTGTTTATTCACAGTCTATATCTGCTCTATTTGTCTCTTCCAGAGCAACACTCTGATTACAATTGGAACATCAACAAAATCAGACTGATTACTACACAAAGGAAACCATCCTATGATCAACATTTTTTAACAGCATCGTGAGGGTGATCAATTAAAAAAAAAATTGAATTTCCAAGAAATGAGCGTTAATGTGACTGGACCCAATCTAAGGGACTAATTTAGTACAATAGCCCCCTCTTCAAAACCTATTTGAGTAGGGAATTTTCAAAAAATAGAAGATTTTTTATAGACGTAATCAGCAAAACACTAGATGAAAATCAAACACAGGGAGAAACTAGCTTCAGAAAGAGCTACTCCACCATTGACCATCTCCATTTAGTAAATCAACTAAAAGAGAAAAGATCAGAACATAGAATGCCACCAGTTGTAGCATTTGTTGACTTTGAAAAGGTCTTTGGGACAGTGGAAAGCCTGCCTTGAGATGATCTTCCAAAATGTAGACTGGGAACTCAAAGGGATCAGGATTGATGGAGAATACTCAAGTAACCTCTGATTTGCTGACAGTATCATCCTCTTTGTTAAGAACCTTCACAATCTCCAAATAATGCTACACAAACTAAATGAGGCAAGCAATAAAGTTGGCCTCCACATAAGCTTCAGAAAAAGCTACTCCACCAATTGACTATCTCCATTTAATGAACCAACTAAAAGAGAAAGCAGTAGAATATATAATGCCACCATCTGTAGCATTTGTTGACTTAAAAAATGCCTTCGATTCCAGGGAAATCCCCTAAGTCATTGATGCAATCATACAACAAGGTGTAGACCCTATATACGTTAGAATACTGAGACCTATATACCGACACAGCAGTTCCTTCATTTGGCCACATAAAGACTCTGAGCCCTTTCATTTAGAAAAAAGAGTGAGACAAGGTGATACCAGCTAATTCAGACTCTTCAAAGCCTGTCTTGAGATGATTTTCCAAACTTAGAATGGGAACATGAGGGAATCAAAATTGATGGCAACTACCTAAGTAACCAGATTTGCTGACAATATCATCCTCTTTGCTGAGAACCTTTACAATCTCCAAATAATGTTAGACAAATTAAGTGAACCAAGCAAACCAAGCAAGAAAGTAAGCCTCTACATGAACTTCAGCAAAACAAATGTCATGTACAACAAACATGTTAAGGATAAAGACATAACAATCAAATTCAAAAATGCAGAGCTGGAGAAAGTTGATCACTACAAATGCTTAGGACAGCGAGTCTCCATGAAGTTATCTAGAGAAGAAGAAATCAAGCAACGAACCACACTAGACTGGCAAGCTTTTGGTAGAGCAAGTTTGACTTTTGAGATTAAGAAAATCCCATTAGTCTTAAAAAGAAGGGTATACAACCAATGTATCCTACTTATAGGCACATATGGATCTGAAACATGGAACCTAATCAGAAGATTGACCCTCAAACTAAGAACCATGCAACATATATATATGACAGCACAGTACATTAGACAGGAGTCCGGGATATCATGGAAACTATTTGAAAACTCTAATGGCAATGGGCTATACATGTTGCAAGGATGGTAGATAACAATTGAACATCACGATTCATGACATGGATCCCCAGAGATCAGGTGGATGGCTGCGGCCGACAGAAGGTAAGATGGTGGGCTAGATGAATTTAGCAACTATTGGCTCTACAATGCCCATGACAGAGAGGTCTGGCGAATTTTGGAGAAGGCTTATGTCCAACAATGGACACTACAGACTGATGATGATGATGATGATAATGGAGAAATGGATGTGTATGATCTGACAGAATGATTTTGAATTGTGCCATATTATATATATTTGAAATGATCTCCTGTTGCTACTTGGTTACACGCCCTAGACAACGTAATAAGGAGAAATTGTTGGAATTTTCAGCCCTCTAGCTGCATCGGTATGGCTTATAAGCATACATTCATGCACAGCCAGCCAACCAACTAACCACATGGACCAACTTGAAAATTGAAGAGTTATTGAAAGTTTTGGTGACGGTTTTAGTTAAAGATTTTGAATTGTTTGCCGACTATATATTGATGACTTAGATGCATTTTCTATGGAAAAGCTTCCTTCCTTTATATTTTAAAATTGTTTAATAGACAAAAGAACTGCTACATCGTATTCAGATCTTCAAGTACAGAATTTTTCTTCTTTTTTTTCAAAATGTTGAAAACTAAACAGAAACAAACTTTGTCGATTCAATAAAAATAAATCTACTTTGTATCATAACACTTTGAAAGTGATTAAAAGTGAAGCTGACTTTCCTGTTGAAAATATCTTTGTACACCTTCATTTAGATAGTGAAATAAAAAATTTGAAAAATCAGTAATTTACCCACAATGATACTCTTACATTGTTTTGAGGTTTAAGAATAAAGTATTTTTACCATTAGAAATATTCTGGCCAGCAGCCGTACGGAAAGAGTACCAAATTTCATCATCTCTTGTATTTTAGAATCATTTCTTCTTTTTCTTCTTGAAAGAAAATGATCATTTGTCCATTATTTCTATTTATCTCTTCAATCTTTCTCTTACTCTGTCTTTCTTTTTATTCCCGAAATTTTTTCTCTATTCAATTGAATCTACTTTTTCTCTTTCTCTCCATTTTTATTTTAGCTCTTTGTCTTCTTCTAATACTTCTTAAACTCTCATGTTTTCGAAACATTTCTCACAAAAAGATACAAAATAAAGGTTTACATTTTTAAATTGGATGAAAAAAAATCAGATGATATTTTATTTGTCTGATAGTGTTTTCATAATACTCTTAAGTTGTTTTGAGTTTCAGAGGTGAAGTATTTTCACGATAAAAAATATTCTGACCAGCAGCATTATGGAAAGTTTTTCAAATTTCTTTTGTTGGCACTCATATCCTGGAATCATTTCTCCTTCTTCTGCAGAAAAAATTATTTTTCTCTCATCCCCAAACTCATTTATTGTCTGTTTCTTTCAATTTTCCTCCAAGTGTCTTTTTTCTTTCCCCCACTTTTTTTTTTTTCGAATTCCCAAAATTTTTTCATATTAATCTGGAACCATCTTTTTTAATCTTTGTCTTTTTTATTCATTTTACCAATTTGTGTTTCTCTTTTACTTCTTAAACTCTTGTGTTTTGAGAAATTTCTGACAAAAAGGTACAAAATAAAGTTTACGCTTTTTAAATTGGAAGAAAAAAATCAGAGAATATTTCATTTGTCTGATAGTATTTTGGTAATACTCTTAAGATGTTTTCAGATTATAAAATGATGAATTCTCACCATTAAAATTATTCTGGCTGTCAGCATTGCTGAAAAAGTTCCAAATTTCTTTTGTTATCACTTATATTCTGGAATTATTTCTCTTTTTTCTTCCCCAAAATTTATTTTTCTTTCATTATCAAACTATTTCATTGTCTTTATTTATTTCCTCAAACTTTTCCTCACTCTTTTCATTCTTTTCCCTCCTTTTTTTTTTTGTACAGTATTTTGGGCCATTTCTCACAAAAAAATACAAAATAGAGGGTCGCATATTTAAATTGAAAAAAAAATAAGATGATATTTTATTTTTCTGATAGTGTTTTTGTAATACTATTAAGTTGTTTTGAGATTCTGATATGATGAATTTCCACCATCACAAATATTTTGACTTTTTAAGAAAATTCATTTTTGTTATTTTTTATTAGAATACCTTTATTTCAATTCTTTTACTTTTAACTTGAACTTCCGAAAAAACTTGGACTTGCATCTCATGCCTCAGGAGCTAATCTTCCATGACCAATGCCTTGACCATTTAGGCTACCATGCATGTCATGATTAGATATGGTTTTCATCTGTCTTTCTCTTGTCTTTTTCTTCTGACTCTGTCACAAACTGTATTTTTGACTACCTACTACTAGCAATCATGACGCCCCTAAATTGTTTTGAAATTCCGAGACGGATTATTTTAACAATTACAAATATTTTGACAAGTTTTTTTTTTTACTCATTTTTGTTGGTCTTTTGATATGTTTCAACGCCTCCATTCTTTGCATGGTAAATTAAACGGCAGGAATTGGGACTAAAGAAGTAGCTTCAAACGAGACATGCAAATTAATTGACTTTAAAACTTCTAGGAACATAAACATTATAATTAATTTGTTATGGAATGTTGTTTCATTTAGTGTGTTTTAATGTAGCTAGAGGGTGAATAGAAGATAATCTTTAATTGATATTTATTTTACTTATTTCCATGTAAAGCATGCAATAAACTTTTCCTTTGTTTTTAATTGGATAACAGTTTGTAACATTTTTCTACATTCATGATTTGTTTCTCTGGGTTTTTTTTGTTTCATTTTCCGAGATTTCAGTGCAAATATTCAATTTTTAAAAGTTAGCAAATCATATATGAATAATGTTGACATGTCTCCACTGGTCATACGCCTTTAAAACAGAATAAGAGTAAGAATAAAAAAAAACAAACAATGAGTTAATTTGAAATGGTTGACTAGTAACAAGACAATTACATAACAACAATATCTAAAAGCTATGTAATTAAGCACTGTCATCCCACGGCTGTGACATAACTGGAATATGTGTTCATGCAGCACTTCATTAAGCCGGAATCACATGACCTCTTTGAAATACGGCACCATCCAATCAGATTGCCAGTTCATTACGCCCCTTTGATCATCTGAGCCTGTCATTGGATGATCACAATGGGAAAACCATTTACCATTTCCAAGGCTGTCCTCTCACAGAAGCACACATGGATTCACATCTTGTTAACGAGAACAAAGCTCTCCTCCACGCCAACAACTTTCAACAATAAGAGGGTTGAACCGGTTCATCTGATATTCTTGCCCGAGTTGGAACCAAACATTTTCCGATTTCAAATTGTTTATTGGAATATTGCTTATTTAATTGACATGCGGAGATCTGAAAGCTCATCATGTGCGTGTTTTTCGATTCATTGTGCCCATCCTCTTATCACATTGCATCAGAGTTTTGCCTCTCGTTGAGAAAGTTTCTGAAGCAGCAGAAAAAGGGAGACGGCACCACAGCTTTAAATCATTTTGGCGGATGGCTCAGAGGAAAGTGATATTTTTATGTCTTTGCTGGTGCAGTTCGGATCAATTCACATGAAAAACAGAGAGAAAGGATCATCTCTGCAAAGCTTTCATTTATTGGCGATCACTTTGAAGCTCGAAGGAGAGTGGGTGCGAATAAATTACTTATGTTATCAAGTATTTGCACATATCTACTTTATTCCCTGGATATTGCAAAGTACCTCACTTGTAGCTGTTTTTACCCGAGAAAAAACCTGCATTGTCTAATACAACATTTATTCAGTCAAGACATGATTAACACTTGCATAGTACCCATCAAAAATTATATTATTTTTAATGTAATGGATAAATTATCTGCGTCATCATCATCAGCCTTTTAGTGTCCATTGTTGGACATAGACTTTTCCCAAGATCCACCAGACTTCTCTATCATGGGCGTTATGGAGCCAGCACTTTCTAAACTTGTTTAGTTTATCATGCCATCTTATTTTCTGCCAGTCACAGTTTTACATCATGAATTGTAATGTCCAGCGGTTGTCTGTCACTCTCACAACATAACCAGCCCATTGCCATTTGAGTTTCCAAATATATTCTATGATATTTCTGACTCCAGTTTATCTTCTAATATACTGTTCTGTCTATCAATATCTCCGTGGGATGTGGAGCATGATTTTCTCTGGCAAACGTTGCATGGTTCTCAGTTTTAGGGTCAATCTTAAGGTTAGGTTTCATGTTTCAGCTCCATAGGTACTTGTCAGAAGGATACATTGGTTTTATAATCTTCTTTTTAGGACTAATGGGATTTTCTTGTCTTTGAAGGTTGAGATTACTTTACTAACATCTTGCCTACCGAGAGTGATTCTTCACTTAATTTCCTCTTCTTTTAAAAATTTCATGCAATTTATGTTTTAGTATATATGTATTTTTTTTAATCATTAGGATGAAATCGACTCGTGAATACTTAGTTGAGAATTTGCATTTCTAATGTTTGTAACTTTTCGAAATAGTCACTGATAATACATTTTGTTTTTCTATTTAAATAATATTGATGCATCAGACTCATTTAAAACAATAACTGATTTTAATCTTTTATTTCTTTTTAACAACACAGCCACCAGTTCAAAGTTTAAAATCTATCGCCGCTATTTTTCATTAATTGTCAAACTCCAAAACTGGAGTTCACTATATTTTTTCTATCATAACAACAAGAACAATCCTTACCATTTTGAGGGTGTAAAGCAATATGTAAAATTTATATCCCCTACCATGATTTGAACTCATGACCAACAGATTTCCAGGAGGTTGACTAGGCTAAATTGACAAGTTTTGAATAGTAATAAAAATCAATCATGCAGTTTTGCAAGGGCTTATTTCATTCTAATATATACATTTATATGAAAATTCTTTTTTTTATTACATATTTATACATACAGTTTAGAAATTGTAGTAATCATCTTCAGTTGGAATAGAACTTGGAATGGAATTTGACTTTGCCGCAGTTAGTATTGTTCCTTATGATGCCTAAAGAAATCAATGTCCTAAATACAATGAGACAAGTAGCAGTATTAGTAATGATGTGGATATACACACCATTATAAAACTGTATGTTTAGCATGACTAAGAAAAAACAAAGTAATGATTATAGAACTTTCCAAATCACACCAGAGCAGCTTTCATCTTATAAATAGGTTTGCTTTATAACAGACATACAGCTACAGCATCGAACAAAAAAGTGACCTCAACCTCTAAATAATGAGATCATTCATCAGTATTTCTTTCGTCTTACTGCTTTTTATTGCCACTTCTAGATCATCATTTTACCATCATTAAGTAGGTAAAATGGATCAGAAATAAAGAATAAACTTCTGGCAAGATCTGAACTCACACCCTTATCCAGATGCTTATTCTGCATTTTCAATCCATGCTGTTTATTTAACAATAGAATGGCGGTCTAGGAGTTGCCATAAAAAGCAACACAAATAAAATGAAAGAAACTCTAGTAAAAAAATTAATAACTGATGATGCTTTATCAATGAAATTGAGAAACTATTCCGAAAAAAAAAGGTATCATTATGTTTTGACAGTCTGTTTGAAGTTAGGTTTCAATACAGAATTGTGGCTGGTCCATTCTCCAGGCTTGATCTGGTGAATGCTGTTTATGGTTATTTCAAAACAAAGGAATTTTTTACAAAACTTTAGCTAAATACTGTTTATTGCAAGTTTATTCTAACTTTTATTAATTTTCAACTTCAAAAATTTCTTTCAAATCAATTTTTGTTGCTTCAACTTTTAGTCAACAGTATAGATCAAAAATAAAGAATGAGTTCTCTACTAGAATCAAAGTTGCATCTTATTTGCTTCTGTGGCCCAAATTTATATCTTTAGCATTTTGTACATAGAACGAAAATTAGCAAATTCATTGTTCTTCTCATTACTCTTAGCTAGATTTTTAGACTGATGACTGGATAACCTTCATCTGCAAGAACTTTCCTTGCCAGATCTAAGATTATCAAAATGAGAAAAAAACCTGGAGATGGCTGGAGAATAAATTGACCGAAATATAGTGACGTCAACATCAAGGATGAGAAGACTAGTCAAACAATTCATGAAATAATGGCAGTGACTCATCTTGGAATCTCAGAAAATACAAATCTGCAGACATTTTATAAATAAAGAATAAAAGACAAAAAAACTTATATACTCTGAAGATAAAGGAAAACAAATTATTTGACATATTTTTCATCTGATGGTTAACTTATATTTTTATAAAATGCCTGTTGCTTTGCTTATGGTGTATCTAGGAGTGGAGATCTACAGCATTGTAGTATCTAAAAGAATAATCATCCCTGAAGCAAGGATACCCGGCACTTAGCTAAATCTTCCACTATCAGAAATGCAAATTCAATTCCACCTTATTTTACTTTCTTGCTTTTCTTCTTTCTTGATAACCAATTTCAGCAGTTATCCTTTGTCAAATATCTTTATGTTTCATCCCTAACCTTTTTATGTACCCCTGCCCTTTTCAATGTAAGATTTTCATTTTTAAAATGTGACAGACTGACAGACAGATGGATGAACATATTGCTTATCATATGGACTAGTTTATGATGGCATTAATTAACTTTTTGTGCAATTTTATTGTACTCATATCAAATATCAAAAACAATATGTTGCTCTCTATTTTTTTATTTATGTTCAATATTTCCTGAATATTGAACTAAAGTCAAGTAAAGGTAAAATCAAGAAAAGGTACAATTTATCATAAACCTGTGAGACTACCAGGCTCTTCCAGCGTGTGTTGATGGCGGTCATCTGTGGCAACACATTCTCTATAGTGACCGCAGGAACAAACAGAGTTGTCCATGAAAGAGAGAAAAAAAATGACATGTTTTGCTCACTTCTTTTTAAAGGAGGAGATTTGTCAAGTTTGACGAAACATAAAATTCTGTTTTCTACTAATTTATGTCACCAGATGTCATTGATGGCGTTAAGATGATAAATGCACATTGTTGATTATCAAATGCGTGGATTCTTTCAATTCAGCATTTTCATTATGTCTTTAGAACATGAATGAAATTCTTATTTACTACGTCTGTTACTCAAATCAAATCCTATTTCACTACATTGGTTACATCCTCTAGCATAACATATTGCTGCTTATGATAAACCGAGAGAAAAAGTGAAGATTTTTCTCTGCCCTAATTAGAAAATTCTGATTTTCCATCCTTGGGTATTAACCCTTACAATGGTCAAAAGACATTTCTGTCACCATTGGCTTACCAGTAGGGTGACATTATCATTGTTTCCGGTCATTGTAATTCGAATGAATTCTGGGAGTAAACTCTGGCTAAAATTGATTGTTTACTCAACACAATATCGTGCTTCGATACACTGCTTAACTAATGCAATACCTGTATTAGCACAAACTAGTGCTCTATAGCTGGAAAGAAATCTGTCAGTAAAAGGGTTGAGATCATAATACCTAGGGCTCAGCAGTTCTATGCTCTTCTATTGATTCTTCAGATATATTCTGCCATTTTTTCTAATTCAAACAAAGGGAGAATAACAGCCAAAAAGAATTTGGCAGCATGACAGGGCAAATTAGAACTAAAGAAATTATTAAAATCCAATTTGTATGCAAAATAAATATAAATGATAATGAATAATAATAGATAATGATTGTTTCTCAAAACGTTGTCATTTTGTTTTCCAGTAAGATCTCCTCAATGGACACTGTCATTAATTTTTTATCTATTCGTCTAATTCATCAAATGAATTATCTACATAGATTCAAAAACTGTTGTGTTTCTTATTGTATGAATGTACGTACGCCTATACAGACATACACATATATATATATATATACACAGACATACACATATATATATGTATACATATTGTATGAAAATATAACTGCATTTAGTATACGTATCTCTATCAGATTCTACGTATATGTTTGTGTAATAGAATATAAATGTGTTGATGTGTATTTGTAATTTGTTCCCTTAAAAATATCTGGGTTGGTATTCCACAGCTGACAGAGATAATCACCGACATAAAATTCTCTGAACTTGAGAACACTAAGGCAGTGCCCGTTCCAAATGTGCAAGTTGGGAAGGGCCCAGACTTCATGGTGTTTCGAGCAGCCTATCATAGTTGTCTCATAAAAGTATTTT
Organism: Thysanoteuthis rhombus; assembly: GCA_963457665.1. Taxonomy (NCBI): domain Eukaryota; kingdom Metazoa; phylum Mollusca; class Cephalopoda; order Oegopsida; family Thysanoteuthidae; genus Thysanoteuthis; species Thysanoteuthis major. Next base: position 21,883,891 of record OY735217.1, read on the forward strand.
CCATCTATGGCTTCAAATCATTTAGATCTAAAATTTTAGATAAGAGATCAATAATCTGACATCTATTTTTTTTCTTAAACAAGTTCAAGCTTAACACTGCAATACATTTTGTGTTGACTTGCATGTCTGGCAATTGTCCTCTTTGTTCAATGGCCAATTGTTGAGTAATCATTGTGTATACACACATGCACAACCACACGCTGAGATTTCTTTAAATATACTTAAAGTACAACTGTGTTGTACTCTAATCTTTCAGGGGCAACAACGAATGGCTGTAATATAACAGACTTGGTTCAAATTCTATATTTGATGGTTTTAAGAATTTACAATTTTCATCAACTTCATACTATATTTCCTGGTATAAAGATGCACCTGCATATTAGATTTACCCAAAATTTTACATAAAATAATATATATAATATATATATATATATATATATATATATATATATATATATATATATATATATATATATATATAGATATATATATAATTATAAATCTCATTATATTATAGGGAAAATCTTATTTGATATGATCTCCCATCATTACATGGTTAACATATCAGTTGGCCTAGATAACATACATAGAATACACAATTGAAGAAAATGGAGCTGCTGCAGGAATCAAACCTGCGACAGATAAATTACCCACTTCAACATAGCGTTATTCTTACCATTGAGCTAAACAGTTGCCAGTAATGCAAAAGCCTAAATTTGAGGTCATTTCAAAAAAGAGTTTCAACATGATATAAGCCAATTTATAATCATTCTATTGGATCATACATTCATTCCTTAATAGCATATATATATATATATATATATATATATATATATATATATATATATATATATGCGTGAGTATGTACATGTTCAGAGGTAAACATGTGTGCTTAAATTGCAGCATGCCATGTCGGGTGATTAATTAAAGAATTGAGGAAAGGGGTAATCAATGAATCACAAGAAAGGCTGAATTTTAGAAAAACAAGCAGGTGTAGAATTTAGCATTAACATATGTTGCAAACTAAACCCTTCATTAAAAACATTTTCAGGAACGGAATTTTGAAAAATGTTTTTTGTTGACATGATAAGGGGTGAATGTTTGAATTCTCAACCCTCTTGCTCCATTGGTGTAGGCATGATACATACTAAGCCAGCCAGCTGGCCATCTGGACCACCAGACCGACTTTAAAACTGAGAGAAACCTATGTCGACATTTTCTAATACTTTCATCCTGAGCCAGTACTTTTTGAATTTGTCTAGCTTGTCTCTCCTTCTAATCTTCTGCCGGCCTCGGTTCCACATGTGATCTCTGGGGATCCATGTCATAAGTCGGGATGTCCATCAGTTGTCTGCCATGCGTGCAACATGGCCAGCCCACTGCCATTTGAGTTTTTTAATGGATTCTATGATGTCCTTGACTCCTCTGTTTTCCCGGATGTATTGTGCTGTCTTGTGGTTTTTCCATGTGAGGCCCAGCATAATTTCTTCGTGTGCATGTTGCATAGTTCTCAATTTGCTGATCTTTCTCTTGGATAGGTTCCATGTTTCAGTTCCATAAGTGACTATTGAGAGGATGCATTGGTTATACACCCTTCTTTTTTGGATTAATGGGATCTTCTTATTTTTGAAGGTTGAGCTTGCTCTGCCAAAGGCTTACCATCCTAGTGTGATTATTCGCTTGATTTCTTCTTCTTTTGAGGGTCTCATGGAGATTCGTTGTCCTAGGTAGTTCCTCAGCCACAAATCATTCGAGTAATATCAGTTAATACCTTTCATTTTATTTTCTCTACTTTAGTTCGTCTTCTTTGTAGCAATATATCTTTTCCTGTTATATCATGCTGTTTCAGTCCCCATCTGTTTTATTCTCTTCCTCAGTGATTTTGTTTCTACTTATACTTTTATTATAGTAGCGCCTGTTTTTCTTCAGACATTGTTTTCTTTATGGTGTCAATGTCATTGCTTTCTTCTCAGGTCAAGTTTCCAGTTGCTGCAAGGCGGGGTACTGACTGTGTGACCTCTCGAGTTCTGCAATTTTCTGTTTCTTGCAGCGTCCCGTCTGTAGTGAGTTTTCTACTTGCTGATAACTTTTTTTCTCTGCCAACCTTCCTGCATCTCTTTATTGTTTCAAGATTAGAGATCTATCCTCTATTCAGTATGTGTTCTGGTCGATCAGCGAGTCTCTGGCTCATTGCAGGAAACCTTGAATTTCTTTCCTATAAATCTGACATTCTTTTCCAGTAGTCCCTCTGATTTGGTTTGCTTTCAAATTAACAAAAGAATACTCACCTGCTGTATTCTCTGTGCAATTTCTCTTTCTGTCTCCAATAGTAGCGTGTGAGCAGGTAACCTCCCAGATGCTATAAAAGGAATGCCTATCATTAAGGCAATCATGGGATGATCACTTGGTGCCCTTGTAAGCTAACAAGGGTGCACCTGTTGATCATCCCACTCAAACCTGCTATCTGAGCCAAACATTTCAGGTGTACATAGTAGTTTGTCATCATCATAAATGGTGTATTGTGGCCACATCAGACACTGTAGTTTCATGGTGACCTCTCCTAGTTTTTACTTCTATAGGAAAACTGTTCTATCTCAGGTTTGTGTAATTTCTTTAAAAACCAGGAGCATTTTTGATTGAGCAATTTTCTTACCTGCACTGAAACTTCTACGTGACCAAATTCCCAGAAATTATCTCTTGCAAACTATCCGACAGAGGATACAAAGAAGATCAAAGAAGTACTTATATGCTTATTAAATAGTGTACTCATTAATTCATCTGCACAGCAAATCTTGTCATAACATCCTTTTCTTTGGGGTTGTTATAACAATATTTACAACAAAGTCGTGTTGGGCGTGTTCCCTAATGGCCTTAGGTACATCAACTTTATTCTAGTTGTCTTCATAAATAATTATCCGTTTTATCATAGACCTGGACACAGATAAATGCATATCTTTTTTTGTAGAGGCTGCTTGCGATAGAACGGGGTTAACTAGTTAGCCTGGCTCACAATTCTTAGAGTACTGAGTTCAATATCCAGTTAGTGCCCTGTTGTAATAGCTCTGTTGCAAGACTAAATTAAGATCAGTAAATATTTAGGATACCTACAGAAGAATGATGGTCAACAAACTCATCTTGAAGATCATTGCTGTATATATATATATATATATATATATATATATATATATATATATATATATATATGAGTATGGGAGCTACCATCCAAATGTCAAATGGTTGCTTCAAATACATATATACATAATATATACAGAAACCTTCTCAGACGATGACCCTGGGGTCACACTATCCTGGGGTGCCCTATCTGTACCTCATGGTCCCACCAGATTTGTTTGTTCTCTGTCACATTGTAGGGCTTTCAATCATATATATATATATATATATATATGTATATATATATATATATACATATATATATATATATATATATATATATATATATATATATATATATTTTCACTGTAAATGTGATACTATCTGTATATGCCAATTTTTTTATATATATAATGTCAATATTCTGAGAACGAATATATCAAATTCAGAATTGATTCCAATTGATTCTTTGGAGTTTCTGGTATCTGATTAGTTCAAAAATAATTGAAACTTAAAAAATTCTTGTTTTTAATTTACTGTTGCTTTTTCTCTTGGGTCAGAATTAGAAAAAATAGAACTTTACTCTTACTTTTACTCAACATTTTACAACATGGAGAAAATTATAAATATATATATATATATATATATATATATATATATATATATAGATATATATATATGTATATATATATATATATATATAATAGATGGCTCATCTTATAACGACTATACATATGTATATATATATGTATGTTTTAGGTAAGATTTGTTGTTGTCTTCAATGTATAATGTGTATATATATGTGTGTGTGTGTACATATATATATATATACATATGCATATGCATATATATATATATATATATATATATATACACACACACATATACATATATATATATATACATATATATATAAATAAAATCATTTTACCCAATTGAAAAGCTGAATAAAGTATAAAAAAGTTTTTGGAATATATCTCACATTTTTATTTATTCAATTATATATAAATATGCATATATGTGTGTGTGTGTATATTGCGTATGTGTATGTGTGTACATGTATATGTATGTGCATGTATGTATATTTATATATACATAGACTAAAAAGCTTCACAGCTTTAAATACTAAACACATAGGAAAACTTCTCAAATATATTTTTGGAACACTTCAGTCACTTATTTCCCAGTATCTATTATTGTAATTTATATCATTCTTTTCTCTTTTTATGCCTTACACATACTTTGATATTATGGTACAATGTGAGAATTTTCTATGTTGGTATCATCAGTTGTTTACCATGTAACCGTTTCAGGAATTTTGAAAACAAAACAGTTATATCAACATGGCACCCCAGCAGTGTTGATTAAACACCACATCCCTTATATATAAAAATCTACACCCACATGATCATTTACAAACACACATATTAATAAATGCCATTCAGTGACGGATTATTTACCAACCAAGCCCCTAGGCTGAACTTTAGCAACATTCCCTCAACCTTGCTCCACTGCCCAACCCTTCCTCGGGTAGAATAAAGTGACGCTCATCATCATTTATCATCCGTTGTGGGACATAGACCTTCTCCGGGATTTGCCACACCTATCATGGGCGTTGCAGAGCCAATACTTTCCAGACTTGTCTAGTTAGTCTCTCCATTTTGTATTCAGCCGGCCTCAGTTACACATGTGATCTCTGGGGATGCATGTTGTGAGTTGTGATGTCCAATAGTTGTCTGACATTCTTGCAACTTGACCAGCCCATTGCCATTTGTGTTTTCTAATTAATCCAATTGTGTCTCGGATTCCTGCCTTTTTTTCCTGTCTCGTGATCTGTCCATGAGAGGTGGAGCATGATTCTTTCATGTGCATATTGCATGTTTCTCAGTTTGAGGGTCAATCTCTTAATAAGGTTCCATATTTCAGCTCCATTGGTGACTATCAGGAGGAAACACTGGATGTATATTCTTCCTTTTAAAGTGACATGAAGTAATAATAAATAATTGAAATCATTATACAATGAATAATGGACAACATGCATTAGTACGAAGTCCTAAAAGTATTTCTAAGAAATCTTCATATACTTTGGGCCTAGTTTAGAAAACAAAATAGAATTTGCAATAGTCTAGATATTGAAAACTATAAGTAAAAGTACAGAAATATCATCCAAAATACTCATGTGTACATTTCAATTAAACACTTTTTCATACACTCAATTAAACGATTATTTTGCTCTCTGGCCCCATATCCCTTGAAGGGCCCCTAGGCTTAAGCCTACTTGGATTGATAGTTAATCTGCCAGTGCTAGTAAGATGTACTTTTTCCCATAAGAGAAGTAACTAAATCTCATACCCTGTCCAAAGTGCTGACATTATGAATATAGAGCTAATCACCAAAGGCTTAAGTTGCACAACTTGTGTGTCAGAATGTCAGATTGAGATTGAGGTGTCATGAGCAGTCATCCCAAAAAAGTGCTCTTCTTAAATATACATCTTATAGGCCAGGGAATTTACTATATATCCATCCACTACATACTTACATACATACATACACACACATGTATAAATACAAATATATATACATATATACAAATATATATATATACATTTACAATTATATATATGTATATATATATATATATATATATATATATGTAAAGATACATATGCACACACATATATATATATATATATAGATAGAGAGATGAATACACACAGCTATGTATACACACATATATATTGACACACTCACACATGCATATACACATACATACATATTTATATATATATGTACACACATATATACAAACAAACACATACACACACATATATATAAATATATGTGTGTATATATATACATACAAATACATATACATATATATATATATATATATATATATATATATATACCAACATATTCACACACATAAAAAACATATATATATATATATATGTATATATATATATATATATATATATATATATATATATATATGTATATATATATATATATGTATATATATACATATATATATATATATACACGCACACACACATACATACAGATGTGTGTATATATATATATATTACTCACACACACACACACACACACACACACATCCGGTGTAATTTATCAATCCATTAATCTGCCGAGACACTCAGCATTTCCCAGGTTTCTCCAAACATTTCACGCATATCTTGAGATCACTCCCCCATGAAATTTATAATATTTTCTATCAATTTTTTTTCTTTCTATGTAGACGCCATTTTACTCCTCAAGTTCCCAGACATTTTGGGTGGCACCCATTTATGTGCTAATAGTTATCTGTTCAGCAAATTCAATTTTGACAGAGGCTGGTTTTGCTCACTTTGAATTGATGACATTGTGTAAGGCATGAACCCATTTCTTCCTACATACTCTCCCAGATATATTGAAAAATGGAACAGCTGCAGGAATCAAAAACTGCGACTGATAGGGTAGCCATTTCAATGAAGTTTTGCTCTTACAATTGAGCAAAACAGTCACCAGTAATGCAAAGGTCCAAATAACCGTCTCAATTCCCTTTATATATATATATATATATATATATATATATATATATATATATATATATACATATATATATGTGTGTGAACAGCTGTCTCTGGATGACACAAGAGTTAACACTACCCTATTCTGGGTCGAGCACTCTTTAAGTGAGGTAACTCATTGATTGTAAGCTTATGCAATGCTCCAGGAATGGGGAATTTATGCGTAAATGAATATATCCCTTGATTCCAACCTTACTGACCGTCCAGTTCCGTGGAGCAGAGTCAGTTTGCATGAATGTATGTGGGTATGTATATATATATATATATATATATATATATATATATATATATATATATGTATATATATATATATAAACTGACTCACGTAGAATTTCTAGGATCAGTTTGTATACATATATGTGAATACATATATATATATGTATACATGTATATACATATATATATATATATACTCATATACATATATACAAACTGACTCACATTGAACTTTTAGGATATACAAATGTATAATTTTTAAGTTTAAAAATCTATCTATTTTGTCTCTAGTAAACTACAAAATTCAGGAGGCCATGGAAGATCTTAAAAATCCACCAATTTTATGCTCGTTTTGAAAAGTACTTTTTTTTTATCAGCATTCATATTGTAATTCAGTTAAATTTGAGATATTTTGGGGAAAATGCTAAAAATTTTGCGTATATCAAATAAACTCTTTATTTACTTCATTTTGTTTGAGGGAGAGGATTTGCCAAATTTATCTCCGCAGAAAAATTTGATTGAATCTACAATATCCTAAAAAATTGCAAAAAGTTTTTTCTTAACTTGTCAGAAACCGTCAACCAAAACTGTCAACATAGGTTCCTCCAGTTTTCAAGTTGTTCTGGCTGGCGGATTAGTTTCATATGTACAGGCCAAACCAACAGAGCTTGAGGGCTGGAAATTTAATTTACCCCTAATTATTTCTGGAAAAAACATTTTTGGTTTTTTTCCCAAAATCCTACCTCTTCCCCCAATAGGTTTTAGAGGGGGGTTCAATTTCCAATGTAAGTTTATGCAAAAACGGTCACTATTTTATGTCCAACTGCATTCACACTTGTTTTGTTTTCTTTTGAATTTGGACCTTTTAGTGATCAAGCAAAAGTTTAGAGAAGTTACATTCATTGACCTCCTCATTTTCTAATTTCATAATTGATCGCCCCCAAGATAGGATGCTGTTAAAAGCTGCTGGTAATGTGACGGTTTCTATCGAATGACTTTTAGATAGAAATTTGATTTTTAGGTGGAAATTTGATGAATTTAACCCAACATGCTGTGAAAATTTGATTTAACCTATGGATCCCTCAATTGGTCCATAGTCCCGTGACTCAGTTTCTAGATTCTCGTTCCACTTTACCATCATTGATGTATCTTGGATGAGATAGCCTGACGGACATCCATCACTCTTTCGATTGCTTTAATCCTACTCTTTATGCTGAATACCATTTTTGAAGTCTCTTGCATTTCTCAGCCATGAATTGAACCCATAGCCTACCACACTGGAAGCAGGCACTCTACCAATGGATCACTGTACAGAATGAAATAAATAGGTTTTAATTTTTTATGTTTCCATTCTATTCATTCTTTGGCAGATTATGTAACATTTCCAAAGAGTGATTGAGACTTGAATTAGGAATTTTGTCCATTATTTATTATTAATTATAATTCATGTATTCATACATGAAATTTGCATTAACATCCTTCGAGCCAGCCATCTTAATGTAGTCTTATGATAAGTATCACATACATAAAACAACGGAAAAGAATCCTTCAATTCTCTCTTCCTCCTCTCCTCTCCAGCTTCTTACCCTTCTTTCACTTATTTGAAACTGTCAACCAAAAACTGCCACCGAAACAATCAACATAGATTTCTTCAGTTTTCAAGATTGTCTGGCTGGCTGGCTATGTATGTGTAAGACTTATGGGCAGCACCAGCAGAGCTAGTGGGCTGACGATTGAAACTTTTACTCTTTATTATATTTAGAAAAAATTAAAAAAGAAAGGTTTTTTGTAGGAGGTGCAATTTACAATGCAAGTTAAGGCTAAATTGATCTTTTAGTTTGTATCTGACAGCATTTACATCAGTTTTTTTTAAAATTCTGGTTTCTTTAGTGATCACCGCCCAAAAGGCGAGAGGAGTAAATTATTCATGAATCCAATTTTTTAATTGATCACACTCAGCATGGCATGCTGCCAAAAGATGCTGGTCACGTGATGGTTCCAAATCAATGACTAACCCAACCTGTTACTTTTTTTTTTTTTTAATTATCTTTTTTTTCATTCATATTCTTGTTTATTATTCATTTATCTGCATTTGGTGTCCAGTGGTTATTACTGAAGATCAAGTAACAGCAAGTCTACCCAAATCTCCTGTACCTTCCCAACTATTTCACTTCTATCCCTTGGACAGTCTCAATCAACCCTTCCTTGAAATTTCAATTCTTCCAGTTTTCTTGTGCTTTGTGGATGGTTCCCAGTAAGCAAATAATGGCTGACACAAACCTAATCCTCATGATCTGCAGCTTCTTTCAATCTCAGGCAAGGTCCTGGTATCTTCCACTTTCATCAGTTTCTTTAATCTTCATCTCATTGTCTGCTGGCTCAGTCAAATTAAGATCTAATGGTTTAAAGTACTATCTAATTTTCAATTTGTATCTTTGAATGGTATATTTATTTGTCTCATACCAGTAATATCTGGGGGCTTTTGCAGGAGACCAATGATAAGTCTCTTCAACAAGTTTGGTTGCTGCAGGATCAAAATCCACTCCAACATCTATCCAAACTGGAGATGATTACTGCAACTTTTGTATTGTATATAGTACAAATAAAAATGATAAAAAAACTCATTTTTTCGTATGAATATATTATTTAAAAAAATGATATATCATTTATTGATATCTAAGACTTCTCAATTTAGCTCAATCTGAAAGATAGCCTCCTGGCAGTCAGTTGGTTGTGAGTTCACATCAGCATAGGGTATTATGGATTTTACATATTGGTTTACATCCTTGCATTTTGATGAACTGCTACCCACAAAAGACCATTTTGATTAGTTGGTGTATTTAGGTTATTCATTCATTCTGACATTTTGGATTTGGTTCAGCCCTCACCATTTATTGTAGAAACTTGAAATCTTCCATGCACTCACATCCTAATGAGTAGGGAAAATGTTCTTTTTTGTTTTTGAAAATTCCCCCACTGAATAGGTTTTTAGTGGGGGTTTCAATATGCAATATAAGTTTATGCTAAATTGGTCATTAATTTGTGCACACTTGTTTTTTAGAAATGCTGAATTTTTTTAGTGACCACGGCCCAACAAAAGGCAAAAGAAGAAACTTGATCAGCCGGTTTCCCAACTTTTCAATTGATCACTGCCAACACTGCATACATGGGTGATGGTGCTTCATGATTTCCCTTGGAATGCTAGTTGTTCTTATTGATCTTGCAGTGGGAAAACAAAGTCAACTCCTAACTTTGTACAGGAGTTTGACAATAGTCCAACACCCTCCCCACAGTATTCTGGCTGAATTTAGTAATGCTGTCATCCAGATGATTTAAATCCTTCTAACCTCGTTGCTAGTCTTTTCAGAAATGTTCCAAGTACTCGCATAATGATAGGTACAACTGTCTCATCTATGCTTCACAATTTTCAACTAGATTTTTCCAGATCTAGATTTTTCTAAATGTTTTTTTTTTACTCTAGTTTAAATATTTTCCCGTGGAAAACACCAGAGATGTCATAAATAGAATTCATTCCTACCATATTTATTCTTTGATAGAATTTTTTTTACATGGCTTCAAATACTGATGCTACAGTTGTTCAATTATTCAGTATGATGGCAAGTTATTATTATCATTGATTTATTTATGCTTATTATAATTATTAGCATAGAATCAGCCAAAAATGACTGATAACATTTTTTGCTGTATTATAGTAACAAACCAAGAAATATGCAGAATTCAGATCGTTAGGTGAACCAAAAGTTACTAAGCAAAAACAGGAACCATGTCAGTTTTAGTGTTTATGTAATTATACTCAAGGTTGTATTGTACTTGAGTAAATGCAGTAACAAATATTGAATACTAAATTAATGAAATTAAGTATCAAAATAACAAATATTTATTATTGTAGCTCATTGTATGCTTTTTCTATCCAACCTTGATTTGCTTGTCAAAGGGATCGACATACATTCATTTTTCATGTTTTTGAATATATACATATGAAGAGATGCATGCTGGGTGTAGTACATGCCATTACACTGACAAGAATTCTCTTATAATATGTGATATTGCCCTATTTACTAGCTTTCCCACAAGGGCAAGATGTGATTCAAGGTCATTTTTAATACAGGAATAAGGAGGGTACCCCCAAAAGTTGCTCCAGTCCCCCCAACCAAAGTTGCGAAAGTATTGAGACAAGCCCAACTCATCCCTTTTAGTGCAATGGGATAGCTCTGCTCCAAGACAAACTGCTTCCCTGGGACTGGGCCAAAAAATAATGAGAGGACTTAGGACGAGTCCATAGGTCCTCAATGCGCCCAACAATGCTGAACCTCAGTAGCCCTCATTGGCTACAACATTGCACCGGCACACTCGGTCTGAACACATCCGTCAAACCAATCTTCGGCCCATTGGATGTCTAGGAGTAGCAGCTACACCTTGGAAAATGTGCAGATACTACACTTTGATCAGAGCCAACAGACCAGAAAAAGGCTTTGCAGGTCTGCTTTCAGCAAGTTTACCGATTCCTTTTCTGAGTAATCCAAGGGCTCCAACTACAATCGGTATTATTTTTGTACTGAGTTACCACATTTTACTGATTCCTATTTCAAAGTCTTGGTATTTTGAGAGTTTCTTGAATTCCTTTTTTTTTTTCCTCTGGGACAGACATATCGTCTTTGAGGGACATTTTTTCATTTTTTTAAATTCTTTCACTACGATATCTGGCCTAATCGTGCTTATAGCTTATAGTTCTATCAGTATGTATTGTGAAGTCCCATAACATAGACATATCTTTTTTTCCTGTGACTGATTCAGGCTGGTGTTCGTATGAGTCCTTCGCATATGGAGTGTTATAATATTTACGGTGTAGATGCTGTCCAATTCTGCCATGTCTCATATTATATTCATTTGCTGCAAGGACTGAGCACCCTGCTACAGAGAGGTCACTTTTTTTCAGGTTCATCATCGCATAGTTTACACATAGGGTCAGTCCTATTTCTTTGTTGGTTAATCTACTATTATTATAACTATTCTATGACTTTTATTCACTTTATTGTTTCTTTCTTTCTCCTTTTTTTGTTTCTTTCTCCTATCATTTTCACTCTACATTTTTTACATATACTATTTAGCTTTTGAGATCTCTTTCTCGATTCAGTCTTTCTTTTTCCTTCTTTTTGCTTATTATTCATCACTTTCTGTCTTTCCTCTTTCATCCAAGCTCTTCCTTTCCCGATTCTTTTGCTTCAGTTATTCTGTACAACGCTGTCTTTCTTTTCCTTCCAATCCATTTTCTTCTTTTTTTTTTTTTCCTTTTTCTTTACCAAAATAAGAAAAACAGCTCAAACTGAAGTAGACATGAACCAAAGATAAAATGTGTATTCACTGAAGATGGACAGATTATTCATAATTCAATCTTCTTCTGCAAGAATTCCACTTGAACAGGGAGGCTTGGGGTGGGTGGGGGGCTGCTGGAGGTCTGGGGGCCTGGGGTTTTAGATGGAAGATGTAGATGGAAGTAATAGCTAACGAGTGAACAGGCGGCTGTTCGTTCATGCACAGCAAGTACGAAGTAATGCCAGTATCAAACTCTGTTGATGTAACCGAGAAAAAAAGAAAAAAAACAAAAGAAAAAAAAAGGAAGAAGCAAGCATCATTGATGGGTTCTAAGGGGACATTTTGGGGATAAGGAGGTGATGGTCGGAACAAGGGAGTTATCTCCCTTCCTTTTGCATTCATATTTGAATTAGGACATTATCTTTTCCTCCTCCATTTTATTTTTATATCTTTGTACTCACTGTTTTTATTTTATTTTCTAGTCTCTTTTATTTCTTACTCTTCTCTTTCACAGTTGTGTCACATGATACTTTTTTGAAAACTTTTCATCTCTTCACATTCGTCATTTCCTTTTCCCGTTATCATTCTGGTGATTTGTGGAGTTTGTTTCTTCTTTTAATCCATTCTGTCCTTATTTGCTGAACACTTCTGTGAAGTCACTTTTATTTTTCATCTTTACGCTTCAACTTGTTTATCTCCGCCAATGAAGTTGGAAGGGGTATATGTATCCACTGGTATCTGTCTATCTGTCTGTCTGTCTGTCTTTCCATCAAACAATATCTCCAAAAGTTCTGGCGGAATTTCAATGAAACTTTCTGGAAGGGTGAGCAATGGGCAATGGAAGAACTGATTGAATGTTGGAGCAGATCCAGGATTTTCCCTGTTACATCCATTCTGTCATAGTTATATGTCAGGACAATATCTTCAAGAGTTCTTTGCTTGAAGGTTAGGCCATGGAGTATGACGAAGATAGGTTTTAATTTTAAGACCAATCAAGAGCTTTTTTTTTCTGAGTACTTATGCAAGTTAGTCCACAAAATATCCGCAAAACTTATAAAGAAATTTCAATGACATTTTGTGGAACGTTGGCTCAGGTATAATGAAGGATTGATAAAATTTTAGGGTGTATCGAGAAATTTTTACAGTTGCTTCCCCTGCATCGTATCAATGTACGTAAACGAATTTTCATTCAGTTTTTGGTAAAAATGGCATTGACTGAGATATCACTGGCCCAAGGCATACGTGAACTATACAGCTACTTAGGACCCATAGACAACCAGAAGGGCCTTAAGATTGATTAGGAGATTGGGTCAATTATCGTTGAGGGGACCCTTAATCAAATTCTGCTTAGAAGAGGGCTGGCCCTGCTGAGGTATGTCACCTTCTGATTGCTCTCTTAGTCCTTTCTTTTTACATTTTCTTGTATAAACTTACCATCTTTTTTATCCTGAGCATCTTTTTCTTCCTTACCTTTTATAAAGAGTTATACCCACTCTTTTTTTCATTGCTTTTCCTTCATCATTCTTTAAACTCTAAACATTTTTTTCTTTTTGTTCAATTTTCCATTTTTTTCCAAAAGTTTCTTTTAGAATAAAATTGAAAATTTAGATAATTAGAAATCGACAACCAAAACTATTAACATAGGTTTCTCCAGTCATCGTGTTGTGTCTGGTTGGCTAGCTGGCTATGTATGCTTCACATGTACAGTCTGAACCGATGGAACTAGGAGGACTGAAAATTTGAATATTAACTCCTTACATCTAGAAAAAATGCTCTTTCTATTTTTTCAAATCCCCTCTCAATACCTTTTTAGAATGTGGGTTCAGTTTTCAATGTAGGTTATTGCTAATTTGACCCCTTAGTTTATGTGTACTTGTGTTTTAAAAATTCAGTCTTTCTTTGAGATCAGTGCCCATCAGAAGTTGAGAGAAATAATTTATTTATTGATCACCTCCTTTCACAATTTTCGTAATTGATAACCTCGAATACAGTATGCTGTCAAATGATGTTGGTCACATGAAAGTTTCTATTGAGTGACAAACCAGACCTGTCTATTGTCAAACTCCAGCAGAGTGGGCTTTATTATTTTGATTAGTCAGACGTTAAAATTTAAGATACAGAGATTTCAGTATAGGATTTAAACACAGTAGGTAAAAAAAGCCCAAGAGATAGATGACATCATGTTGGAATCTATTGCCATTGGTCAAAATCAGACGTTGTGAGAGAGAGACTTGTTGCTCATCCGATAAATAAGTTTTGTTTTGCTTTTGTTTATATGACCGCTCTTTTCTTTCATTTGATTTTAAAAGATTGTTCCCTATCTCACTTACACAGTCTAAAATAGGATGAGTTTATAGATGAATTAGTCCCCATTTCGCAATTAAATAGTCATAGGCAAAATCAGCATAAAATCTTTTTCCCCTAAGAAACAACCTTAATTATTTTCCTTCATCTTAAATGTTTAGTTGTGATAAGTAGCAACTACAATTGAGATGAAGGTAAATAATAGCAAAATTTAATAAGGTCCATATAAACATTTTGTATTTCTTTTTGGTGAAAACTACTAAATATATCACTAAAACTGTACAGAACCGGACCATGATGTCATTTATGAACACAAATAAGTTTCAATCTTCATCAACATGAGTGGAGCATAAGCGTTTGGAGTGTAACCAGTAAATGTTGGGATTAAATCCACCCATGTGTTACAATCCAAACGCCTGTACTCCTCACATATAAATTAAGATTTAAACTATGAGGAGCTACCCAAATGTTAAGGGTATTTTAGCAGCATGTGCTAACCGAATATTTCATATTCTGTGATCAAGATCACTAAACATTTAATATGCATTTATATTACCCATCAAATTGGTCTTTCACGGGATATTTTATTTTTGTTTTTAAAGCAGAAAATCTTTCAAAAAATATTTGGTTTTAGAAGAGCAATTAAATATTGAGCTGTTACTGAATATAATTTTTTTTTGATTCGTTTTAAAGTTTCAAACAAAATGACTTTTGCAAGAAATTGTGTTTTTTTCATTGGCACCATACAACATTTTAGCACAAGATATTTTCCTTGTCTATATGTAGCAAGGAAAATCACTAAATAAGCACTACTATTATCATCATGATCATCATCATCAGCCTTTTAGTGTCCATCATTGGATATAGACCTCCCCCAGAATTCACCAGACCATGTTGGCATGGTGGAGCCAATACTTTCTGAAGGTGCAGTTCATCATATTGTCTTATATTTTGTCAGCCACGTTTTTGCATGTGATCTCTGGGGATTCATATTGTGAGTCGTGATGTCAATCGATTGTCAACCATTCTCAAAATATTACCATCTCATCGCCATTTGAGTTTTCTAATGGATTATATAATATCTCTGACTCCTGCCTTTTCTCTATTATATTGTGCTATTTTGTGATCTTTCGATGTGTGGTTGAGCATGGTTATCTCTTGGGCATGTTGCATGTTTCTCAGATCAAGGGCCAATCTTTTGGTTAAGTTCCATACTTCGGCTCCTCAAGCATCAGAGAAAAAAGCACCGTAGATGTAAAGAAAACCAAATCAACTCATATTTTTATGCTCGACCATTCCATTCATTCAATTATAGCCTTGTGTGTGTGTCTGTGTGTCTGCGTATATATATAGAATACATCCTGTATGTATATTCTCAATTAGTAACAAACAAATAGAAAACTAATGAAAACAGATTTTATCCGTTGTAGACGTTTGATCTCAGTGCTCAAAATTTAACACAGTAAATAGAGCTTTTACTATAAAAAGAAAAATATTTACAATGACATGTATCCAGTGCATCTCAAACATTCACAAAATTTTTACATTCACCCGATACATGTCCTTATAAATATTCATATATATATATATATATATATTGTGTCATCCACAGACAGCTGTTTTGATGTATTACATCTCTTCAGTGTGGCTATAGACTAAAACCCATCCAGTACCGTAAGGCAGAATTGAAACCCTCACATCCGAACCAGAGGCCAATATCCTACCTCTAGACTATGGAACTGGGTGGTCAGTAAGCCTGAATTTAAGCGATGTATCCATCTACGCAGAAACTCATCCACCAGTGTGCTCTATTCCTATGGAAGAGCATTGCATAAGCTTACAATGGATGAGTTACCTCACTTAAAGAGTGCTCAACCCTGAATATATATATATATATATATATATATATATATATATATATATGTGTGTGTGTACATATATATATATATATAGATATGCAGTGATGATAATGACAAGATAATGAATAGTTGGATGAAGACAATAGAAACTGCTATTGCGAAGTGACCTCCTGCCACTTCTGTTCGGCTGAGGGCCAAGGTAATTAAATGGTCAGCAGTTGAGCAATCTCTGGAGTGCTTGATTTTTAGAGTCAAAGGATGACACATAGTGGACGACTGAAGTTCCAGATCAAATAACCAGATATTCTTATTTCAGTATCAATTAGATATAAATATTTTCAGGGAAAGCAAGTGGTGTCCAAGCCGCACCAATAACTGTTCATTACAGTCTTTCCAAAATTTCAACATTTTGTGACTAAAAGAGGAAAAGGTCACCTATACAACAATTTCAAAGCAACAGAAGAATCTACTTTTGCTGTTCATCATCACGGCATGGATTCCAAAATACTGTTTTTAGATTCTTAGAATTGATTACCAAGTACAAATGATGATGATGATGATGATGATGATGATGATGATGATGATGATTCTGGGGACCACACGAATAGTGAGGAGAGTACTGGATATATGTAAACCTACGACCCCCAGCTGGTAGCAATGGCCTAACAGACAAGAAAAATGCATAGTGCATCTCATTGTTGCTGCGGCAAGCGAGAACGACATGAGAGGAGGGCTGGAGACCTTAGGCGACTAACCGTCTCTCAATATCTAGCGATAACCACTAGACAATCGTTGTGAACCATGAGAGTGTGAAGAGCAGGTCTAAAGACTTGCGGAAACTTGCTGTCACTCAGTCGCCAGCCATGACCACCAGGTACCTGGCATGAAAATGCAAATAATAATAATAATGATGATGATTCTTCCAACTAAAAAAGAGGCTCGAAACTTGATATACATCTCAATTTGAAATAAAATAAAAAGCTATTTTTCATCCCCAAAATCTTTGAAAATATCCTTGTGATATACCTTCAAAGTTATTAAGACAAAAAATAACTCTTTAAATCTCTGATCAGATCAATAGGAGATCAGGGGTGTATCTACAGGAAATACTGCTTATGGCAAGTACTGAAATAGCAACCCCGCCAAACATCTGAGACGCTGACACCTATCTTTTGAATAAATTTACTATAATCTCAGCTCTAAAATACAAATCTAGCTCATTAATCTTTTAATTAATAAATTATGGCACTAAATGAAAATTACAACTATACCCAGAGGCTATCAACAGAAAAAAGCGCCTAGGGCAAGCTCTGAAATTGCACAAATGTCCAACATTTGACACAGTGACACCCATTTTATGGGTCACTCTACCATAATATCAGCTCAAAAATACAAGCTTGTTGATCTTTTGATTAACAGACTATGGCACTACATGGGAATTACAACTGAACTTACCTTACTTATACTGATGCTAATTCAGGGGTGGTGGAATCATGGGAGCATTGGGGCAACTGCCCCCTGCTTTCAAGGCATGGGGGCATCAGCAGTAGCTTTGTGCTCTCTATAAAACAGGAAAGTGTTTGACATACTGAAATGAATATTTGTTTCTAATCACCAACTAAATAACAATTTTTCTCATAACTGCAAAAACATTTTCAATATAAAAAAATATCTCTAAATTGTTCAGGTCCTCTCAACTTAATAGGTGGGAAAATTCCCTCAAAAAACAAACTGGTGTAGTAAACATCTGTGTTATGCAAAATTCATTTCCTATCACATTATAGAACAAACAATCTGTCATCACGGTCTTTTGATCTTCTACTGAAGCCATACAAAATAATAAAATGTATTTGCATTGAGCCATTTGATAAGTTACCTGTCCAATTGAAGACAACCCAGAGTTGCCAAATTAATTATTTTTTGGCTGGATCTTGCTGGATTTGTAGTCAATTTAACTAATAGAAATTTACTATAGTTGAAAATCTGGTTGATTCTAAAAACAAATAATTTATGTAAAGATTTTATTCTAATTTGATAAGTGGAATTTAAATGAGTACATAAAACATTTTTAGCAATGAAGTTACCCGGAAATGAAGGCTCTAACTGTTTTTAGCCATTCAAAAGACAGTTCCAGAATTACTTTCTTTTCCACATACTTCATGCTTGATCTGGAAGCTTTGGTAATTTTCCCGAGAGAAATTTGAGCTTGTTGGAACTTTCTTGAGTTCTGCTGCTCAGGTTTTCTTATATTATTGTTTCATTGACAAATCTGAGCTACTCTTTGCTGCTTTATTTTTTTGAGAAACTGCCTTCTGAGTTGATAGAAAAAGTTCTTCAAATGAAAGGAAACTAGGAAAGTAAGACATTTATCCTTTCCTATTTTATCCATCTCTATATCTTAGCATCTGCCACACACTATTTTGATACACCTTCAAAACTTATTGCAAATTTAAAATTTTTTTAAATAGTTGAAAGTTTAATTTTGAGACACTCTCCTATTTTTGTGGTCTGGCCTTTTGTTCAAGATCAAAGTGTAGTATGTTCTTTGCATGTCAACAAAACATAATAATTTTCTGTTTTTAATTTCAAACATTATCATGGTTGTAATATCTTTGTGGATCCACAGGGATCCATGGCTCCCAGATTTGGAACATCTCTTCACTCTTTTGCTAAAACAATCTCTATTTGAGATTAATGTTGTAAAATGCCCTCTCTGAATAGCTGCTTACTCTGCTCAAAATTAATTCTGGCCCCCCTGTGCCAATTGGTCTATGATCTGTTTAAAGTTGTTTTTTTTAGTTTCCACTCTTCTACATTCGACAGGGTAAGATCACAATCTGCCTTTACCAATGGGGGTCCTAAAAAAACAAAAGAATTAGTTTTCACACCCCAAATGATCTTTTCCAGTTGACGATGGAAACTCCTATGGTTGGCATTATCTGAATGGTAATGCAAAGATTAGGGAAGATGCCCTCATTTCCTCACATCTGAAAGAAATTCTTTTTTCAGAGCAGGTGGCTTGTTAGATTTCAACAGAAACTGCTCGGTGCTGACCAGGGCGTGTGACATACCTGCCATACTGTAGATACTGACTACACCTTTGCTTTTGCTTAAGCAAATTGGTCAATGATGTACTCAAATTGGTCTATGATGTACTTAAATTGGTCTATGATGTACTTAAATTGGTCTATGATGTACTTAAATTGGTCTATGATGTACTTAAATTGGTCTATGATGAACTTAAATTGGTCTATAATGTACTCAGATTGGTCTATGATGTACTTAAATTGGTCTATGATGTACTTAAATTGGTCTATGATGTACTTAAATTGGTCTATAATGTACTCAGATTGGTCTATGATGTACTTGAATTGGTCTATGATGTACTTAAATTGGTCCATGATGTTCTCGAATTGGTCAATGATTTACAATTTTTATATTCAGCTGTGCAAGATCACTGTGTCTGCCTTGACCATGTATGCAACCTTTTCACACACACACACACACACATGTACACGCACACACATACAGACTTACACAAATGAATCTACCTGATTTCCATCCTCTTCACACACACACACACACACTCACAAATACACATGCTTCTATGAAAGATGAACTCTGAAAATATCTTTGATGTTGGCACAGCTCATTAGAAAAACCAGCAAGTTTGTTTGTTACTTATGGTTAGCTTACCTGACTTTCAAAGAGAATCTCAGTGGCACCCTCTTCAAGTGGCACCCAGGGCACGTGCCATACCTGCCACACCCTAGATATGCCCCTGCTTGTTGAAATATTATTTTTTCAAATGAATTTTCCGATCATATATGGAAGCTGTTGATGAAAATTAGGTGACAGCTAGTCTCCTCAGTACTCTAGCACTCTCCAAGGAATTTTTGATGATTCCAAAGAGTTTTTCCAAAGATTCCAAAGAGTTTTTCTGATTATCGAGCTCTTTCCTGTTTTTTGTGTTATAAACATGACATTTTGGCTGATTCATTCTATGGTTCTATGATGGTAGCAAATATTCCAATGGTAACTAAGTAACATAGGATTTGAATATTATTGATCTCCTTTCCCTGTTTAGCTCGGATATCCATACCTTATCCCTGATGAGTAGTGGAAGCCACATCAGGTTGAACTCCGCACTTATCTGACATTCATTCAGTCGACATATTGATATGGGCTGCCTCCTTGATTCTTTCCAGTTAAGGAGTTTAATCGTCCAAAAAATTCTTCGACAATGATGTTGGCCAAATACTTTCATCTCTTTCACTGATTTACAATTCTTTTTTTCCTCCGAGGATCTTTGGGACTGTTCCAAATAATCATGGGTACAATTACCAACTTTATATTCTATAATTTTTCTGTTTTCTGGCAAAGCCTTGATGTTTATTCAGCTCTTAAGTCTTTTTCAAATTTACTCTGTGATTCATTTAATTGGATACATCCACTGACAGATCCTGTCTTTATTGAAGATGATGAAATCTGGTCTCTTGCCCTGGATAGTGTGATACATTTTGATTTCAAAATCCCAAAGATTCTTACTTTACCTATCCACCAGAACAGCTTTTAGTTTGTCCATTTACAATTGTCTGCATCATTAATTCAAGTCATTTGCACAATTCTCAGAAAACCACTGTTCCTTCCTAGTGATTAATTTCAATTCTCTATTCTTCTGAGATTATTTGTGATGTTCACTAATGATTTATTGTTTTATCTCTTATTCCACATAATTGACTTTTGCTATCTTGTTGTGGCTTGTCTATTTTGGTTTTTACGTAGTTTGTCCTGAGGTGATATTACTACTGATACCATTCTCATTATCAGGTGTCCTTTGCACAGCTATACTAGGGTCATTGGTGTTACTTACATTTCCCAACAAAGTCAGAGACTGTTTATATGTAATCACTAATTTGTGCTAGTCCAATTATCCACGCACTATGTTCAAAATTTGTTAATGAATTTCAGGTGGACTGTGGGTTAAAGTATGATTGATTGAATTTTTTTCTTGATTGAGAGATATTTCTTATTATTCTGCAGCAGAAAAGAGGTCTGTAATAAAGGCTGGCTTTAAATCTTAAAGAATGTAACTCAATATAAATTTATCTATTTAAAGTTTATCTCTTTTATGATATACACAAGTTGTCAGAATTTATTTCCATTTGTAAATTTTCCTTTTTTTTGATATCTGTCAGTTCGTCTACCTGAATACTCTAAAAGTTTCCAAATGAATTCCAATGATATTTTGTCGAAAAGCAGGCCATGGAACAATTAATTGATTTAAAAAGATGTTTAATGACACTGGCATTTGGAAGAGGTACGCATACTCTGAATGATCTGTAGTTATTATACTTGGTAAGAGATGCCAATAACTATTCACTGAGAGGAATCACATTATCTCCCGCAATTCACTTTTGGGATGAATTAATTTTGTTGCAACAGTGGGGTTGGGTGTGGATAGGAATAGGTTCAGGAAAAATATAGGAAGGGGTCTGACCAATGTGAATGGTCATGTTGGGGCCCCAGGTCTTGCGATCCTTCCAATGCTTTACCATTTTCTACACTCTTTGATTCTTTTTTTCTCTTAGACAGGATACTGCAAATAGCTGTTCTTAAGTTAAGCCCTGGTAAACAGTCAACTACAGCTAAGAGTTTATCTCAGATGTAATATTGAGTAAGATTTAGAGTGAGGGAGAGAGGGTAACACCCCAGAGAGACTGGATATTGGAGGGATATGAAGATGGAGATAAAAAGCATTATTGGTCAGATCAGCGGAAGCCTTTTACATTTGATTCATGCTGGAAGGAACACATTATAACTCTTCATATTTTTTGAGCTCTGAAGAGATACAGACAAGATGGAATTTGCGGATGGTCAATTGCTCTTGTGATGAAGAGAAGTCAATTTCGAATCAAAAGAAATTTTACCCAGATAGTCAGAAACCATCAACCAAAACTGTCACTAAAACTGTCAACAAAGGTTTCCTCAGTTTTTAAGTTGGTCCTGCTGGCTGGCTACATATGTATGTATGTATGTATGTATGAATGTATGTATGTATGTATGTATCATGCGTGTTAGCCACACAAATAGAGCTAAAAGGCTGAAAATTTTGACATTTACTCTTTATTATGTCTAGGAACTTTCTTAATTTGTGGAAATACAACTTCCTCAAATAAGTTTTTAGTTGGGACAGAGGGGAGTCAATTTGCAATGTAAGTTTATTTCAAATTGGTCCCTCAGTTTGTGTCCAGCAGTGTTTATGCTTATAATTTGAAAATTCAGACTTTTTAAATAATCATCGCCCAACAAAATGCAAAAGAAGTAACTTACACATTGATCATCCCTTTTCAAAAAAAAAAAATTAATTGATCACCCATAACATTATATGCTAAACATACCTGTTTATTATTTATTTTCAAGTTGAGAATAAAAAATCTGAAAAAAAAAATACATGTAGAACTGGTATCTGACTATGGTTAAGTAAATCTTTGGTGGAATAGATAGTGTACAAGCTGACTAACTAAGTACCTCCAGAATTTACCAATAGCCCATTCCTTACAGGATTAAAAACTTTTGTAACCTACCAGGCATTATTGATCATATAAGTTCTGAACTGAGTGTCCCCTGTCGAAGTTAACAGTAGGTGTAACAGCTATTTAATGCTATTGCTGTCTTACACATCTAACATTGTGGCATGCCAGAGACAAGATATATGGCACTTGTTTAAACCTAAGGGAGAAGTGGATTCATGCTTTTACTAATGGTTCTAGTGCATAGTAGAAATACACAGTCACAGCCAGAACTTGGACTTCAAATGCTGAATATTTTTACCAGCATTTTTTGCTATTCAGAGGAAATTTTTTTGAGAGCTTTGTTAGTCTAATTTGCCCATTGCTCTCAGAAATTGGGGTTTTCTTATATATGAGGCCTATCTTAACTAATGGATATTTCAGCCAAAAAAATTAAGGTTAAACGTAAACATAAATTAAGGGTCAACATGGTAGAGGTACATATGAGGTATAATCTCAAGTTCAAATCCACATATTCATGTTTAGGTACAATTAAATCCTTAGCATAAATAGGTATATTCCCTCACTCATGTGCATGCTCACACATACACATGCTTCGATGAAAGATGATATCTGAAAATGTCTTTGTTGATGGAACAGTTCATTAGAAGCCCTGCAAAGAGGTCTGTAGTTGTATGAGAGACTGACATAAAATGCAGACACTCCTGTCGGTAGATACATGAATGAGAGCCCAACAAAAGCACATATTTGAATCATATAATTACCTTAACAGAATAAGTAAGACAAGCCTTGGGTCTACTTGGCATTCTGCAATGTGATTGACCTTCAAGAGTTAAAATCTTTCATATTTTTTATTGATTCATAATAAGATATAGTAGCTTCCTGCTAATTTAACTTATGTCCCCGATGACAGCAAAAGGGTTAAAGTAATCTTCCTTTCGTACGGAAAGCAATAAAATAATTTTTATCATTTGCATTTTTTCCTATCCATGGATTCATCAAGGGTTTTGAAGGAACAAAAATGAAATAGAAAAAGACGTAATTTCAGCTTTGCGAAATCAAAATCCGAGCTATAATATCTCAAATTTTATATGAACAACTCTTAAGTCCCATATGAATCTCGGAAAATATTCCTGATTAAATTTCAGATAATTTTTATTAATCAAAATCTCGGAAGTTATTTTATGGGAAAAGTATTCTGTATAAATCAGATTCTCAATTTCTAAACATTCTGATCATTTTTTTTTGCAAATTATTTACCACTGTCAATGAAGTTGAGAGAGGTAAATTTATTTCTTTACGTCTGTCTGTGTGTCTGTTTATTCATCTGTCCACATGATATCTCTGGAAGTTCTCAATGAATTTCAATGAAATATTGCGGAGGGGTGGGCCATGGACTACAAAAGAAGTGATTAAATTTTGAGATAGATCTGAGAAATTGTTTTTGATTGAGAGATATTTTTTATTATTCTGAAGGAGAAGAGGCTAAGAACAATTTTTATCTATTTATTATTATTATACACTCAAACCAATTCTAATATATGTACAAGTATGTTAACAAGCCAAATGCAATTCAAGTACTCAAGATATCCATTTAGTCCATATAACAGTTTATTGGTATCAAGGTCAGACAACAGATAGTCCAACAATGGTATTGGCATACTCAATCCAGTTCAATCAATTTTTAAACAATTATATATGAAATGGATTTCGTCTCCTAACATGTTGATAAGAGTTTTAAATTTACATTTTGAGGGAAGTAACTCAATATTTGTAGATTGAAATTTCTCTCTCTTAATTTTTAATAATTTTTTTCTTTCAGTTCTTGGTTTGTGTACAGCATTGGTAGAGGTATGCACTATTTAAGCCCTTTCTACGTAAATTCTATTGACTGTGTTTTCAGTAACTCTATTATGATATTCTATCGAAAGATGTTTTGTTCACTGAAATGATGGAAACAGACATGTTGGCTACTTCATGGATTTATAGTTAGAATGCTAGTCTCACAGAACATAACTACTCTGGCAGATTTGAGCCTCATATTTTGCTCTATACTTGTGGCCTTGTGCCATGCTAATTTGAGCTTAATAAATTTGCTACTAGACTGTGGAATAATGGATAGCATGTTAATTTCACAGAACATAACTGTAATGAGTTTAATTTTTTTTTTCATACTTTACACGTATGGCCAAATGCTATGATAACTCATTCAGGCCGGGATCACATGTAGATATGATTTAAATTTTGTGACTATCTCTAATATGGTGCCTATTTTCAATACATAATGATGTCACTTAACTTATATTTGTATAATTTTTCCATAAATGAAATTTATATCCAATAACCTTCAAAATGATGTATGACTTCCAGGGGTTTCTTAGAACTTGAGAAGACTTGAGTCCATCATAATGTTCTTGTTTTGTAACCCTTGAAAACCCAAGCCTGAATGGGTTGAAATAAACTTAGTAAATGCCTGCATTTGGGTATTGGAGTTCAAAGTAATGAATAGAATACTAGTCTAACTGAACATTAAAACTGGAGTGAGTGTGATCCTAACTAGGTGCTCTGCATGTGTAACTCTGTGCCATACAAAAAAAAGCAGACTGATTATCAGTGATGGAGTGGTGTAGTGTGTTTGGAACGCATGCTTTAGCTTACTTTTGTGGAGAGGCTCAAATGACATTCCCTAACTATCTATATACTACTAAAATATGAAGTCTGTTCATCAGTTAGTTCCTGCAAATCAGTTAAAATGGTGCTTTATAGCTATTCATATATATAAGATGCGGTAGCTTAAAAAATATACAAGAGCAGGCAGCCCTGCATTTACACATTTTTTTATAACCCTGCATCACTCATGAATATCAATAACTAAGTTCTACCAAATGTATTCATTTTTTCAGGTATGAATTGCTGTGTGTAACTAGTTGTTTATCGGTAAGAAAGTTGTTTTTTAGCTAATGACTTTAAACCAGCACAGTTAGTTTGAAGGAAATCACGCCCTCACCAGAACAAACTCTCTCTTCCATTCCACGTAAATGGGAAGCTGAGATAGATAAAGCCGTAAAATTATTGATGCACCTAAACACTTGTGACTAATTCTAATGGAAGTTTTTTTTGTTTGTTTGTTTTTGTTGTTGTTTTTGATGGGAATAGAAAGAGGGAAATTCAACTGTGTACTTTTTGCTAAAAGCAAAATGAATATTTAAATGCAAAATATTTTGCGATCTAAACAATTTTTCTTTCTTCTTTTTTTTTCTTTCAAGAGCAGAAAAAGGCTTTCCATTCCCCGACCGCATGGAAAATTTATTGCATCTCATAAAAGCGACCAACTCATGTGATATAAACATATAAACACATTAAACAGTGAAAAAAATTAAATAGACAAACAAGTCCAAGAAAAATGAATAGATATGTAAAAAGATATCACAATATTTGCTTAGTCTAAAATGAGTATCTCAAGCGTTAATAACGTAGATGTGCTTTGCCAGGAAGTGTTTGTTTACCGGGCAGCCATTAAATGATGCAGTATCAGGGGAAAATTGTCCCTCTGTGTTTATTAAAAGATAAGCTGTGATCTTCTGCATTCTTTCAAATTTAGGAGTTTTCAGATTTTTTTTTTCAAATAATGAAGTCTGAGAAGGGCAATAATGACAAATGCTTCCTGGATTTTGAATGGACAGGAACTTGACAGTGGAGCTGGAAAACTCAGATATAATCACCATTACTGCAATTAATTTTTTCTTCAAAATGTAGCTCAGTGGTTGAGTATGGGGTCTTCAAATCAGTGGTTGAACACACATATGCATATATACACGCACATACATGTATTTCACCAGAAATCTCTTTCTCATGAACTGGAAAGAGAATACAGTAAAAATGTTTTCACACATAAATCTTGGTAATTATGAAGCTTAACTTAGTCTGGTATAAGGCTACCAATGTGGGGTGATCAGTGAGGATTAAACTTACCAAGCTGTAGTCATCATTTGCAAGATAAACATGCTAACCATTACCATACATCAAAGCAACAAAAACATTGATATTAACCATCGTCATTATCTTTTTCATATCTGTTGTTGGACATAGACCTTCTCTAGAATTCTCAGATCTCTTTACTGCTGATGTTGTGAGCACCAATATCTTATAACTAGTCTAAATTATTGTTTTCTGTTGGCAACAGCTTTGTATATGATCTCTTGAGATCCACGCTTTGATTATCCAATGGTTGTCTGCCATTCTTGCAACATGACCTGTCCATTACCATTTGAATTTTCTTATGGATTCTATATCTACTAACTGTTTTATTCCTAATATACTGTGCTGTCTGTGACCCCTTCATGTGATATCATCTTTTCTCCCTGTTGCATGGATTTTGGTTTGAGAGCCAATCTTTTAGTAACATTCTACATTTCAGCTCCATTGGCAACTATCTGGAGGATGGATTGGTCTTGAACCTTTTTTCTCAGGATTAATGGGATTATTTTGTTGTTGAATTTTGGGCTTGCTCTACTGAAAGCTTGTCAACCCAGGATGAGTCTTCGTTTGATCTCTTCTTCAGAGGATTTCATGGAGATTTTTTGCCTCAAGTAGATGTGATGGTCCACTTTCTTTAGTTCTGCATATCTAATTTTGATCTTTCTGTCTTTGTCCTCAACTTTGTTGTACATGACATTGCTTTTACTGAAGTTCATATGAAGACCCATTTTCTTGCTGTCTTCATTTGATTTGTCTAACATTATCTGGAGATCATAAAGGTTCTTGGCAAAGAGTAAGATGCCGTCAGCAAATCTTAGGTTATTCAGGTATTCACCATCTATTCTGATTCCTTTTTTTATCCAGTAAAAATTTCAGAAGATCATTTCAAGACAAGCAGTGAAGAATCTGGGTGAAATGGTCTTGCCTTGTCTTACTCCTCTTTCAAGCTATGCAGATCTGCAGGCATCAATACATAAGTGATGTGCTTATACTGCACACACATACACACATGTACACACACAAAAATATATATTTATAAATATATATAATCCTCTGAATTGGGCTAGTGAGGCTTTTTGCATTACAGATGAAAAACAGTTTCAAAATAAGACCAAATAATATTATGTCCCACTCATAAAGATCTTTGAGAACATATCAAAAGTAGCAGCTTTCTACAAAATCACCGTAGCCCCACAAATGGCTCATATGATCAACTAACCAACCAACCCCAAGTTACATATTCCTGCTTGTTTATGTACCAATCTGTCACAGGCTTTGGGCTACAACTTTGAAAATTATGCCTCTAAACACCATCTAAAATCTTCATTTCTTGTTTTTTACCTAAAAGTGCTTTTTTGGTTCTCTACGGCCATTTTGGAACAATAATGCTCAAATCTTGGGCTAGCATTTTTTCCAGATAATTTTGTAGAAAATCAATTCTGGTATGCACGCAAGATTCATTTATGCAAGATAAGGATATTTATCAATAAAATTCTTTGCAATATTAATTTCAATATATGTTTTAGAGGTATCACTGCAGAATTGTGTACAGTTGAATATTACTGGCAGCATGAATTCGAATAAGAAACTGAATTTTCTATAAATACCTAAATTTATTTTCTTTCAAGCTTTGCTTATTGAACATGTCTTCTTGTTTGAGATGGCTTCAAATTTTGATAAATTGATTTTTCAAATAAACAATCAGGTATGTTTTTTTTGTAAGTTTTCAAACTTCTTTCCATGACAAGATATAATGCTTACATCGACAAAAGCATGCATGAGATCAAACCAAATTTCAATGAATGAAGTGGAAAAATATATCTATAGAGAGAATTATTTCAGTGCCCTTAAGATGGACAGGATGTTTCTGGAAGATCTCAAGAAAAACTTTAAACATTTGTTTTTCTGCATTCCCAACTACATTAACTCATCACATCCAGTCAGGAATTTCTAGCGTTGCTGTCTGAAGATTTTTAGAAAGAAAGAGAAAGTATATGCCGTGATGGAATAGTGCATTATTTTTAACTAAAACTGACCAAACTTGTAAATACCATTA
The DNA here is from genome assembly GCA_963457665.1 of Thysanoteuthis rhombus. Taxonomy (NCBI): domain Eukaryota; kingdom Metazoa; phylum Mollusca; class Cephalopoda; order Oegopsida; family Thysanoteuthidae; genus Thysanoteuthis; species Thysanoteuthis major. The sequence goes on from OY735217.1 coordinate 21,912,872, forward strand.
GTTCTGTGGTGTATGCACTCTGAATGGAGTGAAGTATTTTAGTGAGACAGAGGGATAAAAGTTTTTAAAAAAGCATAAGGTGAGTGGAATTGACTAAAAGCAAATTTATTCGATA
>OY735217.1:21917986-21935486 GCA_963457665.1 Thysanoteuthis rhombus
GTGTCCAAGAGCAGAGTAGGGTGAAAGATATTATGGAAATAATTAGACAACAAAACATGAGATGGGCTGGACATTAAAAAAAAAAGAAATGACAATAGATAGAGCAAAAGATAAACTGAATAGTGACCATGGGACAGCAAACAAAGCAGGAAATGACCAGTCACAAAATGGGTGTAAGTATATCAATAAGTCCAAAGTTTGATAATGAAAACAAATATTTATATTTCTCCCCACTTGTCAAAGCACTTAATTCATTGGCGAATATGATTCACATACATCAAACCTTATACAGTGAAAGTTTCAGATCAAAATTCAGCTAATAACTGCATTAGTACAAAGTGAATATAAATTACTTCAAGTGGAATTTGCACTCACTGCTGTGCTGTTAACCATTAGGCTAACTTTGCACCTCAATATAGATTGAACATTTGTAAAGTTATTCATTTGCTGACATACACGGACACACATATACATATATATATGAAATACACACGCTCATACACAATATGTGTATAAGGTTGTATTTTGACTATTGAAAGGTGAAGAGAAATTTGAGAAAAAAACAGGCATTTCTATGCATTTCAGTGGTTGACACCATCTTTTTCAAAAAACTTTACTATGGTCGTAGCAAAAGTGTATGCTGTGCGGAAGGGTGAGGGCTGTATCTGTGTTAGTAAGAATCAGGTTGGTTCAGAAAAGTGAAGGGTCAGTCAACCTGAGGCTCACTGACATAGACTCAAACACTTCCCGACCCCACCTCTCACTGATACTTCTTTTCTTAGACCAACTTGATTCTCACTTAAGTTGAGCCATCAAAATGCATAAAACCCTACCCACATGATAAGATTTTTTTCCAGTGATATAACACCTGATTTTCTCACATTTAAAAACACACATACACACACACACATATATATATATGTATAAATTGAATTACAATTGGAAAAATATCTTTCAAATAATCCATTCTGACTAATTTCAACTTGCATCTTGATCGGAAAACTCAAATGAAATACACCCCTCCAATTGACACTGTCATGTGATGATATGACATGACATAAAACTAGACGTCAAACTATTGAATTGGAGGTGAGTGTATCATTTGTATCTGAATCTTTGATAAATTTGATATTAGTCACAGTAAACTGTTTAAAAAATGTTGTTCCAACGGTTATTTAATGAAGGAATCATGCTCAACTTTACATGGAGAGATCACAAGACAGCGCAGTATATCAGGGAAAGAATAGTAGACTGAGACATCATAGAATACCTCATAAAACTCAAATTGCAATGGGCTGGTCATTTTGCAAGAATCGCAAACAACCAGTGGACATCACAACTCACAACAAGGATACGCAGGGATCACATGTGCAACCGGGGCTAGCAGAAAACAAGATGGAGAGATAAACTAGAGGGGTTCAAAGAGTATTGTCTCAGCAATCCCCATAAGATGATTATGATGATGACATCCATGTACATATAATATAGATATGTATATATATAGTCATTTGAAATTTCCATTTTTCAACTATAGAAAAGGAAATCTTTTAATCACAATTTATATAGTCTCAAAGTAACCTCAAGTACGTAATATGTAAACCATCTTAATCCAATCACTGTTATTTCAATATGTTTTGCCATAACTATTTTTTGATGAATTTTAGAATTTAGGCACATTTAATTTAGTTATATTCACATCTATATTTCTTATTTCATACTCTATTTTGTGAATCATCCAATACTTTACCATAGACTTGTTTCGGTAGTATGCAGACCCCAACAGCTTGCACTGGCATTGGCCAGGAAAAGGAACTCTTGTCAAACCTCTGAACTAGGGGCCCTACTCCTATTCATGCCACCTCAGTGGACCATAGAATGCAAACCATTGATTTAAAAGGTGGGGTCAGTGCTGGGCCAGCAACACTACGCATTACAACTTCATTGCTCAGGCTGGAGAGTTATTCCGCACACGTCACGCCATCTGTGGTCCTACTGCTGTGTAGAACCCTTCTATATTGTTTGCAGAGCCAAGGCATTCATTCATATATATATATATATATATATATATATATATATATATATATATATATATATATATATATATATATGGCAGATGATAATTAACTCATGAGGATAGATAGATAGATAGATAGATATGCTGAAAAAGATAGATCTATGTATGCCAGTATGTTTATATTTACATATAGTGAATGAATGAATTTACAAAGTCACAAATTTGGACTCTTATGCTTTTATGTGTGAATCAGGGAATGCAAAGTTCTGTAAATGAGTACCAAGAAAAACAAAATTACCGAATTCTATGATGTTCTGGATGTTATTTTAGGTGTTTTTAGTCATTTCTAGTGAAAAGGGGACAAGGTTGTGGAAGTCAGTTTTCTAGAGAATTTTACCATTCCTTTTGGATGAACAAAGTGAAACATACATGGGAACAGTAAAGTGCATATTCAAAAACACACACATATACCCACACCCAACCACAAACATATATACATATATATATACATATATATATATATATATATATATATATATATATATATATATATATATATATATATATATATATATATATATACACACACACATATATATATATAAATATATATATATACATATATATATATATATATACATATGTATGTGCGTGCATATATATGTATATATAAATATATATATATATATTTATACATACACACATGCATTTTATGTATGACAGATGATAAATATTTACAGGCCCCTATATATATATATATATATATATATATATATATATATATGTATATATGTATATGCATATATATATTATATATATATACGAAGATAGATAGATATGGATATATTTGTACGTATGAAAGAAAGAGAATATATGTATGACTAGGTACAAAGAAGCACACACATATATTCATGAGCATATATATATACATATATATATATATATATATATATTGGTCATATATATGAATATACTTATAAGAACAAGCAAAAGGGACTTGATCATAGACAGTCATAGAAACATTTCTTTATGTACTTGATGAAATATTTCCATGCCTCATTAAGGAATATCTTTTTTTATTATGTGTTTCCATACTTATGAAAATTTTGTACTATACCCCAACAGAAAGTATTTGATATTCTATACCAAGATGAAATCTTACTCTCTTATATTCAACCTTCAGATAGCAAACTGCGAGAAGTCAATGACTACATATAACAAACGCCTATCCATGGGAAAAAGACATCAAGAAAAAAAAATCTTGTAAATATAAAGTGGTCGATGAAAAAATGGTTGAAATGGAGAGAGAGAGAAAGAAAGAAAGAGAAAGAAAAAGAGAGAGAGTAGTAATTAACTATTTATTAAAACCATTAACTCAGAGATACCGGATTTTTTTACTCTTATAAAATCTAAAGAAGCTATCGGATCAGCATTACCACCGCCAAGGCAGAATCTCCCCTCATGTCTATATACAAAATTTCATTGAAATCTAATGAAGATATCCAATTGAAAAGGAGAGACCATGACATCAACAATGGACAGACATGATGAAGACTACGAGACAGACACCCATGGTGAACAAAAGTCCCCGGCAGTTTCTTTTCACCGTGGACAAGAAACTTTTGACTCACTATTTCAAACATCCAATAATTCAAGAATGTGAGTTTCGACCAAGTGTCTAAAATTAATTTTCGAAAGAACATCAAGTAAAATAAATAACTGAGCATTCTATTTGAAGATTAAGGTAATTAACTGTCGTCTGGAGTTCTGTGATTAAGTCTTATCATTATTCAATAATAACCTCTGCCAACAAAGTTCGAAGAGGTATGTATTCATTTGTCTGTCTGTCTGTCTGTCTGTCTGTCTGTCTGTCTGTCCATACAATATCTCCAAAATGGATGTCAATGACAATAGATGGAAGGGAGGGCAATGCAATACAGAAGAAGTGATTCAATTTTGTGGTAAATCCAGGTTATCTCCCCTGCATCATAGCTATTTGTCCAGCCTATATCTCCCAAAGTTCTCAATGAATATCAATCAAATTTTCTAAAAGTCTCAGTCATTGGCTAAGGATGAATTTGTTAAATTTTTCAGTTGTTGGGGATATCAAGGAATTTTTTCTTGTAATTTAGAAATATTTCTTAATTTTCTCTTATACATCTGTGTATTCACTCATGTTCATTCACACAATATCTCTAAAAGTTCTCAATGAATTTCAATGTTATCTTTGGGAATATGCCATGGGTAGAATTTTGTGATGAATCCATGAAATTTTGCAGTAACTGACATCATAGCTATGTATGAACAGATTTTCATTCAATTTTTTGTGACAATAGCATTGGCAGAGATACACACAGTCTGAGCGTTTTTTAGATTTCTTAGGGTTTAGTTTTTAGAGGTTTATAATCTACGATAGACTTTGTAATATTCAGATACTTTTATTTTTTCAAATGAATCTATTCATACAACCAGTATGGTAACTATTTTTTAAATCACAAGGAGGAGGGGCCACATTGGCATTAGTTATGGTTGGGGGCAAAGATGTTACTGTTGCTGTAGATATGAAGTCGGAGCCAGCAGATATTTTTACACGTACATATTAATAACACCAATGTCTTGCTAAATGTCTATCACTGATTTCTTTGACGTCTATTTTGGTCCTTCTTAGCGATCTCGCATTGATAGTCTATGGAGACAGACATCAGAAAACTAAGACGACCGACTCCAAGACCAGCTTTGAACACATAATTGTTGTTATCAAAATTCTGAATAATATGTTATTCACACACTGGCATTTATCTCTTCAGAACACCTTTCTCCTTAAGACTGTTTTTGTAAATTTGGAACCTTTTTATTAAATCTACGTGATAACGTGCACCTCATTGTGCATGATATATCATGTTTTTCTATATCTTTGTGTTAATGACACTAGGGAATTTTATTTTGGGAGTGGTTCCTTATCATATTTCACATGCAAAATTAATCATACTTATTAGATAAGATATTCCGGTAAAACTTATCTTGGAGAATTAAACATAAAACTCGAAAACATAAACTGATTCTATTTTGACTCATAGTACAAATACCTCTTTCAGAAAATTTTCTTTGCATCTATAATCCTCCCATAAGTGCAGAAAAAAAAAGTACAGGTCTGGTTAGTCACTGAATAGAAAATACCATATCACCGATGTCTTTTGGCAGGATGCCTTTTTGGGGTGATCAACTGAAAAATACAAGAAAAAGGGAGATCAATGATTAAGTTACTGTTCTCGGCTTTCATTTTGGGCAGTGATCACGGAAAAAAGTCTGAAATTTCAAGAAAAACAATTCGATAAAAACTAAGGGATTTTCCCGATAGTCACTTATGGAGCTGAAACATGGAACCTAACCAAGAGACAAACCCGAAAACTGAGAAGCATGCAACAAGCACATGAGAGAATCATGCTTAACCTCAGATGGAGAGATCACAAGACAGCACTGTATATTAGGAAGAAAACGGCAGTCAGAGACATCATAGAATCTATTAGAAAACTCAAATGGTACTGGGCAGGTGATGTTGCAAGAATGGCAGACAACCGATGGACATCATGACTTATAACATGGATCCCCAGAGATCACATGTTATAGTGTGGCCTACAAAATACAAGATGGAGAGATGAACTAGGCAAATTTAGATAATATTGGCTCCGCGATGCCCAAGATAGAGAATTGTGGCAAATCCTGGGGAAGGTCAATGTCCAACAATGGACATTAAAAGACTGATAATGATGATGATGGATGATGAAGGGAACAATTTAACATGAATTAACATTGTAATTCCCCCACCTCATAAAATCTCGGAGCAGGTAAAAAAAGCAAAAGAAAACTGTTTTTTCCCGACAGTAAATGTTTGAATTTTCAGCCCTCTAACTCCATTGGTGCAGCCTTTATACATCATGCATACATACACACTTATGGAGCTGAAACATGGAACCTAACCAAGAGACAGACCTACAAACTGAGAAGCATGCAACGAGAACATGAGAGAATCATACTCAACCACACAAGACAGCACAGTACATAAAGAAGAAAACGTATGCATACATGCATACAGAGCCAGCTGGATCAATTTAAAAACTGAAGAAACCAATGTTTATAATTATAGTGATTGTTTTGGTTGCCAGTTTCTAACTGAGTGTAGGTAACTAAGTAATTAGTGTTACAGTTCAGTGATTAAACTACACAACCATTTCATTTTGACGGGTTCATATTTGTACGTTTTAAGAAAGAGATATCAGTCTCAAAGAAGATTGAATCTTGTGTTCTATTGTGCTATGATTCAATCACAGAGCCATCTTCTTTAGTTTGAAATGAATTGCTACCAAGAGAAAAGAATCGGTATTTTAGTGGCATCTATCTAGCTTATCTTTGAATTCTTTCTGTGGCATCTATTAAGTTTATCTTGGAATTCCTCAAGCTTGATTAGCTTTTGAGCGTAAGTTTTTAATTTGTACGGATTCTTTTCAATTTGGAAAATACGAAAAAGAAATTAGATGAATAAAATAGATACAAATCCTTCGAATAAAAGTGAAAAAAAAATGGCTTGGGTATATCACGTAAGGTGTGGGAGGTCTAATTACTTTGAGCAATATTTATGTGAAAAATGAAAATAACGATAAACAAAAGCAATTAATCTTGTCAATAAATAAAAGTAAGAGAATTAAAAAGTTTATGGGAAACTTTGGGATAAAGAATGAGGACTCTTTTTTTTTGCTTTTCTTTTTTGTATTGTAAATAATCTTTAAATGAGTGTTGTCTAAAGTTCTGAGATAAAAAAAAAAGTCTCTTTGTAAATGATTTACTTTCTCTCTTTAATGCTCAACAGAATTGACTCATCAACAACTTCTAATTATATTCTCTACATCTACATGAAAAAAACAAAACGTTTACTATTTTTCTCTAAGAAAAAACCGAAAATTAAATCTATATCAATGCTTTTTGAAAAAGGAAGGGGCTAAAACATTCGAACACCACTATTTGTAAACTCAATGAAAGACTATTTTATTGCCGGTTCCTGAGGATAAGGAATGCGAGCTTCATCAGATGCTTGTTGTTTTATCTCCTATCCATACTGCTAACTAATGATCGATGATCTACAAGTCGCTATAAAAAACAACAGAAGTAAGATGAAAGAAATACTAATGAAAAATTAATAATAATTGACAATATCTCATCTAAGAAATCTGAATAAACATTACAATTGATACTATAAGAGCTCGTAAATTGAATTTGTTGCTACACCATTATAGGGTTATGAATATCCAATATATTTTTTATATACGTACATTCTTTTTTTTTTAGCTGCCTATTGTTATAATGCGGGCAATGATGTAATGGACTATTCGTGGTGGGGACAGGATACCACTTGTTTAAAGTGAACGTGTGCGTAATCAATCGATACTGTAATAAAAAACTTCTGGTTTCCTCAACCATAACTTCTGTCTTCCTCTACATGTCACTCACAATGATCTTGACTCACCAAATCGAATATACTTGACATCGTTCAACAGCCGATTATTTACACACCTTGGACTTCAGCCAAACAGAATTAGCTGGTGACATCACAGAGTAGTCTCCATTCAACTATCCAACAAATATACATGTGTGTGTATGTGCATGTATATGTATGTGTGTGTGTGTGTGTGTACCTTGGTACATCAATAAGTCTGCAGCCTAAGGATGAAAAAAGCATCTATTTCACACAACAAATATTTATTTTTCAGCATAATCTCATTCTTTATCCATACACTTAATTTAGTGATGAATATTGATCATAGATAGAGCATTACACAGAAAAAATATTGATTAAAACAAATGGTAGGTAGATAGACATGGACATTCGTTTGCAAATTCAATCACACACCAAGCACTCGTACAGACTTACATATATATATATATATATCAACTTATCAAGAAATGGATAGATGATCCATCAGAATGATTATAAATTGCATTATCAGCATCTGTTTAGCTCAGTGTTGAGAGTAATGCAATGTTGAAGTGGCTACCCTATCGGTTGTAGGTTTCATTCATATAGCAGCCCCATTTTCTTTTATTTTTCAATCTAATTACATTGCCTAGGCCAAATGATACATTCACCGGGTAATGATGGGAGATCATTTCAAATAATGGTTTCAGTACAATATGTTATAATCATATATATGTATATATTTAAAACTTCTTAATTGCAGTAACAATCCCATGTAAAATAATTCCAGACTGAGATGCAATTAGAGAAATTTAGTTTTTTGCCATTCTAATAGAAGAAAATTCAGCAAGTGCTAATCATTTTATTACTCTCGTTTCTTTTACATTTTATCTAATAAGGAATAAATGAATAAATCTGGGATTGTAATTTTTTGTTAGGATCAGATCTTTCAAAGACAGATGATATCAAACCTCTTATTTCCTGCTTTCAAAAGTGGATCCAGACAGGTGGTTGTAAGCTGAATTTTGATCCGATATTTTCTCTGGATAATGCTTGATCAGCTGAATTAAGTGCATTGACAAGGAATGAAGTTATGCAAAAAAAATTGATATTTGTTGTGTTGAATAAATGCTTTTTTAACCATAATGCTCAAAAGATTTTTCTTCCTAAAATTTGGTACTGAAAAGGTCAAAGGTAAAATGATGTTAAATTCAAAAATTTGCCAAAATTTACAGTTATAAATCAACAAAAATTTCTTTAAAGAAATTGTAATAACAAAATACTGATACATTAACTTTGAGGCATTTACCAAAATTTTCGTATTTACTCTATAGTCAGACATTTAGTAACAATGATGCAATTATCTCATCACTTTCATACCTCACAAAGTTAGCACTAGTTACTATGGACTCTATAGTAAAATTAGTACCTAATAGTGTTTTGTAACTGCAATTCAATCGGTTAAGCCTAAACACGACTCAGTTTTGAACCACAAAATACTTCCTTCTCTTCACACCCTAATTCTAAATTTCCCCCTCAATATATTTAAATTTCTTCCTCATGGGGCATGCACCCCATGTTCAGAATCACTGGTTCAGAATAAACATAGACTTTTGGCAACATCCAAAAATAGATCCGACTCCAGCATTACCATAAATTGATTAAAATGAGAGAAAAAAAGCATCAGCCAATCCTCTGAGAGATTTCCCTTGGCAGATGGTGTTTTACGATGTTAGTGGCCGCAAAGGAATGGATTAATCAATAAAATTTGATTGGCTGGAGGTCAAATATTTTGACAGTAAGCACCAAAACAAAATGAAAATAGTACATCCGTTCCCATTGGTCGAATAAACTCATACGAGTGATCAATCAACTTGAGAGCCAAGCTATGACTACAGGGATCAGTTAACACAATGTAAATTCAATATGTTTCCTGATTTCCTTGATGTGGAATTAATATCGAAAAAAAAAACCCCAAACAGTTTAATAGAAAAAAAACGAAACCCTTTATTGCTTTTCTACGTGACTACAACAACACATATTTTTACACAAATTTTTTGAATATATCATTTTTTTTTACAAACTACAAATATTATAGTAAAGTTCAGAGAGAAAAGCATTAGATGTTGACGTTCAAATGTCGCTTCATTTGAAGCTTTCAGAAAAAAAGTGTTACTAAGTTCAAAGCTGATAAAATGAGTGTACCATTTTTTCTTTCAACGAGAATTATTGCCCAGTTACAAAAGATGCATTAGCATGGACATCCACTTGGGGGGGGGGTTCGTCACCCTACCCCAGGTCAGGCTTTCTCACCAAGGGAACTTGAACATTGAAACCTTATAGTTAATAAAGGATAATAGTGCAGTATAATTGTTTTATGTGACCCCAACCTATTACTCATGTAAAAAGACTGTATTATTATTTGCTGGAGTTCACTCCATCTTGTCATCCCAAGATCAGATCAAGTGTCTCATTCTACAGTGCATCATTTGACATCTAGATAATGCAGTAAGTTGTGCTTGCTTACACTACAAATGTAGGGTGGAATCCCTAAGTTGTAAAAAGGTTGCCACTAAGATGTACTCCGAGTATACTCTTTTGTTCCCCAATCCCCAAATATATAATCCCCAGTCCCCCAGAAGAGTGACAGTGGTTGTCTATATCCTTAGTAGATGTGTATGATAAAATTTGTTCCATGAAATTGTTTAAATATCCTATTAAGTGATTATCAGGGCCACAATTTACAAAGGAAAAGCATATAGATTTTTTTAGCTAAAAAATATATATATACATATATACTTATACATATATATATATATATATATATATATATGTATATATATATATATATATATATATATATATATATATATATATATATATATATATATATATATATAACCCCACCACCCCTCCTACACTACCCCAAACATACCAGAAAATCCACCTCTACAACACTACCCCCTACCTTGACACACTCTGCCCTCCCCAAGGCAAACTGCTGCTGCTTTACCAAAATCCCAATACCTGCTGGTCATTCTTACATTCAGCAGGAGGCATCTAGTAGCCCTGACAACAAAACTTACCCACAATGCACAGTCCCTGGCAGTGGACTCTGGTTCCACATGGTACATTTTAATCCACACTCACACAACATTCACCACTGATGATGGGAGAAATCCCGAAACATGTATGGACTATAGATATATAAGGATTAATAAACCTTACCACCAAAAACTTCACTCCCGAGTCTGTCTCACTCTCTAAAGTACACATTATATATATATATATATATATATATATATATATATATATGAATATCTATGTATGTATAGTATGTCAGGTTCGCAATATAGCATAATATGATAAAATATAAAGCAACTCCTCCCACTCATAGCAACATTCACAAGACTCTCACTGAATTCCCCAAACAGGAATCCAAAACACAAATAATCATTCGCCTGGAGAGGCCCAAAGAGAGCAAAAACATAAACATATTTGTGCAGCAAATCTACTTTCTACTATATATATATATATATATATATATATATATATATATATATATATGTATACTTATACATACAGTACATATACATGTATGCAGTCTCACTTCCTTTTGTTTATATTATATTTATACATATATATATATATACATATATATATACACACACACACATGTGATAATTATGAAGACATTTAATTAGGAACCAATTCTCGGCACCAATTTTATTTAATCAAGCAGCTTTAGAGCATGTAGATAAACATAATTGTTCTTGTGATCATCAAATAAGGAAATGACTGATATGAGTGCGTTTTGGACTCCTGTTTTACCATAAGAATGTTGTTAGCTCAGTGATAAGAGCAGAGTCTGAGTATACAGCAGTCTTCAAAGTGGATGCAGGTTCAATTCCTACATGGAGCTCATTCCTTTCTTTATTTACTTATAGGATCTAAAGCTGCTCAATATGCTACCAAGTAGAATCAGTCCCAAGAATTAGTTCCTGATTAAATGTCTTTATAATCATCACATTCAGTCAGATATAAATTGTCCATTTACTAATATTTCATATATATCTATATATATCTATGTCTATGTCTATATTGGGCTTGTACCGTCAAGCAATGAAATTTGATGAGACAAAGTCATCAACTGATATAAAGTTGATTGTAAAAATTTAGGATGAAATACACTAGGTATTAATTGCAATGACAACAGATGAATGTGTTTGCAATATTCACAAAGCAACAAAAGATGAATGAAAATTTATGGTGATATTGTAAAGTTGGTAATTGTTGATAAAGTAAAATGTCTCTTTACTAATAATAGCTCCCAAGCATATTGACACTGGGAGAGAATATTTGTTTACATGTAGTCTCATGAATGACCATGTGTGAGGACATCAATGTGGATAAGTTGATTGTTAAGTTTATAGTGTCAAAAATAGTCAATGAATGAAACATATTATGTCAATGCGAACTTGAATTTACATCAGTATTTTTTTTGAAGATTGTTCGCTCAATACTGCTGGATTGATTGACAAATTCAATGAAGTTCGAGTATCATATTTGACAAGATGTTGCCTCTTCTCATTTCTGCTGATTAATAAAGTATTTTGTGGGAATTTGGAGGTTTTCAGGCAGTAATCAGATCAGATCGGCATTCATTGATTAGCTAAATATGATCTACAGTTCTTGCAATGTAAAACTGACGTATGCATTCATATTTGTATTCAGCATACACCTCCTCTCTCTTTCTCTCTCTATATATATCAAACTATCTATCACTCTCTATCTACCACTCTCTCTCTCTCTCTATATATATATATATATACTGTATCGAATTACCATTCTTACATGTATTCAAACCCTTTCTCGGGGCAGCATGTGGACAGATAGAAATAGATAACAGATTAACAACACCAACTCACCACATGCACTAACGATGACTATATAAATAATCCTAAGTTTGTTACTTTAAAATCATGCACTGATGATGACAATAAGTTCAAACTAGTTTACAATCAACCAAACACAATGAAATGAAAGAATAGAAAATAATGTTTTGTCTTCAATTTACTGTACATAGATATATATATATATATATAGGTCAGCCATACTGTCGGAATACTCACACAAAGAGGGGCAGACTCCATAGCTTGCCCGGAGAAGGAAACGCCTCTCAAGGGACTTTGCTCTTTTGTAGGACATAACATTGCTTTTCCCATTAGGTAAAAAGCCTAGCAGAAATTGGAAGAATGACACTACATTAAAGCAGCTACCTTATCCACAGCAGCCCCATTTTCTTTGATTGTTTATTCTATCTATGCTGTCTAGGCTAGGTGTCACATTCTTTGGGAGATCATTTCAAATATTGCTTAAAATAACATAACATTCAAAATTATGGTCAGATTACATATCTATTTATTAATGGTATGATTGTCCATGTTGAGAAACAATAGTGCTGACATGGACAGTGAATGAGCAAAATACAAACATGGTGGTAAAGCAGTTATTGGGGCCATTGTTTTTCTATTGGGCTCAAATGGGAGAGCAACAATGCATTAAATTGGCTACCTTAAAGGTCACAAATGCAATTCCTACAGCCACCCCATTTTCTATTTATGCTGTCTTGGCCAAATGATGCATTCTCTCTGCAATAATAGGAAAGCATTTCAAATAGAGTTTGAAATGATATATTGCATTCAAAAATTGTATATCCATTTCTTGATAGCATATATATTTGTATATACATTAATAAGTCCATAGCAGAATGATGAAGACCACATTTGTTCTTACATGACATATTGATTTTTCAACATAATCGCCTTTCTTGTCAATGCACTTAACCTGATGTTTTTCCATAGATAGCATGAACCAAAAATTATGCAGTGAAAATCAATGATAACTGTATCACATGTATTCATATAACTGTATTAGGTTACAGAATTATTGATTCTCCATTGTGTTTATATATATATATATATATATCATGTATATATATCATGTATCTGTATATATATCATGTATCAATCTATCTATCTATCTATCTATCTATCTATATATATCTATATATATATATATATATATATATATATATATATATATATATATATATATATATATATATATATAGTTACTGTTGTGTATTGTGTCTATGTCCATTTGGTTATTTAGAAATAAATGAATATTTGAGACTCACCTTCACAGTCAATGATTGAACAACTATAGCATCAAAATTCGAAGTCAGGGAAAAAAATTCCACCAAAGAGTAAATATGATCAAAAGAAATTTCATTTATGACATCAATTGTGTTTTCCACTTGAAAACATCTTAAATGAAGTAAAATGCATCAAGAAAATGCATCTAAATTCTGGAGAATCTGGATGTTATTGATAAACCCATCAAAATAAGGCCCCATAGAGGTTCAACAAGATTTTTTCTAAAAATGAAAAAAATTGATTCTTAGAGGGGGTTCTGTGGAGTACTGATGCTAATTTTCAAGTTTGTAGACAGAACAGTATAGCCAGAAGAGCTGGAACATACAGACACATAAACACAAACGCAAAAACAGGCTTATATAAGAAGGGATAGAACCCTTTGCCACCTTTGTTGGCTACGGTTGTCCAACCAATGGATGTCACAGATAACTGAAGAAGGCTGTAGAAAAGAGCAGCTGAAACATGGTTTTATGAATATCAAATATCAGTATGGTAGTCTACAGTCGACTTCAAATGAAAACTTGATCTTCTCAGAAAGTTCTTCAGTGCAAGAGCTGAGTAGCCATAATTTACTAAACTGTTTTCCCTTCAATTGTTAGATATTCAATAAATGCTCATTCCTTGGAATAAGGGGCTTGATCTCCAATGAAAAGAGTGTTAGGTATTGGTAGAATTGACGGACTGAAAATAACTTGGATAATGATAGGGTCTTCAGATACTAAACCCCGTCTCTCATCTCCAATGTCTGATATGTCGGAGATCTGTTCTCATAAAAGAGAATAATTGCGGATAATTTGAAGACAATTTGATCTTTCTGATTTCTGTTTTGTGATGTCTTTGATAAGATTGAAATTTTGGGGTCTCTTTAATAAGATTGACGTTTTGCGATGTTTTCAATAAGATTGAAACGTGGTCAATCAGCATAGACTCAGGGCAATTTTGAAAATTTTTCCAGCCAATTGCTATTGCAGCCAAACTGAATCACAGATACATACAAACACATGAATGCAAGAAAATGTTATATTAATAGGTGTGTTTGAGAGTCCATATTTGTAAGTAATCAATGTTTGAAAAACAGAAAAAATGTTATCTCAACCTTCTCCTCTCTCATATACATCTAGAATATTCTATCACCTTTGAACAAATGAATTATAATCAAAACACACAATGAGATTTTAAAAGTGAAAAGGAAAACATTAGTTTTTATGCAAAATGAACAATAACATCAAGTGTACAAGTCTCAAAGAAGCATTGAATGATCAAAGGTATCATTAACATATTACAACAGTAAATAAATGAATAGATTTCATATATATATATATATATATATATATATATATATATATATATATATATATATATATATATGTATATATATATATATATATATATATATATACATACATGTGCTTAAAGTTCAAAGTATACAATGAATGCATAACACCAGCTATGACATGGATGTGAAACATGAAAATCAAAGAAACTAATTGAGAACCATTGAAGGATCACAGTTTCCAAGTGAGACCTGGCAGAGATAGGGGCAATTGTAATTGTTGTATAGAAGGAGATGGGAAAGGCCTTCATCCAGCAGCAGACTTATAATGGCTTAGGATGATAATGATATAACTATTATCATTATTATCATTATCAAAGTGAGATTAGCGTGAACGATATAATACAAATAATTAAACAACAACAATGGTGAAGAGCTGGACCCTTAGCAAGAAGAAATGATATAGCAAAAGACCGTCATCATCATCATCAGTCTTTTATAGTCCGTCATTGGACATAGACTTTCCTCAGGATTCGATAGACCTCTCTATAATGGGCTTCGTGCAGCCAACACTTTGTTAACTTTTGGTGCTAATCGATCAGTAAACACAGTAGAAAAAGACCAGTTTCAAGATTGGATGAGATAGAAAAGTTCGCTTGTAAGACCTGGCAGAGATAGGGGTTATTGCGATTGTCATATGGAAGGAGATGGGAAAGGCCTTCATCCAGTAGCAGACTTATAATGGCTTACGATGAGGATGATGATGATGATGATGATGATGATATCACTATTATCACTATCATCATTATCATTATTATCAAATATATAAATATAGATAGTGTAGACAGAGAAATCAATGTGTTGATTTCTCTGTCTACACTGCCTGTATTTACATATGTTTTATCCCTGATATCGAGCACTCTTCCATCATAAATAACTCAACCCTCAAAAGCAATAACAATATTATCAAATATATAAATATTACATGTACACATATGTTGAATGAAAACAAATTATTATTTTGTTTACAAACAAGAGTCATGATTGATTTCATAGATATTTTAATGTTTAATCACATCAATCACATGACTTGAGAATGAAAATGGCTTTTGAGTATTTTTAAATTTTTCTGAAGGACAAACTCATACACACACACACATATACATTGTATGATATGAAAAGTCAAATTTCGAGAGGGGAAAGTAAATCACAATATTTCAAACAGAACATTCTCCTCATGAAGATTGAATAACCAAAACCATCAAAGATGGCAAATGGTTGTTTTTTTATATATATATGTGTTTGTGATATAAACTTATATATATATATATATATATATATATATATATATATATATATATATATATATATATATATATATATTGTTCCATCGATAAGTCCGTCACAAACTGATGAATGAAAACATTCATTTTACATGACAAATATTTGTTCTGCAACGTAATCTCATTCCTTGTCAATGCACTTAACCAAATGTTATTATACTGATAAAATTCAAAGAATAAGTGTATTAAGGCATTGGCTTATTGATCCATCCCCATATGTTTATGTTCATGATTTTAAGGTACATTGACTCTTATTTGTGTATATTTGGGAAATACCAAATAATATATGTACAATACATAAGCTGATGTATATTTCCTTTCTGTATATATATATATGCAGAATTTAACACTACCAATAGGTAGAAACTTTCAAGTACACATTAAAAATGTTGAACTGATATGTAATATATTGATATATGAGTTAATGTATACAAAGTATTTGTGTGTACATAGAGAACTTATATGTTTATATATATAAACATCTATCTATCTATAAATACCTTGCCAATATGCTTAAAACATCAAGTATACATTGAGCGTATCGCATACTAACTATGATGTGTGAATGTGAGACATGAAAACTAACAAAATGAAGTAAAAACTAACTGAGAATTGTGCAGAGAGCTATGGAAAGAACATTGCTAAGGATAATACTAAGAGAAAAAGATCAACATGGAGGGTCAACAGAGTGAAGGCTATTAAACAAATAATTAAGTGACAAAAAAAGGAATAAATTATGATATACTTATGGAATCTTCACTACAAATTTGTTTCATGCTTCATTGCAATTGTAAAGTATATATATAAATACATAGAGAGAGAGAGAGAGGCTTATGTGTACTTGGATATAAAAGTATATGTATATGTTCATAGGCAGTTGTGGATATGGGGGGGGTATACAGGGAGATAATCACAAATACCAAGTGGAAAGACAGATGGAAAATACGTTATTTCAGATTGGAGCGTTTTCTTCACTGATGGCTGTTTTGTATCTCCAAAAGTTCTTCCTGAATTTCAACGGAATTTCATGTAAGAGTGAGAAATAGACTATGATCAGGCTAGGAAATTTGAGCGGATCTATGTATAATTATCTCCTCTTAGTTTCCGCTAACTGCCGGCAACCACAAACTTTCTCCAAAAGTTCCCTGTCCGTTCACATGATATCTTCATAATTTCTGATGAACT
>OY735217.1:21940486-22015486 GCA_963457665.1 Thysanoteuthis rhombus
CTTAGATAACAAATCTTCATGAAATCCTCAAAAGAAGAAGAAATCAAGCAAAGAATCACCCTAGAATGGTAGGCCTTTGGCAGAGCAAGCTCAACCTTCAAAAACAAGGATCCCACTAGTCCTAAATAGAAAGGTATACAACCAATACATCCTCCCGATAGTCACCTATGGAGCTGAAACATGGAACCTTACCAAAAGATTGATCTTCAAACTGAGAAGCATGCAACATGCATAGGAAAGGATTATGCTCAACTTCACATGGAGAGATCACAAGACAGCAAAATATATCCAGAAGAAAACAAGAGTCCGAGACATCATAGAATCCATTACAAAACTCAAATGGCAATGGACTGGTCATGTTGCAAGAATGGCAGACAACCAACGGACATCACAATTCACAATATGGATCCCCTGAGATCACATGCACAACCGAGGCCGGTATAGCTCAAGATGGAGAGATGAACTAGAAAAATTCATCAAGTATTGGTTCCGCAACGTCCACAATAGGGAAGTGTGGCAAATCCTAGGGAAGGTCTATTTCCAATGACGGAGGCTAAAAGACTGATGTTGATGATGAATCTGAAATTTATTTTGAGACAAACTGATGAATTCAAAATAAATATATTTCACAAAAGTCATTTTTTTAAGAAACACTTCTTGCTGTATATCTTGCCAAAGACAAGATAACTTGTTTTAGAAAATTGTCAGTCTAATGCTACAGCCAACATGTTTTGCAATTGTGAGTTACTCTTTTTCCTTTACATAAATTCATGTATACATTACATTCATTAGATATTCTGTTATACATATTAGTTAATTTGGATGAAATCAAACCTTTTTTAAACATGAAATGAAGACTTTCTAATTTCATCAGTTCTTTAAAAGAAAAACATGGCACAAGAAACATAACATTAAAATTATACTCACCAACGGACACTTTATATAACCTAAAGAGTAAGGTTAATTTTGCTAATATTTGAAACTGTCAACCAAAACTGTCACCATAATTGTCATCATGTTCCTACAGTTTTTAAGTTGGACTGGCTGGCTGGCTATATGAGTAGGCATCACACACACAAGCCCTACCAAAATATTTACTCCTTATTATATTGAGAAAAAAAAATTAGTGTCAAGTGGAGGGTTCAAATGCGTAGTTATCAGATTCTCTCTCTTAGCCTCATTGATCTATGCCAGAGTAAATCTTGAGCGATATATCTGGAATCAGTTTGGCTGCAGGAGCTGCCAGAAGGACATGTAATTGGGCGTCAAACCACCTGAAGGGAGCTTGACTCCCTAGTTTGGGAAAAGGGTCACCTTCCCTGACCAGATAGTCCAATCTGCCCTGATATTTTACCTGTAGCTGGGAGGGAACATATGATTCATGCCTTTCCCAAGGACATTATTGCAAAGTGAACATAACCAGCCTCAAGCAGAGTTTGAATTCAGGTTGCAGATTACATTGCCCTAGTTGCTACCAACTACACCAATCACACATCCATAAATTCACTATATGAATTCATGCTAAACTGGTCCCTTAGTTTGTGCCTGGCAGTGCTTATAATTATTTTGTGAAAATTCAGACATTTTTAATGATCACTGCTCAACAAAAGGCATTGATCCCCTTTTTCCAATTTTTCAATCAATCACCCTCAACATAGCATACTGCCAAAAAAATTTGGGCACATGACAGTTTCTATTGAGTAACTAACCAGACCTCTTTCATTATTTGTTCGCATTACAATGAGAAAACTATTTATCGGTAAAAGTAATTCTAATCAAAATAAATTGTAGATTTGATAAGTAAACAAAAAAAAACGTCACTGATTTTGTTGATATATCTATGTCTATTCACATCATCAACATTCAATTCATATTTCAGTGTTTATTTACATCACCTCCAGGTTAATATTTTGCACGCATTTAGTACAACATATCTTGTTTTATGAGTTCATTTATTTATGAATTGTCTGAAAACTGTATTGACAGTAATTTTAAATTTGATGCCTTTTCTAAAGAATACGTAAAAGAAATTGATTTGGCATGAAATGAAAGTCTTGCAAATCATCAACTGATATATTGTTTGGTGGTTGATCTATCTAGTTCAGGTATCTAAGTGGGAGTACTTATCTGCCTTATAATAAAAACAAAATCAAACACAAGGAATTTTTCATGTTGGGACTGATACTCCTTTGATCAGAAATAAGTCAGTTCCATCAGCTTTGTCATAGACATCAGGGTATGCCCCTAGCCCTCCCCATGCAATAGGAGAAGAAGCCTTTGAGACAGGGCCCCAGAAACCAGGCTCGTTGTCACTTATGGTGCTGAAACATGGAAACTAACCAAGAGTCAGACCCACAGACTGAGAAACATGCAATGCACGCATGAGAGAATCATGCTCAGCCTCACATTGAGAGATCACAAAACAGCACTGTATATCAGGGAGAAAATAGGAGTCCGAGACATCATTGAATCTATTAAAAAAAACTTAAATGGCAGTGGGCTGGTCATGTTGCAAGAATGGCTGACAACCAATGGACATCATGACTTATAACCTGATCCCCAGAGATCACATGTGAAACTAAGCCCACAAGATGGAGAGATGAACTTGACAAATTCAGAAACGTTTGGCTCCACGATACCCATGATACAGAAATGTGGTGAATCCTAGGGAGGGTCTATGTCCAATGCCGGACGTTAAAAGACTGATGATGATGAAGTTTCCAGCTTTGCCAAAAGGGCTAATAACATGGCTTGATGGTTTGTAAGGTTTCGGGTTCAACGTTTATTAACGGATAAATTTGCCATTTGAATATGCATTCACTTTTGTGCACTTCAATTAAAAAGAGTTCAGATATAATATTTTCTTTCTAAGTTTATCAAAGAATTCATCCACATCTGACCTTTGGAACCTTCCCAAGCAGCCTCTGAGACAGGACCTGCATGTCAGCTATTGACCTCATCCGCACCAGAAATATAACGTCTCCTTGGATCCATGTTCATGAACGACAGCTATATATACATTTGTAGATATGGATACCAATTCAGTCCCATCAGATAAATGCTTCTGAAGTATCATGTGAAATTGTAGCTTTTTCAATGGCTGTTCTGCAGATGCTTAAGAAGATGAAGATCACATAAGATAAATTGCTTAGCAATATTTACCATAAGTGAACAAAGGTTTAATCGCAAACAGTGATACACTTAAAGAGAGATCTAATGCTTTTGTCTTCATTATATCATACTAGGTTACAAATAAGTCCCATTACACACACACACGCATGCACACACACATATACACACACATATTCAGAATACACACATTATTTTTTTCATATCATACTAGGGTTACAAATAAGTGCCATTATAGTCACACATCCACACTCATAAACATATACAAACACATGCTGATATACACAAGTACACACGCATCAACATACATACATGAACATACATACATGAACATATACACACACACAGATGTACACACACACACACACACACACACACACACGTGCAAACACATACACAGGATACATACATTTATATGAATCTGAGGAGTTCACTCATGTTTTATTCATAGCATACTTGGTTACAAATAAGTGCCATTATAGACACACATTCACAAACACATGCCCGTACACACATGTATACTCACATGAATATACACACATGTGCACATGCATGAATATACAAACTCACATGCATACACACACAAATACATTCACATACACGTATGTACACACATTTGAACATAGATACGCGTTAGCACATATGAATATATACAAATATACACACATGAACAAACACACATACATACATGTACGTATACACACACATACATACAAGCACATTCACATGCACATAGGTACACACATTTGAACATCCACAATGCATACACATAAACAAACACATACACATACATATACACACACACACACACATACATACACACACACACACACACACACACACACACACACACACACAAACTCATTGACATACACATATGAACCTACAGAGATGTACACATATGAACCAACACATACACATACATGGACATGCACACACATGCATACACACACAAACGCATGAGCATACTCACATGTATACACAAATGAGCATACACACATGTACACGCATAATAACATACACACATGTACACAAATGAACAAAACACACGCATACATGCACATACACACACATGCACACAAACACACACGCACACATGCACACATACACACACTCAAACACAAATACATAGTAGCACATAGAGAAGTACACACAAGCACATGAATGGAAGCTTTTAAGAATTTGCTTATATGTTTTTTTTTGCAATCAGAGCAAATAAAAAATATATCAAATGAGGTGTAACGTTTATCTGTCAAAAACATTAACAAACTGAAAATGATCTTCGAGATAAATCTCCGAAATTAACTGCAAAATTTGGAATTAAAGTGATACAAAATTACTGAGGGTGAATAAATTCTACTTGACAGCAGATTTAAATTTTGTAAAAATGATAGAAAAGCAAGAAAAAAAAATTTGCAGAATTCTGCACAAAGGTAAACAGCAAAGCAGAAAAGTGAAATTGAAAATGAGCATGAAAATAATCATTGCTTTTAAGAGGATTATCTTCAGGAAAAGGTTACGTAATAGTTTAAAAGCTTTGAATATAAAGAAAGGAAACTTTATACTGAAGAGCTCTGGTTAGTCACTCAATAGAAACCGCCATGCTACCAATGCCTTTTAGTAGCATGTCATGTCGGAGGTGATGAATTAAAGAGTTGGAAACAAGGAGTGAATTAATGGAAGATTTACTTCTCTCGCTTTTTGTTTCGTGATGATCATTAAGAAAGTCTGGATTTAAAAAAAAAAAACAGCATAAATGCTGCCTGACACAAACAAAGTGACCAATTAGGCAGAAACTTACATTGCAAATTGAACCCCCAACTAAAGACATAGGACGTGGGGGGAATTTTCGAAAAGCAAGGATACAGTTTTTTCTAGACGAGATTAGGAATAATGTTTAAAATTTCAGATCTATAGCTCCAATAGTGAAGTCTGTACATGGAATACATACTTGAATACCTTACTAAATACATACATGCATACCCAGCCAGACCATCTTGAAAACTGAAGAAACCTATGTTGACAGTTTTGGTGACGGTTTTGGCCGTCAGTTTTCTAATTCAACAAGAATGGTAAACAGAATTTAAAATGCAAAAATATCAACCATCAAATTGGTCCATCAAATAGTCTTATAATTTATAAGATGACAAGAAAGGATGTCCTATAAAACCAACTTTTTCTCTTGCAAGCAACATCAAATGAACATATCTGCCAATATTTTCCAAATTGCCACCAGAAGCCTTCACGAAATTCAGCCTAAGGGCAGGGGGCGTAACTGGAGATTTGGGAGTCTTGGCTTCTTGATGGCCTCTCCCTTCAACATTTAGTACTGCTGCTCCAAACCTGGGGCAAAGGAAAATTCAATAGGTGAACCACTATTCATGAAGCTTTTGTGAGATTTCCCCCCTCCCCCGTTGGGCGTCTGAGGGGGTATTTAAAATCACCCTCTACCCCTTCCCCAATTTACGCCCCATGCCTACAGGGTGTCGCATGGGGAAACTTCTTGCCATCAACACCAAATTGATATATTATATATTTTTTTTTGATGTGTCAACACATCTTTATCAGATGCTATTCAGTCAGTTTGTCGGGCTTACTCATGTTAAAAACAGAAATAGGAAGGAAAGAAGAGGTGTGATGTCATGAAAATGTATGATTTCATTGAAAGGTGTGATATCATCAAAAAAAAACTTATTACCAACAGCTATTCATGTCACTATAGAAGAAAGGACAAAAATGTCCAAAAAATGCTGAAATGTCCATCAACGATTTCCATTGAAATAATGTTAGTAGCATATAGTTCATATAACAATATTTTACAAGTATGAAAATCAATTGAATTGAAGGAAAACTACTCACTCATCCTCCTTATGCTACTACCCCTGCAAATGGTGGATGCATTCTTGAACTTATATCTCTTATTCAGAGATTTCCACCAAAAGTCTTCATGATATTCAACATAGTATTCTGCCAGCCTTGCTTACACATGTGATATCTGGGGATCCATGTTGTGAGTCATGATATCCATTGGTTGTCTACCATTCTTGCAACATGACCAGCCTACTGCCATTAGTTTTTTAATGGATTCTGTAATGCCTCGGACACCTGTTATTTCCCTGATACATTGTGCTGTCTTGTGATCCCTCTATGTGAGGTTGAGCATGATTCTTTCATGTACATGTTGCATATGTTCTCAGTTAACGGGTCAGTCTCTTGGTTAAGTTCCATGTTTCAGCTCCATAAGTGACTATCTAGAGGATGCATTGGTTGTAGGATTAATGGGATCTTATGTTTTTAAATGTTGAGCTTGCTCTGCCAAAGGCTTGCCATCCTAGTGTAATTTGCCCGAATTAAAATGTCCCGGTAGACCTCTTAAAGAGACTTCCAGAATGCATATATCCCAGCTGTCATAAAAAGAAATCGGGATGTATATGTCCCAGGAGTCTCGGAATGGTTAAACAATTCCGTTTCTGTGATCAATACATGTTTAACTGCAGGGCAGCGTATACTATTTTTATGAAGATTGAAATGTTCACACATGTCATTTTTAGCTCAGTATGAATAAAAATGACTGTTATTGCCTTTTTATGTGAGATTTTATGAGAAAGAATAAGAAAAAAAAGGAAGATGAATTAGAGTGGGTTAACGTAATTCAATAAAATAATAAGCTTTCAGTTTTAGGGAAGAGACCGTGAGAAGGATTTTGAAATTAATGACTTATTACCAATTTCTCTCAGTGTGTATATCGGGAAAAAAGTAGGGTTTCAGTTTTTTTATTGTAGTATAAAACCTCTACATGTTGTATCTAAAAGATAAAAAAGCTGATCGAGCGAGAGAAGAAAGAAACACTAAGTCTCTAGCAAATTAAGGGTAAAAAGAAAAAAGAGAACTTTGAATTCTGATGATGCAAAATTATTCCAATTATATCTCCGACTCTTAGTAAGGAGGGTCAATCAGACTTACATATAGAGCCTATGTAATTGTATGTATAACATATATACATACATATTATATATGTATGCACAAAATATTATATACACATGTATACTTATATGGATGCATATACTCACAAGTATACAACTTGCGTGTATATATATATATATATATATAGATAGATAGATAGATAGATAGATAGATAGATAGATAGATGTGCGTGTGTGTGTATGATAGCATTTTCTCCTGACAGATGCCTGAGCTAGCTGTTGAGGTCTGCCATCTCTTTGAGGGAGAATCTTAACAATATGGTTGATTTGGATAAAAATACCTCAGGTATAAATGCTCCACGGGAGGTAGATACCAGAGTTGGCTGTAGAGTTCTGCAGGAGGTTCTCAACATATAGAATTGTTCTTTATCACCTTTATAAGTCATTTTCATTTTTTATGGATGACCAAAAGTGCTTCTAAAAGACATTGGTACATGGACAGAATACATGCAGACTCAAGTATCATACGTACATTTATGCACACACACAGACTCTCATATTTCATGTGTGTTAGATTGAAGAGACAACTTGGAAAGCCAAAGTTGATGTTACGAATGAGATTTCTCTATTCAATTTATGGTTCATGAGTCAACGCTAACATCTTCAGTAAAATTGTCTCTTCAATCTAATGATGTTAGATGAATTATGGACTATATCCATGAACTTGTCATTTACCTCTATTTTATATACGTGTATGTGAGTGCTTGCACACAGAGACAAATACACAGAATTTAGAGGATATACATACATACATATATATATATGCATATTTCTATATATACATATATATGCATGTATATATATGTATATGTATATATATATATGATCATAGATGCATTATATCACTTTGAAATTTTATTTTAAAGGATCTACAATTATTACAAGGTGGATTTATCATTTGGCCAAGACAACGTCAATAGGATAAACAATTAAAGAAAATGGGGCTGTTGCAGGAATTAAAACTGGGACCGATAAAGTAGCCACTTCAACGTGGCGTTGCTTTTACCGTTGAACATCAGTTACCGATTCAATTCTAGCAGCACCGTAATTTTCTTTAATTGTTTATTCTCTTTACGCTGTCTAAGCCAAATGATACATTCACCACGCAACAACGAGAGATCATTTTGAAGAGAGTTTTGAAGTAATATAACTCATTTATGATTATATATCCATTTCTTAATAATATATATATATATATATATATATATATATATATATATATATATATGTATAATTATATGAATATTTAGATAAAATATACAATGTTTCAATTTATATATCCATTTCTTAATAATATATATATATATATATATATATATATATATGTGTGTATAATTATATGAATATCTAGATAAGATATACAATGTTTCAATTTATATATCCATTTCTTAATAATATATATATATATATATATATATATATATATATATATATATATACATATATATATATGTATAATTATATGAATATTTAGATAAAATATACAATGTTTCAATTTATATATCCATTTCTTAATAATATATATATATATATACATATATATATATATATATATATGTGTATAATTATATGAATATCTAGATAAGATATACAATGTTTCAATTTATATATCCATTTCTTAATAATATATATATATATATATATATATATATATGTATAATTATATGAATATTTAGATAAGATATACAATGTTTCAATTTATAGGATCTTTATCTATCTTTATTGCTCTGTAGATAGATAAGTATTATTAAATACACTGAAACTTGTTATATGTCTGTGAATATATGCCTGTATACAAATTTAAGATTAAACCTACATGATTATATGTAGATCAATGAGGTATTACCTAAAAGTTTTCTGAATTTGAATAGGTTGCTCAATCTATTCATCTGCAATGTCGACTAGTGTTTCCGGTGTCTCACCAGACATTTCCCCAGGAAATAAAGAACTTTATTTTCTATCAACTTTCTTCTCTTTAGAGAAGCCATTTTTGCGCCTCCAGTTTCCAAGACTTTTGGGTAGCATATGGTTGAAAATAAAACTTGTTTAATAGATTACAGAGTTGGAGATAAACTTGGTAAATACCAAATATATTCAGCTTCAGTACTTTCAGTGTACTCTGATTGAGAAACTAGAGATGTCATTAAATTACTGGAGTGCTCATATATATATATATATATATATATATATATATATATATATATATATATATATATAAATATATATACTTCAAATAATCATGAATGTGTTGTATTTGAAATGACTTCCAGCAAATGTATCATTTGGCCAAGACAGTGTAAATAGGATAAACTATTAGAGAAAACAGACTGCTGCAGGGAACGAGTCTACGACCTAGTGGTTGGTACTTTAATGTTGTGTCGCTCTTACCATGTAGCTAAACAGCCCAACAGTAAGTCAAAGGCCCAAATAACTACTTTATATTAAAATTTCTGTTGCATTACATACCCATTTCTTTAAGTACTGCAGAGTATAGTTTTTCAAAATCTTTGACCAATGCTTTCTTATTTACCCAATATAAATGAAAAGATCAATTCTATGGAGAAATAGAGATGATTTCTTTGGTCTCTCACTTCTTACAGTCAAAGACCAAAGTGCTGTAACAATTGTTAACCTCTCAATAAAGATATTTTTTTTTTTGACATAACATCTTAAAATCTGTTCTTTGTTAAACGAAGGAACACTTTGTAAGCCAAACTTCAAGATTGTACTTTTTTTATATCAAGTGAGGTTAAAAGGACCCAATCATTATAGCAATCAGTCATGTGCTACCAATTTTTAGGACAAGTATACTGTATAAAACTGTTCGTTCTCAATACTTCCTGTACAGCAAGTGACAAGTATAGATGCCATAGTGATAATGGCTTCTCTCAGCAGTTTTTGACTCCTGGAAAAAATAATTCTTGTGTGGTGTCAACAGTACCTGCAGCAACTGTTATATTGAAGGAGTTGGCCAAACTTATAAGAAATGCTCAACCAAGACTGTCAACATAGGTTTGTTCAGTTTTTAAGTTGGTCTGGCTGGCTGGCTATGTATGTATCATGTGTACAGGCTGCAACAATGAAGCTAGAGGGTTGAAAATTAAAATATTTACTCCTTATTATGTCTAGAAAAAAAAAGCCTCCTTTGTTTATTTGAAAATTCGTCCACTGAATAGGTTTTAAGTGAGGGTTCATTTTCTATGTAAATTCATGCCAAACTGATCCCTCAATTTGTGTCCACCTTTTTTTCTTTTAATTTTGACTTTCATAATAATCAATACGCAGACAAAATTTCTGAGAAGTAACTCATTTATTGATCAGCCCTTTTTCCAATTCTTTAATTGATCACTCTATCATAGCATGCTGCCAAAAGACATTACGTGACGGTTCCTATTGAGCAACTAACCAGACCTGTTCTGAGAAATAATCAAAGGGAAAAAATTGGCCTAGTCAGGGAAGAAAAAACCGTGTTGATGTCAGAATGAAATACACGGTCAGCCCGGAGCGAAGCTAAGCTAAGCAGTTTATTTCTTGAGATATTTGAGGTACAACAACATCTCAGCGATATCCATCTTCTTTATGAACCTACTGATATCACAAATACTGAGATGACCGCAATGAATGATAAAAAAAACAAATTAACAAGAAAATAGTTCAAGCAGCAAACAGTCTTGTACAAAAAAGTAAACAAACGTAATTTCCTGGCAGCATAAACAATGACTAAAGTAGCTGTTTTGACACTTTATTGCAAAGTAACATTAAAACAAAAGAAAACGGATGAATGTTTCCAAATTTTCCAAGATAAGGTTTTGTTACTATTCAATGATTCTTTTGAACCAGCATTCTCATTTTTGCTGAGGTAGATTCGTGGCTACATCTCTAGAAATGATATAATAAAATCACAAACGTGCAAATATTAGTCCTAAAGAATGAAACAAAATGGAAATCTCTTGAAGCAAAATAAATTTTGTGTATCACTAGAGTATCATACATCATATTATGATGTTTTAATGTTTGGAGTACACTGTTGCCATCAATTTTTGTCACTTCTAGTCATCCATAAATCAACTGCCCCATCACACACAAGTATATTTGAACATGCTTTCATCACCTAGGAATTAAGGAAAGGTGATTTAACAGCCTCTTCACATTCAAACTGAGTTAACAGGTGATAAACTCCAGCTGTAAAAAAGCATATTTTTCATTATATTGTTATTAAAAAGTAAGTAATATCTTTTTCCAAATCCAGTTGAGTAATATAACAGGTTTACTAATTTTTATTAAATCTCATTTCTCCAAAGGCTACTTCATTTCTGGAAGATTTTTAATTCTAATT
Source organism: Thysanoteuthis rhombus (assembly GCA_963457665.1). NCBI lineage: Eukaryota > Metazoa > Mollusca > Cephalopoda > Oegopsida > Thysanoteuthidae > Thysanoteuthis > Thysanoteuthis major. The sequence goes on from OY735217.1 coordinate 21,951,935, forward strand.
TTTAATGAAAGTACCTAACTTTTCCTGTTGGCAGATATCAATCATGGCAAAATTGAAATAATTTTGGATGACAAAAATTGACATAGAAAATGGTCTAAACTTGATTTAAGTATGCAAAATTGATTTTTACTTTTGATGACTTGAAGTTCTGGGTTTGCCTTGGCTTGAATACTCACCATTTGCACCAGTGGCCAGTGTTTTGATTAGTTAAAATACACAATAATCTGATCCATAGATCAGGCCACATATGTATGTATGTATATATATATATAAATATATATATATATATATATATATATATATATATATATATATATATATATGTATATATATATATATATATATATATATATATATATATATGTATATATATTCTAGTAGGCTTTACAGCTTTGAACTCTAAACACAAGGAAAAAAATTTTTTCCAAAATCATTTTTGTGTAACTTCAGACACTTATTTCCTAATATCTGTCCATGTAATTTATGTGATTTTCTTGAGTGTTTTTTATGTTCTATGTTTATTTTGCTATTATGGTACAATGTATAAACTGTCTCTTGTTGAGATTATCAGTTATTTACCATGTAACCGTTTTGGGGATTTTAAAAACGAAACAGTCACACTAACATGGCACCCTAGCAGTATGGATCAAACACCACCACCCTTTCAGCAATGATTTCAATATTTGGCTTATGTCTTATTACATGTAGTTGTTTTTTTTTGTATACATCATTATCATAATGTATTGTATATGGATATTATTTTATACTACATCATTTAATATTTTGAAACACATGGCTTACTTATGTAGATTACTCAAAAATTGTATTTGATGATGACAAATCAATAAATATTAAAACAGACATGAATTGTTGTTCGTGTCACTTCTATTGAATGTTAACCCATGTGAATATCAAATCTGGTGTGTTGATTTTAATCATTGACTGCAAGCAAACCAACTTGTGAGATCATCTTTTAGAGTACTAATTACTCAAAAACTTCTTTGAGTTGATCATGTATATACATGTATATGAATATATATATATATACATGGAAATACACACACACATACATATATATATATATATATATATATATATATATATATATATATATATATATGTATATATATATGCATATATTCATGGGAAATAATGGATTTGCTACACAAACATGTTTATATTTCTACCCAATAAGAAACATAAACATGCTTGCATATTTCACCATACTTGAAGCACTACTTTAACTTAATCTAATAATAAATGTATCAAACACTTTATGAAATAAACCCACCACACATTGCATATTGAATTACTGATTTGGACTATGATATATATATATATAGGAAACCACGGCACAGTAGATCACAGGGTACAGTGAATCATTATGATTTTTTACAAATACGAGTGGACAACCGGATGGCTGCTACTTCCACTCCTTGGATCAACACATCCTCCATCTTATATTATGAAAGACTTGCCTGCTTGAGCATGACTGTACTGTGTGCAAGTTAAAGAACCTAATTTCAAACCAAAAGTAGTATTCAGAGGTACTCTTACTTTCATTAAAGAGTCACAAAACATTGAAAACATATTTTCATGCTCCTTAAGAGACTGTCCGAATCTTAAACAGTCACACAAGTTTCTTTAATCATAAACTGCTACTTTCCGAATAGAAGCATGATCCGACTGTATTGTACTGGCCCTCCAGACACATCTATTTGCCAGATGTTTGTCAACAACACTTGTATAATATTTGTTGTACTAAACGACTCCAGTTCCTTGAAGTGCTTCTAATCAAAATAGAAGAATAAACACCTGGACTGGATTTTCTTCAGCCAAGGCACTAGGATTTTTTTTCCTGTATTTAATGATTAATAGACACCTTCTGCTCAGAAAATGCCTCACAGACACATTAACACACATTGAGATCATTATGATGCAAAAATGTTAAAAACTAAAATTAAAATTTAACATCATCCACCATAAAACATCATAAGCCCTTGATCTTGAAAATGGCTTGTCAACCAGTTAAAAGCACTCAATCTCACAATTATGGATGACATCAACATTTGCAAAATTTTTTTTTTTTTTAAGTTTTTCTCGGACACTTTTAACCAAATCTATATCAAAGAAAAAGTATACATGTATGAAAGTACAGCATTCTAATATGTACATGTATACATATGTGTACCATGAGCTAGTATGATGATATACTTATAGAATACCCACAGCAAATTTGTTTCACACTTCCTCGTGATTATCAAGTGAGTTTTGATAAAAGTCAATATGAGATCTTATAAATACCCTTTTTGGGGGTTATTTTTTTTCACTGACATTCTTGATTTGAATTTTTAAAGTTTATCTAGTACAGATATCAGAAATCTGTCTGGAATGTTATGGTATTTACAATTTTATTAAATGCCAAGTTTATAACTTCAAGATTAGAGAGATACATATATCTGTATTATTATGTAAAATATAATCATTATCTTTGTAAAATATTACTTTAATCAATTGTTTATTTTTTTAGTCAGTAAGATGAAGTATCAACAACTATATCTAAATTCTATCTAAGTTGTTTTGGCGAAGTGACTAAAGAAAAATGAGATGATAATTTGGAGTGAAAACAGTTATTTGGGACTTTGCATAACCAGAGGCTCTTTAGCTCAAAGGTACGAGCAACACTACGTTGATGGAGCTACCCTGTTGGTCGCAGATTTAATTCCTGCAGCAGTCCCATTTTCTTTGATTGCTTATTCTATTTATGTTGTTTAGGCCAAGTGACACATTAACTGTGAGATGACGAGAGGTCATTTCAAATGAGAGTTTTGTAAATAATATAACACAATCAATAATCAGTCAGTTCATACTTGTCCATTTCCTAATTCATAACTGTCATACTGAAAGAAATGAATAAATTGAGTATAAATGAGATGACAATGATGTGACAGCATGCCATGTTGGGGGTGATCAAATAAAAAATTGGAAAAAGGAGTGATCAATAAATCAGCTACTTCTCTTACATTTTGTTATGTAGTGATCACTAAAACAAGGTAAATTTTCAAAAAAGCAAGCATGAACACTACCAGACATGAACAAAGGGGCTAATTTAGCATAAAATTACATTGCAAATTGAACAGCCCACAAGAAATCTATTTAGTGGAGAATTTTGAAAAAACAAACATACTGTTTTTTTTAGACATTATAAGGAGGAAATATATGAATTTTCAGTCTTCTAGCTCTATCGATGCAGCCTGACCTGTGATACACACATACATAGCTATCCAGCCAGACCCACGTGAAAACTGAAAAAATATGTTGACAGTTTTGACAAAAGTTTTGGTTGACGAATTCTAAGGAAGAGAATCTTCTAATAAATAAGAAAGTCTGAAAGAAATATGAGAAACGGAAAAACAGAAAAAATGCTAAAGAGAAAAAATGAACGATGAAAAATAAAATCAGAGAAGGAAAGAATGGTAAATAAAGGAATTAGAAAAAAAGTTGAAAAGAAGGTGAAAAAAAAAGGAGCTGAGATAAAGAAAGAGAAAAAAAATCTATCAGTAGCTACAAGATGTCTCAAAAGTGACTCTCAAATCATTGTAGTCCAACAAATGGCCTGCTTGACCAAACAGCCAACATCTTCTCTCTTTGTTCATCTGTATTCCTGTCTCTGTGTATATTTCCAGGCACTCCTGGCCACATTTTGGAGGCTGTCACCTTGAACAATTGTACACCACTAAGCATTATCTAAAGACTACTTTTCTTTTGTTTTGTTTTTTCTCAAAAAACATGCTTTTTGGGGTCTCTATGGTCAATTTGGACCAACAATGCCCAAATCTAACGTTGGCATTTTTTTAAAGATAATTTTAGATTAAAAGATCTAGTCATTTAGATAATTTTTTAGATAATTACTTTTAGTATCTAAATGGGCTATGGTGATTCATTTAAGCAAAGTATGGATATACAATTTATTTTTTATTTTTCTCTTCAGAATTGTGTCCAATCTCAGTGAAATTGATATCAATCAAGAGTTCAACATCTGAGAAATTTGTTGACACTCAAACTCTAAATATATCCTCATTAATATGTAATGACGACACTAGACACTAACTTTGGAATTGAAGTGAAAAATCACAGCCTGGCAAGGGTTAGGGTTAGCGATTTCTTTTCGAGTGGCTATATCAAGAGCAAAGTTTATGCATCAAAATCAAGAGTTCTTCATGAACTCTGGGCAAGAATCAGAGATTGTTGTGCAAATATCCTACTTGAAATGTTTACCGATGTCGGGAATGCCTGTGTCAATTACTTGCTTGTCTAGAGTGCCGTGAAGAAGTTGGTTAACATGTAAAGGTCTGACGGTGAAGTAATTCTTATTTGGACTTGGCAAAAATTTAAATAACCAAATTCTCAAACGTTTTAGTTTATGAGTTTCAATTTTCAGAAGATTTTTTTTTCTACTTGATTTTAAAAACATTTCAAGATGCGCGTATAGTGACTTTTGAGCAGGCCTGTATTCTGGGGGTAAATATATGTACACAAACGCTCACACTTTAGAATTGACTTATCAGCAAAAGTTAAGTATACAGAAGGTGGCTGATGGAATAGTAATGGTTGTTATCTACGTTAAGAAGAAGTGGTGAACCGACTAAAAGACATGAAATTTTATCCAGTAGAAAATTCAAGCACTAGGTCAAATATTGTGAGACAGAGTGTCGCCTGCTTAGTGGCTAATTTATTTGTGTATCAGCACCTATGGTCAGTGTTTGAGCTAAGTAAAAAAAATAAAGCTAGGATTTACCTGGGTTCAAATACCTACCTTTGGAGCTGATGGAAAATATGAAAATGTGTAAGCCATGAGGCAGTCTCACCATTTTATAGATTGGTATAGGTATGTATATTTTGATTACACATGCACACACACATATATATATATATATATATATATATATATATATATATATATATATATATACATATACATATATATATATATATACATATATATATATATATATATATATATATATATATATATGTATACATATATATATATATATATATATATATATATATATATATATATATATATATATATATATATATATATAAATAAGAAACAAAAAGAACAGATAGACTGAAAAAGCAAAATGGGACTTTGGAGTTGAAATAGTTATTTGGGCCCTTGCATATATATATATATATATATATATATATATATATAATGTACTTAGATTGATCATTCAGTTCATTCTAAGATATTTGGTACTGTTCAAAACTGCACTTATTATAATTTAATCTGTCTTTTTTTCTTCTTATACTTGAATAGTATTCTTGTGTGAGTATATATATATATATATATATATATATATATACACATATATATACTTATGTATATTCTGACAGTAAGGTAAGCATTAGTACAGTAATGGTAGTAGTGTTATAGTGTTATTGAACAGTCATTTGTTACAAAATACAGTCATTCTTTATAGTACTGGTCACAACATATATTTAACAACCTGGTATCTATTCTTTTTAGTACTGTGCCAATTCTCATGACATGAAAGAAAGTGAGTTGAATCGAATTACAAGATCACATTAACTTCTTCAGAATTGGCTTATTGATACTTACGAAGATAAGCTCAGTTTCACACAAGTGTTGGGATATCTCGTAAGGATCAAACCTGTCTCAGGAGTAATGGTCTGTGAGATGAGCAAGGTAACCACTACTCCATGGTAAATTGAGTTATTACATTTTATTGGTGTAAATGATAACCTATCAGTTGTTAATAAATCCAGTCTTGTAATTCGGTATTGTAGAAGTAGTCTTCAAACTTTAACTATTGAGGTTCACAGCCAAGGTGTATCGAATTCCGTAGATATGAATGAAGTTTTTTGTAGACTTTATATACTCCAAGTAGAATTGAAAGCACTCTGTTCTATAATTATATAACGTATTGGTTTTTTTTTCAAATACAGTAGGAAAAGTTCAAAGTGTAAGTAATATAAACAATCATTACTAATTTTTTAAAGAATTCAGAAGAAAATTGAAATCATTGCTGTTCCCTGTAAGATCTGCGATGAGTTAGGAATATGTTGCTATGTGCTGCAGTTATTTCAGAAGACTTGAGCAGATTACCCTAAAGTAAACTGTGGTTAGACATGGGGCCCAATTTGGAGCAATTAAACCAATTGGTTTAAAGCTGGATCTGCCATTGTTATATAGGATAACATTTTTTCCATTACTGTTATTCATATCTTGAACTTAGGAGAGTAGATAATGATCTGGTTTTCTTACAAATACAAGGCAGAGTTATTCCTTTTAGTACCACACCAATTCATAAGCATTAAGATGAATTTTGTTCATCAAAAGGTTAAAAAAAAATAAGTAAGAAAAGAGAAGGAATAAAATGTTTCCCTCAAATGATCAGTCTTACCCGATAATCCCTGAGTGATGCAGACAATTACTAATGTAGTTACCTTTTCAGCCCGTCCCATGCTGGGAAATAAATAACCTATCAAGTGAATCGGGCCCCATCTCAACATTATCTATTTTGATAATTTCTTCTTCTTTTTTTTTGAGGGAGAGGGGCTGTTTTCAAATACACATACATAAGTATTCACATACACTCACAAATCTCAACCTGCAAATATACATAAGTATGCATACATATATATATATACACATGTACACACATCTAATACATATAAATGCAAAGATATACATAAACGCATAGATACTCCAACATGCACACACACACACACTCACACTCACACACGCGTTTCAATATTGTCAATTTGCATAATTTTTTTTTTCTCCACTTGCTCTTGGGTTTTTCGTTATCTCTGCCAAGTTGGAGAGGTATAGGTATTTAGTCATGTTTTTCTGCCTGTCTGTCCACACAATATCTCCAAAAGTTCTCAATGAATTTCACTTTCGGAAGGGTAGGCAATAGGGTGATGAAGAGTTGATTAAATTGAGGTGGATCTCGCAATTTTTTTAATTGAGAGATATTTTTCCATTTTTTTCATACATTTATTCATATGGTCATGCCTTTCAACACTATATCTCCATAAGTTCTCAATGAATTTCGATGAAATGAAGGGTGGACATTAGGCACAAATATACATATATACATGCATACACACACATGCATCTGAAACATGGGCATACAAATAACCATACATTCTCATGTATCGACAGAACTGATTAAAGTTTGGGATAGATTCATGCTCAATTATCTCCCCTACATCATAGGTATAAGTTCACATGACAAGACACGACACCACATAATATTGCCTAAAGTTCATGTCTGTCCATGCAAGATCACCAGAACTTCTCGATGGATTTCAATGACACTTTGTGGTAGGATGGGCAATAGGCCACAGAAGATATGATTCAATTTTGGATTGGATCAATGCACAATTACTCCTCCTAACAATGGCTTTGGCAGAGGTACGCTTCCTTGGTGCTTTCTAGTTTTCTTTATGGTTGTTGTTCTTGTTGTTCAACTCGTTGCAATCCATCCACGTAGAGAAACGGCCAATGAAAATGTCTGAGAGGAAATAAAGAATTCAAAGAAAGGCTTTGAAAGAAAATTTTCAGTGAATGTACAAGTGTTCAAATATAGAAACAGAATATCTTATGACAATTTTTTTTCATGTTTTTGAGCATATATAAATATATATATATATATATATATATATATATATATATATATATATATATATGTATATATATATATATATGTATATATATATATGTATACCCCAACACTTACACACACATATTATATGCAGATATCCATACACATACATATACACAAAAACATATACACCTCTACACAACTATACATAGATACATACTTGCACACACACATGTGTATATGTACCTAAACATAACTAAAGGGCTCTATATGTTTTTTAGCTGAAATATATCCATACACCCACACACTCATATTTATAAACAGATCTCTAAATACACAAATGCAAAAACATATAAGGTAATAGCAATGCTATATGTATATAGATACATACTTAACACACACACATATATATCTATATGTATATATATATATATATATAGACATATACATTGACATATGCATGTATATATACATATATATAAACATATACATAACTAGAAACATCTATATACATAAATTCATACAAGTAAATATTCCTACAAGATTTACAAATACAATAATTTTTTTATTTTTTCATTTTTTGTATTTCATTTATTTATTTTTGTTACTAGGATAGAGTGTTGCTTAATAGACAGAAGATGGCCTGGATATTAATGGGAGAAAACATCTCAAGATGCCAATCTGAAAAGTAAAGAAAATAATAGCCATAAAGAATTGGTCTGGTTAGTCACCTAATAGAAATGGTCACGTTTTTTGGTAGTATGCCCTGTTGGGGATAATCAATGAAAAAAAATTGGAAAAGGGCTGATCAAATGAGTTACTTCCCCCACTCTTTGTTGGGCAGTGATCTCAAAAAAAAGTCTGAATTATCAAATGAACAAGTATGAATGTTAATGGACAAAAAGTAAGAGATCACTGTAGCAGAAACTTACATTGTAAATTGAAAGAAAAAAACCCAAAACAGAAAAACTTTTTTTTTTAGACATCATCATCATCATCATCATCATCAGCCTTTTGGCATCCATCGTTGGATACAGACCTTCCCCAATATTCACCAGACTCCTCTAACAAGGGCGTCCTGGAGCCAATACTTTTTGAACTTGTTTACTTCACCATGCCGTCTTAGATTTTGTCAGCCATGGATTCACATGTAATCTCCATTGCAAGTCATGATGTCTAGCAGTTATCTACCATTCTTGCAACATGACCTGCCCATTGCCATTTGAGTTTTTTCATGGATTCTATATTTCGGACTTACGTTTTTTCTCTTGTATACTTCACTGTCTTGTTATCTCTCCAAGTGAGGTTGAGCATAATTGCACATTGCATGGATCTCAGTTTGAGGAGTAAATGTGTGGTCTGTACACATGAGACATAAAACATAATCAGCCAGACAAGCTTAAAAACTTACAGACTCTCAGTCGACTGTTTCGAATAAGTGTCATGAGAAATATTGACATGTTTATACCAGCATTTTTCAAAATCCACAGGAAACAACATACGACAGGCTGACAAGTGCAAGAGGCATGAAATGTTTACATTCACCTGATACATGTTCTTGTAATTGTTATTCTTTATTGATATATATATATATATATATATATATATATATATGTAATAGTACATAAATCTTTGTACATGCAAATATATATAAATATATACTGATGAATCTATAGACATTCTTATGATGATTATTTCCTTGTATTTGGATGTACTTTTAGATACATGTATAGGTATGAATGCTGATAAATTAAATATATGATCTATATATACCAGAGTAGAAATGGTTTTTAGGAACCAGGTATATGTTAAGGCAGGGTATTGGGAATAAGGTATTCAGTAATGTTTCCATTTGAAGACATTGAACATACAAAAACCTAGAAGTTCGCAAGTAGATATGTGCTGTACTGCATACACTTCTACCAGGGTATAAATATATCTGTGTGGATGCACATATTTTTCCCTAAAATAACTGCAGTCTGATTTTTTCTTCCTTTCCTTTTTTTTGTCTTTTTCTCTTTTTTCCAACCTTTTTTAATTTCTAATTTAGCGTTTTCTTCTATTCTTTTTCTTCCTTACAATCTTTCTTATTGGCAAATTAATTAATTTCTTAACAATCATTTTCCTTTTCTTCTCCTTCTTTTTTTGTTATTAACCCTGTTTGTTTCTTCCTTTTCATTCAGATTATTTTCTCTTTTTTTTGTCTTACTCCTACTGTTGGGGTTGACTTTATTTTACCAAACTGACAACAATGATGTCAAGTTCAGACTTGGACAGTTGAGACTTTTTGTGATAAGGTTATGGAATTTGAATGATGAATAGAAAGATAGTGAAAAGAGAGAGACAGATTCGATTCCAATGTCATCAATCAATGAAAAAAAGAAAGAAAGAGAAAATGAAAAAGAGAGAGAAAGAGATAAATGGAAGGTTATGGGTGCTTGATTGAATTATCTGGGATCACTAACTAGATTTTTAAAATTAGAATTTATTTCTTCTTTCTTTTTCATCTTTACTAGATTTCTTTTTTTCTTTCTTTTAACCATTCTTAGTAGAAACTTGAAATTTTGCACACGCACTCCCTTCAATGAGTAGGAAAAATTGTTTGTTTGTTTTTTTTTTCAATCAGGCTTAGTGGCTGTAGTAGTTGCGTTTTTCTTCCTATGTATGTGTCACAAGTGCAGGTTATATTGATGGAGTCAGAATAGAGTTTAACCTTGAAGCAGCCCGTCTGATTCTTCCAATTATTCTTTTTTGAATCTTCTCTTTCTTTGCCCTCAATTTCCATTTTTCCTTTTTTTTTCATTTATTTATATTTCTTTCCTTTTCTCTTTCTCTCCAGAATACTTAGTACATCTCCACTCGATCAGTACTTATGTAAAACTTGTGTATCAAGTTACCATTTTCTCAATTCTTCTATTACAAATGGTGTCTGGAGAGTACAAATTATTTCTCTGACAGAATTTATGATTGAAATACATAAACTATAACTTTGTTATATTTATTTTCCTGTTTTTTTGTCTAGTATTTATCTATTTTCTTTTTTTCCCCTGTTTCTTCCTCCTCTGATATTTATGTAAATATAGATTATATGTTTGTTAACATTATTTCAAAATAGTATGTCCACCTTGTTTGTAGAAGCATCCAATGTTGAACAGAATATATGGGCTCAGGCATCTATTATATCTCTTTTTAATGAAAGAAATCTGTCCTGAACAATACAACTAACTATCCTGAATTTAGGGCTCTCCAAGTATTGTCACTATGCAAGTATAGTTATGATAGTTCTTATATGTGTGAGGGAGAGTAATAATGGTAGTTGATTCTGTGTAGCAAGAAGTTGGTGTAGTTGCTGAGGACAAAGGAATTTGTCTCCATGTGCTTTGAGTTTACTGCTGTGACATCACAATCAATGTTGAAGGCGACGGAAGTGGCCATCCTGTTTAGATGTAAACATCCGGTAGCCATTTTGTTTCTTTGTTTTGAAAGAGAATGTGCGTGCCAAGTATGAACATGGACGCAGAGATTAAACAGAGTTTGTAATTGTAATAAAGACACACACGAATATTTAGACAAAGAGGTCATTCATTTAATGATTCAATAGATGAGACATTCATAACAATTAAGATCAAGCTGAAAGGAAAATAGATGTTAACATTAGTAAGATAAATCGTGATAGATGAGATTACTTGGTAATTTAGGAGTCAGATTGGATCTGTGATAGAATGGGTATATTGTGTAAGCTTGTAGCTATGTAGAAGAGGAAAATAGAAGATAGAGTTTAAGTGAAGGGTGGAAGTTTGGCAGAAAGTAGTTGTAGTTGCTGTATGTTAATGAAGCGGTGGTAATCAAAATGATTTGAATCCATAAGTCTCTGTTTTGAAGACCAAGGAATAGTTATGAACCCCAGGTTATCAGTGTTATGCCTAACTGCCAAGTTGGTGGCAACTACGACACCTGAATTTAGGATCACTGAGAGCAACTTTGGGGCCATTCTCCTACTCTGGGAAACTCAAGACAGAAAGACTATTTAAGTCAAAAAAATTCATGGGGTTTAACCCATGTGCAGTTCTTGAAGTAAGGAGAATTAGGAGACAGAAGGTAATCGTGACTGTTGTATAGTAAATGCATCATCCTTTCATTCACATGGTGAAGTGAATACACGTTTGAGCTAGAGAATCTGTGATTTGTAGTTGAGCATATAAGATATGTCTCAATGTCTATGAAAATGAAATGGGCAAGGTTCAGAACAGTGATTGATCATGGTGGAAAAAACGGAAAAGTTCAAATCGGCTGGCAAAATAATATCTATCCTTGAGAGAAGGAAAGGAAGAGTGAGTAAGAGAGAGAAGTAACTGACTGAGAAAGTTTGTGCAATGAATGAGTGAACCCATACGTTCAGAGCTTTTATAGATAAAGGAAGTGATATTTTGACATCAGCGGCTGGATTTAAGGTTTTGTATTTAAAGCTCATACATATTTTTGTATTTGATTTTAACTAAAAATAAAGGACAAGCTACACAAATTTAACCTGATTTAAATGGATCTCTAAACTAGATGTTTCATATTGTACATCAATACCTTTATATTTTTCAGACTTAATATTATTTCTAACAGTGGCGATTATTTTTTAGGAGAAAGAATCATAACAAGTATTTAGATCCATATTTGTGCTAGAGAAAGGATGAATTCAGAATATATATGGGAATAATTTTTTGCAAAGATTCAATTAGTGTATTCCAAAATATTCAATGTATTGGAAAAGAAGATTTTTCAACTTGAGGTGCTTTATTTTTGACTAAAGAATGAAAGACAACCGATGGACATCACGTCTCACAATATGGATCCCCCAAGATCACACGAGAAACCAAGGCCGACAGAACACAAGATGGAGAGATGAACTAGACAGATTCGGGAAATACTGGCTCTGCGACGCCCATGATAGAGATCTGTGGCGAATCCTGGGGAAGGTCTATGTCCAACGATGGACGTTAAAAGACTGATGATGATGATCATGATCATGATGATGATGATGATGATCATGATCATGATGATGATCAATATGATGATGATGATGATGATGGTAGAGTTTGCACCATCCTGCAACGCAAGAACATTGTGAGGAGTCAGGAAAGGCATCAAGTTCAAAATGAATCCAAAATTCTTCTTCAACGAAATCTTCCAAGCTAGGTATTTAGCGATCTGCAGTCGGAAAAATCATGAAACAAGATTTGATACCAAAACTATTTAAACCATTTTGCATTAACCAGAAGTCTGGTATGGACATGAACTCATGTGAATCTTTTTGTAAATGTTTTCCAACTGCTACATCATGAAAACAAGAACCAAAAGTTCAATGACGCATCCACAATAAAGTCTAAACACCATTATTGTCAGATCATGTGACCCTGTGTGGAAGATAATTTAAGATAAGAAACATCCCATCAAAGAACACATTTCTATCAAGTTTAAAATAAATTTGAATTAAAAAAAGAGCTTTTGAAAATTCAGACTTTTCATGGATCAGACAAGAGATGACAAAAGTAACTTATTCATTGATTACCCCTTATTCTAATCTTATGATTGATAACACCCTCTATGACATCCTGCTTAAAGATATTGGTTTCTGTTGAATGACTAACGAGGCCTGTTTTTTTTGTTTCAAAATGAATTTGTGTTGATTTTGTTTTGTTCAAATTATTTGATAAGTCGATAGAATTCTTTGAATCAGAGAGATGGAAAATATATAAACTTCAAACAACCATACTGTAAAATCATTTTTTTAGACATATGACTTCATGCGTAGGAGGTATTGATTTGTAACCTTGGCCTCCAACCACCTTCATCACACCGTATCTTCCGATATCCCCTTATTGCTCCCTTGCCTTCCAGCACCTTCAAAGGGGGTCGGTAGCACCCACTTTTGGAATCACTGGTGTAAATGAATCTATCTCATGAATGTTACCAGAAAAAGTATTAACATTGCTTTTTAATCTGTCACTTGAAGTGGAGAAAATGATTGAATTGCAAATAAATTTTTTTGTTTATGTTTCTAAATAACTCTTTAAAGATATCGTTTGATTAATTTCTTTTTTCTTTCTCTAAATAAAGAAACAAACTGATATTTTTCTTTCTTCATTTAAGATTTTTTTTTCAAATATCCAAGAAGCAGGCTTTATCAATAATGACTATTCAAGCTTTGTTACTTTGATCACCAGTTAAAAGTGATATATCCCCGATTTCTGACATAATAATCCAGAAATGTTTCCTTTGTAAAGATCTTTGGTTCTCTTGATCCACAGGGATCTATTATATGAGGTCATTTTCAATTGCCATTATGACAGATCAAAGCAAAGTATTGACAGATCGATGAAATAAAATTTCTGACTCTTTTCTCCCATTCGCAGCAACAAGAGAGGAAAATGAAAAATATCTCTAAAAAAAAAGCAACAGATACAATTTTTAAAAAAATAAATCTATCTTTTGAAGGCCCTCCAACCATGGAGACTTTTAGCATAATAAGGGTCCGAGAACATTTTAATGTTGTATCTTCACAGATATTTATTTGTTTGTTAATCTTTTTATCAAGTTAGAAAGAAAAATAGATAACAAAACAGACTGGAAGAAAGTTATCAAGGCAAATCAGATTAAAGCTCAAACAATTTTTTTTTATCCTTTCCTATTTTTTTTTTTTTTATAAATTAAATTCGAAACACACAAAGCACGAAATTTCAGATTAAACCAAAAAGAAAGAGAATAAAGGATAGGAAAAAACATGTTAAAAAAAAAAAAAAGAAATTCTTGTCGTGCTCAATAAAATGGGAACATTCTAGATTTAGATTAGCGACCCAGACATCTTGTGATGTTAGAATTTTGTTGTTTACAGTTCTGGTCTCAAAGGCAGCTTAATACCACGCACACTATGGGCACTTCTCTCCTGGTTGAATCAAAAGTTTTCAGACTTGAAATCTGTCATCGTACATGTTCTGTCCTTATGGTTGTGTTTTGAAGTTTTGCATAAATTCATTGTGTTCTTTAACACTATTCTACTCAAGTTTGCACACAAAAAGATTCAGTTGCCATTTTATTCAATTACCCCCAAAATTTCAATTCGATATGTTGCTTGATTTTTAACTTGGCCACTTTTATGACACATCAGAAAAATGTGTCTTGTTGAGTGATGCGTTACAGTGCACCGAAGACACAAGCGGGTTGAAACTTTCAGGGGTTGTTTATGCTCACCAATTGATCAATATATACCATGTAGTTCATGCCTGTGCACTATTGTTCAACCTTTCATAATCTCAGTTTCATTATTTGATAGCCAAATCTCATACTTTCATTCCAGATAAAGGTATCTGGGTACAGGGTCAGCCTTAGGAGCTGTGGTGCCCAATTAGAAAGATTTTTTGTGGGGCCTCTGGTTAACAGTCAAGGTTAAGGTTTGTACTATAGACTTTATACCTCTATGGTACAATGGGAAGTAATTAAACTGTTTGCTTAAAAATTTCAGAGAAATAAGTTTTCGTTCTGTTATATAATTAATTAAGATATTATTTAATTTAAGCACAGTAAAAAAAAAAAATCAAAATATTAACAGTGTAAACAAACATTGTTGTATCTTTCAGAATTCAAAAGAAAATTAAAATTGTTGTTCAGTGTAAAATCTGCAATGTCAAGTTAAGTGTACGTGGCAATATATTGTTGAGTGTGTTTAATAAGACCAGAATATACTCTAGTACGCCAATAGGGGCTCAGTTGAGGGCCATTGGTACCAGTTGGCTTGAAGTTGGCCCTGTCTGCATAAATACACCAAATAACCCACCAGGAGATACAAATACAGAGCGTTCATTCATGTCTTGACTTCACAAACAAAGATTTAGGAGTGTTTTCTACATTTGTAGCAGGCCCTCTGGTGGTCAGTGAGGCCCACATAGGAAAGGCAAGGTTTAGAATATTTGGTAACCTGAAGGTAAGCTCTTATTTCTTAATACCATGTTCTCTTCAGTACTTTTTCTATGATTTATCATGAAAAGAGAGGTTGCCTGGTAGACCTTGTCTTACTATGTTACTCAGCCTGGAACCTCTGTTGTCCATTGGCAGTAGTCGATTCCACCGAAACGGTACCTTGTATTTCTTCAGAGGTGCCCCAAGATCCTCATCAGCAAAGAACTAGTTCTTCAAAAAAGAGCGTCTCTGAAAGACAATACTGTGAGTCAGTCTTTGTAGTATAGCCTCAATGCTTGTGACCCTGGCAATATATATATACATTCATATATATAATCATAGACTTTATAATTTAGCTGAAAAAGAATTATAGTTTAGAGATTTGGTAATTTTTTTTATACAAACAGTCCTTCAAATCATCTTACGATGTCATGTTGTGCAAGTCAGTTACTTTCTGATCCCTGTTAATGTACAGAGAATATTAAATTTTGTCATTGTTTTTTTTTTAATTTGGACTTTAATCTTGGGTGTTAAATATTATTGTGGGGATCATCAGCTGTTTTGCCATGTACCTGTTTCAGGGATTTGAAAAAGTACTATGATCTATAGAAATGTGGTTTCAGAGCAAACTAAATTGACTGTATTTACAAAGTAAAATATCAATAGAATGATTTAAAGGGTTGTTAGGTTTTACACTTAGTAATGATTACTGCTAATATTTGAGGCTTGATTAAGTAAATATAAAAATCCTGGTTTTTCTTTCATGTGCCATCTTGGAGATCATTTTGAGTCTTCATTCTGGTCAAGACCAGGACTTTATACCAACAAGATTTTATGACCACACCTCTAGACAGGATGCAAGTCCACTAAAGGGACTCCATTACTCTAATTACAGCTTAATTAGCGACTACATGCACAGGGAAATTAGTCCAAATAAAGAGTTTTCCACGTCTCTCATCATACTGGGAATCGAACCCAGGACTTTCTGTGAGGCAGTCATGCTAATCACGGCACTATTTGAGTGGACAAGAGTACTGTGCAATTGATATGTTTTTTAATTGGTTGAAACTATCTGCTTTCCTTAGGATTTAATTCTCTTGGTAATGATATCCGGGTAACATCTATTTCCCTTGCTAGTTTCCACACAAAACCTATCCAACAAACATTGTCGAGCAAGGTGGCTTTAAGCTTAAAAAAAAACAAGAAAGAAATCAATTTTTTTCCATTGACAACCTCTAGTAGCAATAAAAAAAAAACTTATAGCAGCTATTCCTCTAAGTATTGAGAATGGTCTTAAAAAAAAAAGTCACCAGAGATAAGACATTATCTTAAATTTCAGATGATTGATGAAAAAAAAAAAAAATTCTGGCATTAAGTGATAAAACCTAATGAACAATTGTTTATTTTCTGAACAACTTTGGTGCAAAAAAATAACTGAAATAAAAGAAAAACTGGAAATGAATTTAAGACTACTTTTATGGGAGAACAAATGTAAGAGACAATTAATTTCCAATAGAATTAAGAAATGGAACAAAGTCTATTATCATGGCCCAGCAGTGAACAAAACAATTAAAGATAGCTTTTTTTAAATCCTCTTATTTTTATTCTTTAATCTGTATAGTCTAATATCACCTCCTGAGATGTTCACCCATTGCCAGGGCTGTATCATCAATTAAGCGCAATGTGCAGAGTGCCAAGGGCCCACAAAAAATTTGGGGTCTACAAAAAATATCAGGTCTATGGAAAATTTGGGATCAACAGAACATTTTTGGCCTGCTAAAAATATGTTTCAAATCATGTACAAAATTTAAAGATCATAAGATTATTATATATATACATTTTGAAACATTAGCTGGACCCAAATTTCATCAGCGCATAAGGCCTCCCATAGTCTTAACCCATCGGGACTAAAATATGTTTCAAGGCGCAAAAACATGGATCTTTTTTTTCATTTACATCAAATTGAAAAATGGAGTTTTTTCAAGGGTTTCTTTGGTGGAGGTTATCTGATAAACTATTTGGAATTAGATTAAATGGGATATTCAGGACATAATTGAAAACTTCCATCCATTATTGATTTTTACTAGTATTTCTTTCATCCTCATTTAAGGTGCAAATCAAATCAACCTCTTGGATTGTCATTCTATAGCCATTAGTAAACAGCACAAATTGAAAATAAAGAATTAACTCCAAGTGTTAGCCATACTTGAATTTCTTCTCCTTCGGGAAGTCTGTCTATACATGACAGCTGCTCCACCATTTGAGCAACAGGAGCCAATGGTTGCAGAAGATGAAATCTAGCCATATAAACTGATTCCTTATTATCGCCCATCACTCGGCAAAGATATATTTGATGTTATTATTTTCAGGTGCCTTTTGCAGTCTTTTAGGGAACTGATATTTTTTTCAGTCAGTCAATTTTATACAGACCAGAATAAATATTCATCTGAAGGTAGAATATCAGCTCAATATGGTAGAGGGGCAGAAAATCCCTAGCCAGGCTGTAACATTTTTACCTGGTCACTCAAGAAACACACAATCTAGTTTCATCTTAACAAACTGGAGACCGGCACTACAGATGGGATTTTTGGCTAATTCCTGCAGAATACTTAAATGGGGCTTTTGTCCCCCAATAAGAGAAGATGGGTCTAAATCAGGTATTTATTGAATCATACCTTACTTGAAAATCGTTACCATCATGAAACCTTTGATCACATCAACCTCACATGGAGAGCCCATAAGACAGCACAGTACATCCAGGAAAAGACAAGAGTCAGGGACATCATAGAATCCATTAAAAATCTCCAATGGCAGTGGGCTGGCCATGTTGCATGAATGGCAGACAACCGATGGACATCGCGACTCACGACATGGATCCACCGAGATCACTTGTGCAACTGAGGCCGGCAGAGAATTAGATAGAGAGACAAGCTAGACAAATTCAGAAAGTACTGGCTCCGCAATGCCCATGATAGAGAATTGTGGCAAATCCTGGGGAAGGTCTATATCCAACAATGGACGTTAAGAGGCTAATGATGATGATGAATCTAAATATCTGGAGTTATTTCACAAGAGTGTTAAGTAGAATGTTGAATGTTAATGGAATAGACACAATTCAAAGGAATTGTGTCTATTCCATTTACATTCAAGAATATTATTTACATTCAAGTGACAATAAACAGTAGGTTAATATATAAATATACACATTATGCATCAAACGTGGTTTTAGAGTTGAATAGATTGCCAGTATTTACAAAGTAAAATATCAGCAGTGTTCTCCCTCAGTCAGGGCCAACGAAAAAGAGCCACTGTTTTCCCTCAGTCAGGGCAAACGCCAAGTTATCATAGTTGTCCCTCGGTCAGGGTCAAAATCAAGGTATTCAGTACCCCAGGCCAGCCAGGATATTCAGCATCCTAGCTAAGCCTTACAGTGTGTGCACCCTAGTTAGATATTCAACCTCCAGATAAGCATTTATTATAATAAGATAGATAGATAAAAATCAGATTATTATTGTCAATGTGAGTGCAAAGGCTGACACCCATAATATCATTTCTCTTTTAGAATTTCCCCAAACCAATAAGATGTATAATGCACACACATATATATATATATATATATTTATATATATATATATATATATATATATATATATATATATATATATATATATATTTATTAACCTATTGCTTCTTGTCACAGAAGGAATTGTGTCTATTTCATTTACATTCAAAGTGCTATTTAATACTTTATTCATTCTCCTTCTGGTCATTCTTGAAGCTTAACTGATTCACAACTGACACAACACATGTCTTGTTTCTATGAAAACCTTTTGAATACAAAGTAAGTGCACGGTTCAGCATTATATTGTAAATTGAACTCCTCTCAAGAAATTTAAATTTTTGATAAATAATTTTCAAAAGTCAATATGCTAAAAACCTGCTCTGGGATCCTATTAGTAACCACAAAAAATTTGGTGGACATAGCTCAAGCCATCCTTCAGTTATGTGAACACAGACGGACAGATAGACATTTGGTGAATTGTAGTAAGATGGAATACTATGCCCATTCTCTTAACAAATTCTGAATGTTTTCTGTTGATCGTTGCTTTCAGTTCGTTTATCTTATTCATTATTATTCTATCATTATTATCATTATTATTATTATTACAAATACAAAATTCGTATAAACATATTCAAATTTACATGAATGCAAACAACTAGAATTCAACACAGTTCATAGATTACTCTCTTGAAAATCTCATTGGACAGATTTCAGAAATGACCTTGCAAGCTCATGCTCTTTCCATTATTTGTAAACTTATCTAAAATGTTTTCAAAACTCTGAATACTATTGCTATTTTTGATATGACTAGACAACTTATTCCAAAAATAAATAATTCTCTTAGGAAAAAAAAAATCTAGTTGTTAAGTAGATTTAGTTTTGGAAATCTGTCTGGTCAATAGATTTCCAGTTCGAGGAGAGTACCATATTTAGAGTGCCATATTTAGAAATTCCAATAATTATTTTGAATGTCACAAGTAAGTACCCCCTTATTCTTTTCTAGCAAAGTTGTTGAATCTAAAGACTCCCATCTTTCTTTATAACTATTTATTGGGAGTATATCAAAGGATTCTCTTCTAATTGAATGAAATACAATCAAAATTCAAAGAATTATCTAGACTAGCATCCTTTTCTTTGTGGTGTGATCAGAACATTTTGGCCTTCATCCATCTTGGTATTATCTAGAGTTCTAAGACGAAGTATCATTACTATTCTGACTGGTATCCTTATCTTTATTGTTTTCATTCCTATATTTTGGTTGATATGTTCTCCGGTTTCCCTCGGTCAGGGCCTACATCAAGGCATTCGGCACCCAAGCCAGCCAGGGTATTCAGCACCCTGGCTCAGCCCTACAATGTGCGCACCTCTCTCCTTCTTCCTGACCCCTCCCAGCTTCACCCCCTCCCCTCCATTCTACATTGTTCTCTGTTCCATGAGTGATCATACTTGACAGACAGAAGTGGATGGAGGATGGGGTGAAGGTGAGGAGTGGGTGCAAGTTCTACCTCACCCTAAAGCATTGTTGCTTCTTGTGATAACCAAGTTTTCTTGTTCTTTCAACGAAACGCTTCCAAGATGGCTATCATCAGTCTTAGCCACTGCTTTCTTTATTACTAAATTTGATCATAGAAACTAATACTGTCAACATAGGTTTCTCCAGCTCTCAAGTTGGTCTGGCTGGCCCAACCTGAGAATCAATTTACCATGAACTTTCAATGTAAATTGAACCCCCTCTTCTAAAAACTAATTATGGGGTGAATTTAGAAGAAACAAAAAAACATTTTCTCTCGACATAATAAAGAGTAAATGTTGAAAATTTCAGCCCTCTAGCTCCATCAGTACAGCCTATATGTGCGTTTCACATGTATAGGCTATTCTGAATTAAATTAGTTTTTGGAAGAGGGGGTTCAATTTACAATGAAAATTCATGATAAATTGATCCTAAGGCTGGGCCTGCTATCTTTTTTTTTTATTCTGAGATTCAGATCACTTCCAAGAAAAATGTGAGGGAAATAACTTATTCATTGATCACCTTTTTTTAACATTGGTGATGTGACAGTTTCTATTGAGTGACTAACCAGACCTGTTTTTCGTTGGATTAAGAAAGTTTTTTTTTTTAGAATTTGCTTGGTGATTCGAGATTCTAGCACCGTAAGCAATCACCAAGTGCACCCAGTGCATAGCAACGGCCCTGCCCTCAGTTATATAGCACACCCAGTAATCTTGAGAGAGAGCTTTGAATACAATCCCTCATCTGTTTAATTTCTTTCCGTTTCTTGTTTTTGTCTCCACACCCATTAGAAATCACAGATCTGAAGACAAGGATTTATTCTACTTATGTTTTGTTTTTTTCTTTCAAAATCATTGCAGTTTGTCAGTTTTCAAAAATACTGGACTCGAGAAAACCTGAAGCAAGAAAAAAAAAAGATATTAATCTGCGGAACAAAACAAAGGATTCCAAAAACTCAGGTCTCCTTGTTATCAACATGAAACGAAGAATAACAAAATTGATTTAACATTTTCCATGCTCCTAACGGAAAAATGAAAGTGATTCTGAACTGCCAAATAAAAATGTTCGATTACAGCCACACCCACTAATGACAAACAACATCAAAGTTCAAAGGAGTCTATACCAATATTCCCTGTAATTTTTTTCCTGGTTCGTGTGGAACCGAGAAGAGTAGAGGTAAAAAAGTGGTGTTTGCAGGGAACACTTTTTTTCACTTTTGAGATGATCACTGACAACTTGCCTGAAACTTATGGAACAAAGATCAATTACTTTTAACAAAAAGTTCAAGATAAAAGAAATGATTCAATCAGTGCATTGATTTTTCTTTATAAAGTATTCATTATTATTTAACTAGAATATACCTATCTGAAATTTATTTATGAAAGGATTGGCACTGAAGAGTCTAAAGCTATTTTAGTAGGTAATTTATTTTTAATAATTCAAGTATGATAATTCAAAGT
Source organism: Thysanoteuthis rhombus (assembly GCA_963457665.1). NCBI lineage: Eukaryota > Metazoa > Mollusca > Cephalopoda > Oegopsida > Thysanoteuthidae > Thysanoteuthis > Thysanoteuthis major. The sequence goes on from OY735217.1 coordinate 21,974,054, forward strand.
TTTTTTGCAAAGCCTCAAATCTCAAGCTGTTTTAATACGTGATAATCAGACATGGAGTTTTAAAACTTTCTATGATGAAATTTCTATTGCTATGTCATATTAGTAACGTAAATCAACCAATGAGATCATCCCATTTGAGGACAAACAAACAAATAGATTAATAAATAAACAGAAAAATTAGCATATAAGATCATTATATAGTTAGATGCTTTATCGTGCATGGCATTGAAATTTTACAGCTTCGAGGGAACACTGGTCTACACTTTAATCTAGATTAAAGAAAAAGTTCAATCATTTTTTTCTGATATGAACTTTTTAATTAGAACAAAATGCCCTCAGCTGAAAGAGAGGAAGACCTGCAAAGATTAGAGGTCAGTAAGGGTTAAAGTCTCATTAAATGAATGTGCAGCATTTAAAACCCGATTATGGAGATAAAACGTTTTTTCATTCCTGTGTACATGTATGTGCATATTGTCAATGTGCCTTAGATGAGTGTTCATATATGATCTATGCGTGTGTTTTTATATAGAAGCATGAATGTGCATGTCTCCTTTCTCCTAATTTTTTAGATTAGGCTTTTTTCTCTGTTATCATTTTATTACTAAATCCATCTTATTATTATTGCTTTTCATCACATCTGGATCGATACACTTTTCATTGTTGCCATTATTCTATTACTAGTTTTACTACATCTTATTATAATTGCTTTTATCACAACACTCTGGGTCTATACACTCTTTATTAGTATTGTTATTTACCTCTGTCAACAAACTTGAAAAGAGGCATATTCATTCGGTCACGTCTGTTCATATCTGTCAACACAATATCTCCAAAAGCACTGAATGAATTTCAATTGAACTGTGAGGATGATGGGCAAAGGTGGACAAAAGAGGTGGAAAAATTTGAGGGCGGATCCAGGACTTCTTTTTTGATTGAGAGATATTTTTCTGGTTCTGGGTATTTTTTTTTCAATCACAATTATGTATATCCTTGTGACAGTTCACACAACATCTAAAAAAGTTACCAATGTAGAGAGGACCGTACGCTATCTGAGAATTGATTGAATTTTGGAGTGGATCCATGCATATTTGTTCCCTCTACAGATAGTTATATCTCTAAACCATATAATACCACTATAATTTGATATCTGTCCATACAATACTTCCAAAAGTTCTCCATGAATTTCTATGGCATTTTGAAGAAAGGTGGACAATAAACTCCAAAAGAACTGATTTAATTTTAGAAGAGATCCTTACACTATTACTTCACTTACATTACAGTTACACATAATATTGCCATTTCTTTTTTCCTGCCCACACAATATTTCTGAAAGTTCTCAATGCATTTCAATTATTTTCTATGGAAGGGTGGAAAATGGACTATGGAAGAACCAATTTGATTTTTTGGCAAATCTATGCACAATTATTTCCCCTTGCAATGGCGTTGACAAAGGTATTTGCACTCTGAGTGATTTCTAATTTTATCACTAATTTTACTCTATCTTATTTGATGTTGCTTTATATTATATCACTTTTTCACTTTTTGTCATAGCTATGTAATCCTGACTTATATCTTAGTCATATGACCAGATTACATACTTTGCCATCATTTAATCACACCCAGCATTGACGTGTCCTTGTGAACTCATCACAATGACTTCCTGTGGTCAAGCCTTGCTGCCAAATATATTGCATTATTTCTTGCCAGATATTTTGCCCATTGTTCAAAGTTACAAACATTCAATTTTTGACATAATCAACGTGCTTGATTCAATGAGTAATACTACACAAGTAGATAGAGACTTATACAATGAATGCTTTTTCAGATCTAAATTAAGCTAGAAACTGTATCAGGCTATGGACTTGATGATCCACCCTCATACATACACACAAATATGTGTGTGTGCTTGTATCATATATGTAAGTATCTGGACTCAGCATATATGAATCATCGTAGCCCAAGCGCACACCAAAACTAATCATCTAAAAGATTATCAAAAATCATCAAGAGGAAATATTCGGAAAAGATCAGGCGTTGTAGGTTTAAAATGACTGTAGAGCCCCCCCAGAACCTCTTTAGTTGGTGCTTAGTGGTGTACTTATGCAAATCAAGGTTGCAGCCCTCAAAATGTGATCAATTTAACTGGACACAGATGAGCAAAGAGAGAAGAATCTGTTGTGCCCACTTAGCTTGTTGGTCAGGCGGGCCATGTGAGTGGCTAAAGTGATTCAACATATATATATATATATATATATATATATATATATATATATATATATATGTTGTTATTTTTTTTATGGTTGAGTGCTTGATATTGGGGATAGATCATATGTGAAAAGGAGTACATAGAAAGTTTAGTTCTTTGCAATGAGCTCGATTTTCCTGCCAGGAGATGGAATCTTCAGACCATCTGACAATTGCACCAGACAGCATGAAACTCAGAGTCACCATGAAGAACTGAATTTCCTATGAACACTAATGTATACACATGTGTGTGTATATATATATATATATATATATATATATATATATATATATATATATATATATATATATATATGCATTATTCATCCATACAGAAGTTCATATGTGGACGTTTATATATGAATCCAAATGAGTGCTTATGCATGCATGTGTGCGTGTCTGTGACCTTTAAAAACATTTCACATTGCTAAGTCTTGCAACTCTTTCATGTCTGAGGCAAAAAAATAGGCATCAGACATGTTTGCTTTTTTTCATTTTCCTTTCTTCCATTTTGTTTAATTATTTTATCAAGGTAGAGGAGTGAAATCAATGTGTAAAAAAGACAACAGAAAAGCCCTGTGAATTTTCACAGTTAAATGAACAACATTTTTAAGGGTCTTAAATCAAAAATACAGTTACGTGTTGGGTGGGGACATGTCTCTTTGGAAATTTTTCCCAACAAATTCATTCATCTTTCTTTTATTCTAATCTTTCTTCCTTTGGCTACCCATCCTTCCTACCTTTCTTTCTTCTTCATTTTCTTTCCTCTCACTTAATTTCTTCGATAATTTAATTTTCTTTTCTTTGATTTTTATATGCTCTCCACTTTTTCTTTTTTTCATTCTTTCTTCCTTGATTTCTTTCTTCCTTACTCTTTTTCTCCATATTCTTCCTGTTTTATCCCTGTTATTTCAATCACCTTTCCATTTCTTCCTTCTTTTCTTTCTTTCTTTCATCTAACTCATTCATTTGCTGCATTTCCTTTCTTTCTTTCTCATATTTTTCTCTATCTTTTCTTTTTTTTCCCATTTTTCTTCTTCCTGTCAATTTTTTCTTTTTTTGTTCCTCTGATCCTATTCGAAACCTATCATTTTCATTTTATATTTTTCTTTCTTTTCTCTCTCTCACTTTCTTTCTCTCTCTCTTGCTCTCTTTCTTAGTGTTTCTCTCATTTTGATTTTTGTTTCCTTTTTCACATTTTCTTTATTTTTTTTTCTCTCTCTTTTTCTCTTTATTTCCTTTCTCATTTTGCCTCCTTTTTCTTTCTTTCTTTTCCTCTTTCCTCCTTTCCTTCTTTCATTTTCCTTCTTTTTCTTCTTTTACATTCTTCCTTTTTCTCTCTCTCTTTGTTTTCCCTTTTACATTTGTTGATTCTTCTCTTCCGTGACTATTTTCCTTTGGCTCTCTTCCATTTGACATGATTTACTGATTCATTTTGAAACAGCCAAAAAAATATCTAGTTTAAAAAGGAAAAACAAATGACTCTAATCCTATAATCCAAAGATATTAAGACTTCTTTCAATTCGATATTCCCCGCCCCCACTTCTTGTGTTTAAAGAGGTGAATGAAGGGCTCTTTGAAGACATTAATCAAAACTGTTTTATTTCAAAGTACAAAATACTAAGACAAACTTTGTGGAAAGAATATTAAGCCAAAATTTAGATAATAGCCTTTTATATTTTTGCAGAAACTATTCATTATTTTGTGATATTTCTGAATCATAATCTCCAGATACTCTGTATAATCTTCTGTGTATCATAGAATTATTTTTGATCATGTCAAGAACTGCAAATATCAGCAATAGTATTTAGAAATTCAAGATAAACATTTATAGACCATACTCTGTTCAAAGTCTTATTTGTTATAATACTGAATAAATAAACTAATACCAACTTTATAGGTATGTAATGAGAAATCTTGACTCAATATTTTTAGACAGGCTATAATAATCATAATGATGGTCAGACTATTTTCCTCATTTATATTTTCATTTATTTACAACATTTTCATGTATTATTTCGGTGTTTCATTTCAGTGCCGAATTGCTCCCCTTTGATTAGGTGACCTGTTTTGGTGATAAGTTTTTTTTTCCCAAAATGGCCTTATTGATGATTGGTTCCCAGATAATATTTGTGTTGATTCTCAGTCAGTTAATTCATCTAACCGAATCAAAGAGAAGGAACTCAGAATTAGCTACAGAAACAAAACACTGATGTATAGGAATATATGTATATGGTTATAAATTACATAATATTATAGAGAAACTATTATCAGAAATGATCTCCTGTCATTACACGGTTAATGTATCACTTGGCATGGACCAGGTAGATAGAATAAACAGCTGGATTAAATGGGAATGCTGCAGGAATTGAACCTGCAATCAGTAGGGTAGCTGCTTCAGTGTAGCGTTGTTCTTACCATTGAGCTGAACAGTTGCCAGTAATACAAAGGCCCAAACAACTAATTTTACTCCAAATTCTCATCTTGTTCATTCTTGGTCTATTCATTTCTCTCAACGCAACAGTTATTGATTAAAAAATAGAAATACATGATCCGACAGAATGATTATAAATTGCATTATATTGTGCACAAAAATCCATTCATATCCACTTCAAGTGATAGTTTTTATACAATATAAAACAATTTATAATCATTCTGTCGGATTATATATATCCATTTCTAAAAGCATATATAAATATATGTATATATGAATTATAAATTGTGTTATATTACATAGAAATACATTAGCAATGATCTCCTGCCATTACACAGTTAATATATCATTTAATTTAGACAACGTAAGTAGAATAAATAATTAAAGAAAATGGGGCTGCTGCGGGAATTGAACTTGCCACTGATAGGGTAGCTGCTTCTATGTAGTGATTTTCTTTATTCCTTTATTTCACTAATGTTGCCTAAATCGAATGATGTATCACATTTTAGAACCAAGAACACTCTGCAAAGGCCCGAGTGTACACAACCAAAGTTTCCACATAAATGATCATATAGACAAGGAAAATAGTCTGACCATATCATTCACAATAAGTCGGGAGAACTTTTGAAGATGAGTTTATCATCATTGATTTTAAGCATCACTTTTCGACAGCATCCACCCCACCAAAATGAAAATTGCAACCTCGAAAAAATGACACCAACTTTGTTATTGAAAAAGTCAAGAACAAGAAATCCTTATATGGTACCCTACAAGACGTGAGTTTCAGAAGAATACTCTCTCTAAATCCCAAAGCTGGAATTGGATTCAACCCCAAAGCCAATACATCCCAATAATTCTAAAAAGAAGGGTATACAACCAATGCATTCTCCCCATAGTCTCTTATGGAGCTGAAAGATGGAACCTAACCAAGAGACGGATCCACAAATTGAGAAGCATGCAACGTGCGTATGAGAGAATTGTGCTCAGCCTCACATGGAGAGACCACATGACAGCACAGTATATCAGGAATAAAACGGGGTTCAAGACATCATAGAGTCTATAAGGAAACTTAAATGGCAATGGGCAGGTCATGTTGCAAGAATGGCAGACAACCGATGGACATCAGTGTGGATCCCTAGGGATCACATGCAAAACCGAGGCTGACAGAATACAAGATACAGAGATGAACAAGAAAGATTCTGAAAATACTGGCTCCGTGACACCCACAAGAAAGAAATGTGGTAGATCCTGGGAAAGGTTTATGTCCAACGACAGGCGCTAAAAGACTGATGATGAAGTTTTGGATATCTATCTATGGGAAAAACTGTGTGCATCTGAGAGTGATGCAGATTGATCCAACAGTTGAACTCAATAACTCTAGGTAACCGCAACTAATCTCACTGTTACTCATATCATTAGGCTTATGTCCCAAAGGATATTGGTTGATATAATTTGGAGCCTTTAAATCCAATGTCAAATGGTCTCTTATTCATTATCATATGTTGTTGATTTTTCCGATGAGGAATCGTCATTATATTTTGATTTATTTGAAGAACAAAATAGGCATTTGAAGAAGGCCTGGAGTACCCAGCCAAAATGTTGTGTCTATAACAACATCTATAACAATCACAAGAACAATAATTCAAGCAACTCAATGCATAGTAATGAAGATACTACCTTGAATAATTCATGGAATATTGACAGTATTTCATCTCGGAACTTCAGATGGCTCAAGGAGGTCTAGAGAGGGCAATTGGCTAAAAACATAATGATAAAAGTAACAAAGATGATGATACTAGTTCTGATAAATCATGGAAAGATGATAATACTTCATCGCAGAACTTCAGACAAACATAAACTTCCATTTCCAAAAAAAAAGGGAAACGGAGAAAAAGACGGAAATTTGGCAATGATTACAAATTAGCAACATCTACCCATAAATCACAAGAAATAGCTGAGCAAAGAAAGCAGCTTATCTATCATAACAGAAAGAAAGGAAATTATAAGTATATTAAAGTACCTGACAAAGAAATTTTTTTTTTTCCCACGTAAAGAAAAACGTCCATGCAAGCAAGGAACTTGAATATATTATTTCCAAATTTGGGTCCATACTTCTCATCTTCAGTTATTTAGGTGAGGATCCAGTAGGAGAGGGAGGTTCTTTTATTCATTTTTTTTTTTTTTCATGATTGAGAAACTAAATATCTATGCCACCGAACAAAACCAGATTTGGAGGAATGAATTGTTTTTACTTGAGAACAATCAAAATCAATTAGATCTATTTATTTTTCACGGTTGAATTATTTAAAACTTCTACCATTTTTTTTTGATTGCTGCAATTGAGATAAAGCATTTTTTGGTCTACTCAATACTGTCAGAAGTTTGGAAAGTGTTATCATTATCTGAAAGTGGTATTATTATTAGAATCCGTATTATTATCTGTTTGGTCTCTCTGCCTAACTGGTTCTCAAGATGAGGGAATATAAGTTCTAATCTCACATGAGGCTTATTCTTTATTTTTGAACTATACTGCTTAGTCAATTAATGTAAAAAGAACCCGAGTTGCAATAAAAAGCAACATAAAAAGATGAAAGATGAAGTTTTCATGAGTCGATGAGAGAGACTGGGCTTCATTAAAGAAATTTCAACAATGTAAGCTTATTACATCAATGATTATTAGGGTAAACAAACAATATGGTATGGAAGTAAAAGCTAATGGAATGTAGCTAAATTTGAATGACTTTCATCGCCTAATCTGTCAGGCTCCCAAGGATAAGGGATGCCAGTTCAAATCTCATTGGTGGATTATCCTTTATTCTAGATCCATTTTGTTCACTTTAATGTCTTAAAATAAATGTAAAAAACGATCAGAGTATTATGATGAGAATAGAATTAAGAAATAATTGGTAATATTCACTAATGTACTGTTTTGCCACATGAGTAAGTTTCTGGGGCTAATATGCCAGGGACTTTATCCTGATGGAAAATGGTCTAGGGTCATTATCATCGTCAAAATTAATATTCTTAGACTTGATGCTTATCCATAAAAAAAATGAATCAACAAAATCAAAAGATAGATAGATAGATGGATAGATTGAAACAGAGAGTGTTCAATTCAATTTGTTTTTAAAATGTCATATTTGTGACTTCTTGATTTGTCAAGTCTTTTTTGTGTTAGGCTGTCATGTTCAGACAGATAGATGGACTTATGGTAAATAATCATCCAAAGATAACAAAATTGTTCTCCATGTTTTCCATACATTAGTCCTACAAAGATCTTCATTTTTTGTTGCTTTTAACGCAATATTTCAGCCAAGATGTTTTTTTGCTTTCCAAATGGTCTTTATAAGTTGCTTTGTGACTTTTTTCCTTGATAAGATCATCTCAGTTACAGAAGTGTATAGAACTGACTGTATATAAAGAAAAAAAAAAAATTTATTTCTATTCACCCTTACTTTTAACTGTGGTAAGGGTATCTCCAAGGGCCGAAAATTGTTCTCCTAAGCAATTAAAATCAATTGATTTACTTATATATCGTTATTTTGGTAAACTAATTCCTGCAGCCTTTTCCTCTTTACAGACTTTATATTCATTACGTCTCTCTTACTTTTAGTGCTTATGCTTATATTGACTTCTACAAAATTAATTAAGTATAATCACAACAATTATGTACATAATAATGGGAATGACCTTGGTAGCAATAGTACTAATATCAGTCATCAACATAATATCATAGCATTACTAATAAAATGTCCTCTTCATAAATACTATAGAACAAGAAGGAACAATTGAAAATAACAATAATAGAATAAATCGTGGAAAACTCAGAAGAAAAAAACTCGTTCTACTTCTCTTCCATGAATGCCCTCCCCAACCACTATTTCATGCCGTCCTTCCATTTTTCATTTCTTTATGACTTGAAGAGTTTGTCTTGAAAATGTCTAATCCAGTGGATGTCATTATTTTGAAAAAAAAAATGTCACAGTTGAGTGATTTTCTCTAGGCTTAAGAGGGAAGACGGGAATTATTGAGGATGTTCTTGTGATGGGATGGGGCTCGAGGATCGATGCAGTGTGAAGCATTTACCCCTCGATACTCATTCATCGCCCTTGGCTAATTTCCAAAGGAAGAATTTAAAGAGGCAGATGATCGAATTTCAGAGGAGGGGCATCAGGGTTTTGAGGGTTCGCCTTTCTCTCTTTTTTTTTCTGTTTTTTTTTGATCTTTTTGTTTTGTTCCAAATTGAACAAATTTTCTTTAAATGTAATGTTTTCTAATTTGCAATCTTCATCTTCCCTGAATCGTCTCTCTTTCATTTTTCTTTGTTTCTCTTCTTTCACTCGATGTTTTTTCTCTTTCTTAGATTCTTATCTTTCTTCTCTCTTTCTTTTTCATCTCTTTTTCTTTCTAGTAAACTGCTCTTTCTCTCTTTCATTTTTCTTTTTGTCTTTTTTTCAGTGTATCTTTCTTCCTTTTTTAGACTTTTTTTCTTTTTTCAGTTAACTTCTCTTTCTTTCTTTCATTTTTCTTTCTCTTCACTATTCTTATTTTCTTTTCTTCATGTCTCATTCCTTATCATTCACCTTTCTTTCTTACTTCTATTCTACTATTCTTTTCTATTCTCTTACTGTCTTCTTTCTTTCTTCCTTTATTTTTCTCTTTCTCACACTATTTTATTTCCCTAATTTTAATTCTTTATCTCTTCTTCTTGTCTTCTTTTTTCTTTTCTTTCTTTTTTCCTTCCTTTCTTTCTCACATTCTTTTCTCTATCTGCATTTTATTCTTCTTTTTCTCTCTTAATCTCTCCTTTGTCTTCTTCTTCTTCTTGCCTTCTTTCTTTTTTTTCTTTCTTTCTTTCTTACTCACACTCTTTTCTCCATCTATGTTCTATTCTTTTTATCCTTTATTTATCTCTTCTCTTATTTTCATTCTCTTTTCATTCAGCTTTGATCTCTCTCTCTCTCTCTCTCTCTCTCTCTCTCTCTCTCCTGCTGGAAAGGTTGACTCGTTACCTGGAGATAGATGTTCAATCCTTGGGTTCGGCAATGTATGAGAGAATCAATGCAGAGCCATCAAAAGCATATGCATATGAGCCAGTAAACAAAGAGGGGCTAGTGACCCCAACCCCCCCCCCATTCAGGCAAAACGCAGCAAATTTTGGGCAAATCAGTGTAATTTGGGCAAAAACGGAAAAATTCCTGGCAAACCAAGCCTTTTACCCCACCTTAGAGAAAGAATTACCCGAATCCTTTGATCAGAATGAAAGAACATGTTCAAATCTTTAGGGAGGATACTGTATGTGACAAAAAGCAAAGGGTGAAACAAATTTATTCCTCTGGATAAAAATAATGGTTCAGGACTCTCTGAAGGTAGCCAGACACATGCAGGGCTGGCTTCAAGGCAATTGGACCAATTGCTCTTAATTGGGCTCTGCACTTGAAAGGGCCTGAGCTAGGGTAATCTACTCTAGACATGCCAAATATACACAGCACTACATTTCAACTTACACTTAACACTAAATCCCAGGTTTTACAAAGAACAGCAATGATTTTTAATTCTATTCTGAATTCTTAAAAAGTGAGTAATGTTCATTTGTATTGTCTATAATTCTAAGATTTGTAACTGTATTTTAATTAAATGGTATGTAATTTGACCATTGAACAGCATAAAAATTTGTTACTTTGAAATCTTTTTGTGCACATTTTGATTGCTTTCTATAATAGAGATATAAAGTCTATAATAAACGTTTTTCACATCTGCAAGATTCTACAGGCTTTGGCCTTGCAACTCCCTACGGCCAGCCCTGCACACACATAGGGAATACCAGAGAGTGAACTAGCTGAAATCAGTTGAAAAAAACAACAAAGATAATGATTCTCATCTGGAAATTCATCATTGAATAATGATAATATCTTTTTGAGTAGAAATTCAAGCAGAGGTTATACCTGTACTAATATTATAGAGAGCAAACAAACAAATGCTGTTTAATTCATTTTTAGCAAATTTTGTAAGTAAAAAAAAAAAAAATAAACAAATTCTGTCTGCCTATCTGTCTGTCACAAAGTAAGATCAGATATGAACAGTAGTATTTTTTAAACAACAAATTTTTAATTTGATTTGATAAAGCCTATGGAATAAGGATTGAATACTAAGTGTAAATTAGTACATATATGTCATTAGTATACTAAAGATCTGGTCAAATTTTTTCATTCGAACCAGGCCTTTATTACTAATTTTACATCAATATTTCTTATTCTGTAGTTTTATAAAACACTGCAGAGGCTTTTTCACTTTTATTCTATGATTATTAGACAAGTGGCATGGATAAAGAAAAGAAATAAAATGAAGAATCATTCTATGTTGGCAAGCTTTCAGTAGGGCAAGCTCAACTTTCAAGAATAAGAAAATTCTGCTGTGCTAAAAAGAAGGGTATGCAACCAATGCACCCTTCTGATAGTCACCTATAGAGCAGAAACATGAAATTCCACCAAAAGATTGACCCTTAAATGGAGAACCGTGCAAAATGCCCATGAGAGAATTATGCTCAACCACACATGGAGAGATCAGAAGACGGCACAATATATTAGAAAAGGGCAGGAGTCTATGATATCGTAGAATCCATTGGAAAATACAAATGGTAATGGGCTGGTCATGTTGCAATAATGTCAGACAACTGCTAGACTCACAATGTGGATCACACACGGAACCAAGGCTGATAAAATATAAGATAGCATGACAACCTAGATAAGTTAATAATGTACTGGTTCTGCGATGCCCATGATAGATAGGTCTGGCAATTCAATGAATTCTATGATGTCTCAGACTCCCGTTTCTTCCCTAATATATTATGCTGTTTTTTGATGATACGCGATGTTTATGAGTGAATCGAGTAGTGCCAAATTAAGCAATTTACAAAAATAGAATAAACTTTTTTTATATCAATATATTTCAAAATTAAGGAAAACAATGCAAAGGACTATTTATGCCATTTTCAAAAAAGCATCATGGTTTTAGCCAAATGTGTATGCAGAAACAAATGTTGAAATTTTGATAAAAAAATACTTGAATGGATAAAGGAATACAGAAACTCACCATCCAAGTCAATAACTGATCAGCCATAGCAACAAAATTTGAAGTAAGGTGTAAATAAATTCTATCAAAGAATAAAAAAAAGTCAGAATTAATACTATTTAGGATATCATTTGTGTTTTCCATGGAAAAATATCTACAATAGAGATAAAAAAAACATCTAGAGACATCTAAATTCTGGAAAATCTTGATGTTATTATTAAACTCATTAGAATAAGATCTAACAAAATTGTTAAAAAAATTTTTTTTTAAAAACTTTCAGAAGAGGTCCAGTGGAGTACTGATGCCAATTTTCAAGTCTGTGGACAAAATGGTATGGCCAGGAGTGATAAAACACATGTGCATAAAGAAGTGTAGAACCCTTTATTGTCTTTGATAGCTATGATTGTTCAGTTGGTACTCCTTTAGTATCAGAGCTCTTTATATCAATAATTTCCATTAAGTCATGAGAATTGATTATTTTATCTCATGAACAGTGATGTATTTCTCATGGATGCAATTGGGTAGATCACCTAGTATAGATGTACACACACACACACACACACACACACACACACAAACACATATATATTATATATATATGTATGTATGTATGTATGTATGTATGTATGTACACATACATATATATATATATATATATATGTATATATGTGTGTGTGTATATATATATATATATATATATATATACATATATATATATGTATATATGTGTGTGTGTATATATATGTATATATAAACATATATATGTACAAATATATATATATATATATATATACATATATATATATACACATATATATATGTGTATATATATATATATATATATATATACATGTATATATATATATATATATACATATATATATATATACATGTACATATATATATATATATATATATATATATATATATATATATACACACTGATGAGTTGCAAGTAGTGGCTGCTTTACTAATTCTTACACAGAATAAGCATGATAAATTACCTAATAGAAAGGTGTACGTCCCAATGGATTAGGGTTTTCCACCTGACAATGAACCAATCTTACACTGTACTAAATCACCAATCACTTAAACAATACAAAACTAAGTTTGTAGACTTTCTGATTCCAAACGCAAACTGATTTTCAAGTGTTAGGACTTTCTTTCAAGACATAAATCTTTCACTCCAACAAACAAAAGTAATGAGAACATTACAGAAAAAGTGAAATTTATTGATCTATATTGTACACCCAAGGCCAGACCTTGGAGTTCCTGGGGCCATGGGCAAGTTGAACTTTTTGAAACCTAAAAAATATAGTATTATATAATTTATTTATGTTTTACAGCAAGGAAAATAAATATATAAAAATAAAAATTCCATTCATATTTGGAGAGTCTTACTGTCTCAGTCATATGGCCAGTAATGGAAATGAGTTTTTGGGACTTGGGGTGTGGTAAGGTTTGGTTTTGGGAACTATATGTACAGCAGTCTCCATTTGTAGACATTGAACATACAAAAAACCTGGATGAGAAATAGGTAAACGGCATAACCTTGCACTCCCAACTACTTCCATATGACAGTCACCCGCCAGCACTTGGCACCATGGGAAACTGCCCATATTGCTGGTACCTAGGGCCAGTCTTGAGTATACCTAAAATATATTTTCAGGAAATCATCATATAAAACTTAGTATACAAATTACAAAATAGACATATTGTAGAGCTGTCAAAAATCATTGTGAATGGCCATAGTTGAGGTACTGTCATCATTTGGTGTTGGAAAGTAATGATGATTAAAAGTGTTTTATAAAAAAAACAACTTATTTTCCAGAATTATGTTTAGCTCCAAAAGGAGGGTGCATAGTATTCTTGATGGAATATAACAGTATTGACAATCTTGCACAAAGTCGTCTTGGATTTTCCAAAAATTTTTAATACGAGTTTTGCGCATCATACAAGTTATGCACAAATAGAAATATTTGTTTGTTTTTTTTTCAAGGAGATTGATGGATGACTCACTGGTGAAGAAAGAAATAGCCTGTTCTGTATTCGGGGCCACACTCAGTTTAGAAAAGCTTGATTTTCTTCCCAGAAGATGGATTTGGTAGGTGGACAGGAGCCATCATCAGGAGTTGCAAATGTCTTCTTGTACTTGCCCCCCAAAAAACAGAAGCATTTTCAACAGCATTTGACAAAGATAATTGGCAAACTTTTTGGAGGAATTAAAAGGCAAAACAGTAAGTGTTTAGAAATTTCTTTTGCTCGTTTACAAATTGGCTGGATTTCATGGAGGCACCAGGCTTGAAATTAATTTAGAAATGATGATAGACCATTGCTGGCAAAATAAGTTTGTTTTATCGTGAGATATCCTTCATAAGCATAGTAATGTTTAATTTAAGTATAGATAGCTACAGAAACCTTTAGTAAATCATTGTGTAGTACATTCTTATTTTTATAAAATCTACGACATCTTAGGAATATAGAAACATTATCCATGTGAAAACTTACTTGTAGAGGTGTAGTGCTGAAAAAAATGTTGCAAAGAAATGCAGGACAGTCTGTTGGGGGGGGGGGGCATTTCAGGAACCCCCTACATATCCTGTGAAATTTTTAAAAATTCAAATCTATTTCAGAGACACTTTGAGGTCATATGAAAAGAGTACTTGGACATATCCTGGCCGATTTTTCTCGTTAGTGAATTGTTTAGATAGATAATGGGGGTAAGCAGAAGATTTTTTCTTTCCGGGAGTAGCAACACATGTCATAGGAGTAGGGTGTTTTACTTCCCTTCCATTGTTGGGCCTGGATTTCTATACCTTGTCCTTGTTCAGTAACGGAAGCCACATCAAGTTGAACCCCTCACTTGCCTGACCTAAACATTCAGCTAAGATGTTGATATATGGTGTTTCTTTGATTTTTCTCAGGCCTAATGAAGAAAGGAAAGGAAAACAACAGCATACTATGTTATAAACATTGCTACCATTAAAGAGAGAACAAATTTCTGTCTACCACCATCCCTTTTGGAGAGTACTCCTGAAGAAGGTTGTAGAATGGATCGGCTTAAATATTGTGCTGATAATGAAGGAGTTCAGTCATCTGAATTACTCTTTGAATTTTAGTAACCCTTCTCAAAACTACAGACAGTATCTTTACAAACAAAAACATTTAATTGATCAGTTCTTTACTGAGATTTACTTGGTCTGGCATAAAACCACCATCATGAGGCATCCAGTAAGTATGAAACTCACAACAGTTGTAACAGTTTGAAAGAGTAGCTTGCTAACAACTGCTGCAAGGTACCCATGCTATAATTGATTTAGCTTATATTTCAATGTTTTATTCACATCATCTTTATAAAATTGTCTACATATATGATAAGTACATAAAATATATATTACATTCTTTTTCATATTTCAATATAAATGCCCGTGCATAGAGTTTTCCAGTTAGGTGAGAATTCTTTGTTAGTATTGAACCTATGGTTATCAAGCTCCTGTGACTGAAAATTTATATCTGGACAATAAACCCTTAAAGATTTAAGCTTGCTACCAAATCCATTATTAATGCTTTTAAAATCATGGGAAGAAAAGGAAATAGACTGATGTCGATAATTAAATATCTTCAGTTACAAGTATTAAAGTATCTATTGGTCTTGAGATCACCAGAGTTCATTCAGTCATCAGAAGAAGGGTAACTCTAAACTAGAAAATAAAAAAGAAACAAAAAAAATGTTGGCTGTGAAAGGTGAATTAGGGGGTGGAGCTATAAGGCAGGTTGCTGGGATGGCAGATGGGTTGGATTTAAGCATGGTACTACAAAAGACTTGATGGATTAGGTATAAGTGAACACAAAAAAGAAATTTTGAAAACATCACCCCAGTCGTAATTTCCTTCATTCCCCCCTACCTGCTGCCTAGATAATGGATTTTCAAGGAGTTTCCCCGGATCTTCCTGAGCCTGCTAATTGCAGGGAAAAGATTTGATTTGTGTCCGGCCACCCACTGGGATTGGTGATGCAACGGATCGGACAGAACAGGGAAATATGCTGATAACCTGATCCAACAATTGGACAAGCTGCAGGGTGTCAAAAGAAGAAGTAAGTGACAAAGCTTACGACCAAATTAGGGTAAGGGTCTTGTTCCGGTATCGGTTCAAGCTGTGAGGTACAATACAGAAATATGGAATAAGGACTGTACTCAGTTATGTGCATTGTCCTCCCTAAATTTTTATCAAGAATGGAAAAAAAAAATACTGAAGTAGAGTGAGAGATATAAATGTCTCAGGAATTTCTTTTTGTGGGGAGAGGAGCTTAATTTTTCACTTTTTTTTCTAGTTTTTTGTAACCCCAAGAATATCTCGGAGGATTGGCAGAATAAAAAAAAACAAAAGAAAGATGAAAATGGAAGAATTTTTTTTTTAATTATGGGATTATTTCAGAAATAAAGAGGTTTCTACAGGGTACTTTTTCGACTCTCCTTTAAACCATTCAGGAAGACATTTTTTTTTCTCTCGTAAAAAAAAAGGCAAGATTATTGAACGGGCACTAAAAAAATGGGAAAAATTAAATTAAAGACTAAAAGGATAAATAAACAAGGCAAAAAATAAAATTTATTACAATCGTTTCTTCAATTTTTCATACTTTTTTCTTAATAACACTTTTGCTTTTTTTCTTTGGATTCATTTTTAACAATCATTTTCTTTTTTTCTGTTATGGTTCAACCCAAATTTTCACAAATTATGGACCCGAAGATCATTACAAATGACATCAGAGTCTTGAAATTTCACTCAAACATTTTTTTTATTTCAGTCTATTATCATTAAATTGTTATTATATTGTCAATTTGAACCCCAAAAAAGGACAACTTTTATTTTGCTATTCCATTCAAACATTGCAATCAAATAGCCTTGTTTTATGTTCTTTGTATCTTTAATTCTTCTTCCATAAAAATTATCAAAAAAAAAAATTTTTGTTATTGCAGCTTTTGTACTATATAACATTAACTACAAGGTTTATGTTTCTTTTGAAGTTAATTAGTTTTAAAAAGTATTTTTTTAAAGTAGAAAAACAGTTTTCTGTACCTTTAAAATATGTTAAATATTTAATACCTTTTTTTTTGTTGAACTTCAGTTCAAACCTAGGATTGGCTTTGTTTTTCTGCTGTTATAAGTACAAGAAAAACAAGAACAATCCCCACCAAATTTATGGGTGTAAAAATTAACATTCCCCTACTGTGATTTGAAATCACGACCAATCGATTGTTAATTGTATCTCTTATCAACAGAACCATTTTGACAAGTCTTATGTATATACCAAAATTTATACTAGAAATACACAAGGGCTTATTTCATTCTGATAAGTATATCTATAACATCAGCATTTTCCTTACATTGATTTGAAATCACAACAAAGTGATAAATCCTACATATTTACAAAATTTTTCTATTGATAGATATTTTTTCATTCTTTTCTTATATGCTTATCTATTCACTTGTATTTGTCCACACAATGTTTTTGAAAGTTTTCAATGAATTTTAGTGACTTTTTGTGAAAGGTTTGGTCAGGGGCCAAAGATGAATTGTTTGATTCTGGGGTCAAATACAGAGATCTTTTTTAAGTTTGAGATTTTTTTTTATATATTCATAATTATTCACTCATTTTGGAGTGTCATTTTTCTCACACAATATCTCCAAAAGTTCTTGGAGAAGTTCAACAACATTTTGGGCTAAGGAAGATTGATTTAGTTTTTGAGGCATAACCAGAGATTTTATTTTTCCAATTGCGAGATATTTTTTCATATATTGAGACAATAGTACAAATGTGAACTTTTGATGATATGTGGTATGGATATATAACTAAGATGGAGGGGAGTTATTTTAGATGGACCCAGCCAAAAATTTTATTACTTCTTTTAGCTAATTTCCTTGAAATTCAGCCAGAACTTTTGGAGATATTATGTGTACAGTCATGAGCATATACATAAATGTATGGGAAAAAAATGGAAAAATATCTCTGAATCAAAAAATGATTGCTGGATCTGCTCCCAAATTTAACCAATTCTTTCTTAGCCAATTGCTACAAAATTTCATTGAAATTTTGTTGCGAACTTTTGGATATAACATGTGGAAAGACAGAAAAATAGACAAACAGAATGATTGACACAACCAAATGCATATACCTTATCATCCTCATTGGCAGAGGTAATCATTCAAATTCTACTTTATGAAATCCATGATATCACAGGTAGGATTAATTAAACAAGTACAGTAAAATATTAATCTCCTGCGTATAAAACAAGAAAGCGCTCAGAGAGCACTTACCTTTGCCCATGCTAGAGTAGCAATTGAGCATGAATCCTTTGTAGCCTAGTGTCTACCTTTCCACAAAATTTAATTGGAATTTATGTAGAGCTTTTAGAGATATCGTGTGGGGAGTCATGAGCATATACATGAAACTTTGTTAATGACGTGTGGTTTGGACGTATAACTATGATGCAGAGGAGGTAATTCTACATGGATCCATTCCAAAATTCAATCAGTCTCCCACTGTAGCCAATTGTCTACCTGCTCACAGAATGTTTGTGAGCTGTCATGAGAGTATGCATTGCTAACAGAATAAGGCTATTATATGTGTTACTAGCTTAATAACTGTTAAAAATGCTAGGATTATTTATAATATTAATGGATAAATTATTGGTACAACACAATCTTCTGACCTCCATTCCCCACCTTCACTTGACTTTGTGATCTTTAAAAGAAGAAGAAATCAAGCAAAGAATCACTCTAGCGTGGTAAGCTTTCCAAAGAGCAAGCTCAACGTTCTTGGACAAGAAAATCCCATTAGTCCTAAAAAAAGGGTATACAACCAATTGGACAGAGACCATTCTCAAGATTTGGCAGGCCTCTCTATCTTGGGCATTGCAGAGCCAATACTTTCTGGATATGTCTAGTTCAGCATATCATCTTATTTTTTCTGGCAACAGTTTTCCATATGATCAATGGGCATCTATGTTATGAGTTGTGATGTCCAGTGGTTGTCTTACATTCTTGCAAAATGACCAGTCCATTGCCATTTCAGTTGTCTGGTAGTTTCTGTGATATCTCTGACCCCTGTTTGTTTTCTAATATAATGTGCTGTCTTGTGATCTTTCCATGTGATGTTGAGCATAATTCTATTCTGTACACATTGCATGATTCTCTATTCAAGGGCCCACATTTTGGTTAGGTTCCATGTTCCAACTCCATACATGACTATCAGAAGAACTGAAACCAACAACGGCTGGAAAGAAAGGAGGATATGTAAAAACAACTTTTAACTGAAATTTAAGACAAATGAATTTTGGCAATACATACCAAGAAAGACATAAGATCTTAAAACTAGATATTTAAAAATCTATTACAGTTTCATCATGACTCAAGGTGTGTCTTATTTACTTAGCACTGCCAAAGAAGTTGCAGGAAGTGTATATATTCACTCATGACTGTATATTTGTCCACACAATATCTCCAAAAGCTCTCAGTGAATACCAAATGATATTAAACCATAGCAAAGTAATAATGCTCTTAAGAGAGTCTTTCTACTCTACTATATATATTGTAATCAATGTTAAAATATCAAGCTGCAATCAATAAAGTGTTTTCGTCAATTTTATCAAGGTATTCTTTTTTTCTTACAAGGAATGCAAGGTAGACGAGCATTTAATAGCATGGAGAATGTGATCAGTGAGTCAAGTTCAAACTCCAGCTGAGACAATTTGCGTACACTTTGCGGTAGTGCCTTTGGGAAAGGCATGTATCCATCTATTCTCCCCTACCAGTACATCATAGGTCAGTGTGTCAGGGTGAGGTCGATCAATCCCCACTGGCCACCATGTCTTACTTTAGGAAAGTCTATGTCCAACAACGGACCTTGAAAGGCTGGATTTTTTAAATTCATTTTATCAAGTTCCAGATAATAATGTTTATAGCGAGTGTCATTAGGTTAGGGCTTCTAAAAGCGTACCCAACTCCTAAATTGCTATATCTACGTGGGTAAGGACATTCACAGACCAGGTGACTCTCAGGTGAGAATCTGTTGGATTACTCATGTCAAATATGTGAGAAGGGCTCTATTTCTTGTCTTCTGTTCAATATCTGTAGATCGTGACATCAGCTTGCAGTTAACAAGTGAACTTGAAAGATCTCGGCGAGTAATCTGTTCACTGACTCATTCTTATCAGAGCGGTTCATACTCATATATTACCAAATGTATGGTGAGATGCGTATGGCACTGGTATCAAAGTGTGTTGGTGGAGGAGCAAGGAAGGGGAAGAGGAAAGACAGTTCCTGACCTCCTAGGTTGGGCTTCCTTTTAAAACAGGCCCTGCCCGGGACTTCTTGTGCAAAGGTCAAAGGTATCTCTTGTCTTTGAAAGTAAGCCAACGAGATTAAGCAGCAGGTGGTTCTGTCTGTATTGAATAACCTGATGAAGAAGACGGAGACGAGTGTATATGAGCATGTATGTCTATGTGTATGCATGTGAGTGCAAGATGAGGTATATGTGTTTACTTGCAGACGTGGTAGTGTGTGTATGTGCATGCATGTCTGCAAAATGGATATGTGTTGATGTGTGAAGAATTGAGTGTGCACAAAAAGGCAACTATTTGTAAATATGCCAATCTGTCAGTGAGTATACATATATATATATATGTATATATATATATATATGTATATATATACATAAATAGATAATGATGATAATGATAATAATGATTTCAGGCGATTAGAGAGAAAGACTCTAAATGTGTTTCATGGTTAATCCATTTTCCAAGAGTGAGTGGTAAGCTATATTTTGCAATAGAATAATGATATCAAAAATTTCCATTCAAACTCAATATTTGAATCAACCCAATCAAATTTTGTTATAATTCAATTCCATGTGTATATTCTTATTATGTCATTATATATATATATATATATATATATATATATATATATATATATATATATATACGTGTGTGTATAAGGAGAAAAAGATATGGATATATAGATATATATAGCATGTATTTATTAATATATTTATGCATATCTCAAAAAATTGTCCATTTGACAAGTTTAAGATATGAAAGACGAAGATGTCTCTGAAAACTATACTCATAGATAATCAGTATTTGATTAATACAAGCAATAGTCTTGGACAATTTTATAATTATTTCAATGTTAATGTAAATCATCCCCAGAACATTAGAAATGGAAGTGACTATCTACTACTGCATAAAAGCAAAGTATAGAAATAGACCATCAGGAACAAATAAAAGAAAGCAAAGTTATAAGTGATGAAACGTCAAAGATGAAGACAGGACTCGAGATATTGCAGTTTTGTTTGTCCTGCTGAAAGATTTCACAGCCATTGTAAAAGACTGTTATCATGAAGAGCTATACCTGGTCTCCTATGATGCTGAGATGGGTAGTATAGGATGAAATACTCTCCACATGGATGACAGGACCCAATGTTTCCCCAGCAGAACATTGACCAAACCATCAAACTACTTTCTCCAGCTTGTTTTCCCTGACTGTTTTGTATCCTACTTCCATAGCTTTTCCTGAATAATGACATGCATGTACCTGCCATCGACCATATTCAGGAGAAAGTGATATATTCGAAAAGGTGACCAACAATGATCATTGTTCTGTGTATCATGACGCATTTCTTCCTTCACCTTGATTGAAACTATCTGCAATTTGGGCCACAGTAGCCTTTGTGTTGGTTTATAATTGGTGAAAAACTCTTGTTCAAGTCTTGGATGTCCAATACCATATTGACTGTTGGCTATTTTTCCTTTCTCAGACCACATGACTAAATGTGAGCATCCCATGCCATTCAGGAAATACTCTGACCTAGTCTTGTTGAGATAACAATTTGGCCCTCATCAAATTTATCTAAATCTTTCTTTTCACCCATAACTGTATTCAACTCATCAAAATAAAGTGAACGATACCAATTTACCAGTTTATGTACCTCTGACCATGACAAGTGCAGTTGCTATGAAACAGTTGCTATCATTCCTGCCGTGTCATGATATTTTGGTTCATCAGTGTATATGTGTATGTATGTGTAACGTGTTTGCTTGTGGGGGTGGGATGAGCTTGTATACTTTCCTCTTGTTCCTCCGATCAGGATTTGAAATGGTAATTTTCCTAGTCACCAGGTGCTTACCCACTTACAAGATTGTTGCAACATGAATTCTCTCCTATTTCCCCAAGGTTTGGGATTGTGCCATATTAAACTTGAAGTTGAGTAAATATCCATGTGCCGCAAAGAGGCAACATACCCCCATAGCTAGCTCGCATCTGCCAAGAAAAGGTCACTCCTGTAAAACCTATGACCTTTGAGTCCTGCTCCGATCTGTGCTACCTTGATAGACCATAGGATACAAACCTTTGGTTCAAAGGGTGTGATAAGCAGACTTCACCTTAAATCTCCATTGCTCAGACGGAGGGTTATTCTGCACCCAGGCCCTACAGTCTATGGTCCCACAGCTTTGGAAATATCTCCCAGAAATCTCTGATGTGAAGCCAAGCCATTCATATAAAAAGCTGGATCAACAAGCTAATCACTACAAAGACCTTATTATTCCCTGAATAATGATCTCTAATTTCCACTGTATATCACTCATTTCTGTGATTAATATTCACCACAGAATTAAATGCACAAACAAGAGAGAAGATTATGCTAAAAAAAATTATTTGTTGGGGAAAACAAATGCATTTTTTTTATCATTTGGCTCTGGACTTATTGATATATCTGTATATTTACTGATTCTATGATCAACTTGTAAAAACTTACTATCTATAGTTTTGAGAAGGGTCATTAACAATCAGACAGTTTTTTGGATGATTGAATTTGTTCTTGATTTTTATGCTGTTGACATTATGTTTCAGCCGATCCATTCTCTGGCCTTCTCCAGTTGTACTATCCAAATGTGATGGTGATGAAACGGAAATTTTCTTGAATGGTATTAACACTATAATATTGGTTTCCGGTGATATTTTTTCTGTTCCTTGTTAGGCCTGAACCTTGTCCCTGTTGAGTAATGGAAGCCACATCGGGTTGAACTTAACATTTTCTCTTATACATTCTGTCAACTGTTAATGTGGGCTGTGGAATGGATCAGGCAGAATGCTGTGTTAACAGCACAAACAACAAGATGGAGATAATCACCTGAAAAATTCTTTGACTGTAAAACGTTGGCAGTTCCCTAAAGTGTACTTGTTTTCAGCACCATTGTTCTTTCTGGTGAGTCAGGTAAAGTAAGCTTCAGTGCCTTCAAAATATAGTATTGTGAGCACTCTATCCCACAAAATTAGTTAAATCCGGCTGAGCTTGTCGTCAGTCATTAGAATTTCCTCTGCCAATTATTTTTTTTTAGTTTAATTACAACAGATAGTATCTAACTGTTAGGTATTCCTGAAAAATCAGACTTCACATCAGGGAATTCTCTTATTTTGACTGATTTTATTGTTTGATTTATTCATTTTCCAATTTTTGAATTTAGAAAGTCTTACTACCTCAGATACATGACAGGCACCCCTCAGCTTTTGGTGCCCTGGGCTACTGCTTGTATTGCCAGTTGCTAAGGCTGACCTTGTGTAAAACTATACAATGATATAAGCTTAAATCAGTTCCACTCAAGCATTCATTTGATTCTCATTCTCCTTCTTATCTCATATTTCTAATGTTTTTGTTTTATAAAATTCTTTTCTTTTTTCCTTGCTTTTTTTTCTCATTCTTTCCGTTAAGACTCTCCTTTCGTTTGTTCACCTCCAAAACCATAAAAAAGAAAAATGTCTTCTCATCAATAATTCGTAACTGGAAACCTTCCATAGAGAATAATGAAGGAAAACAAAAAAAAGAATTCATTCCTGCAGCCTTTATCAACACATTTAATTCATCCTTATTTTTCCTATTCAAATTTTTTCTTTTCCAAAAATCATTTCCTCATTTTTTTTCACTAGTTTTAAATGTTCAGACAAATTCCCATCTGTTTTTTTTTTCGGTAATGGATGTTCTCCTTTGATCTCAGCAGTGAACAGAAAATGTCATTGCCCAAGTCAGTTGGAAAGCTGTTTTAATTTTGATAAATTATATTTCAATGGTAACAAATTTAATTTCTTTATCAACATTTTGCAGGCAAAAAAAAAAGAAGAATTTTTGTTGTGATCTTTCTTTCATTTTATTTTTCTTTCACAATTTTTTTTTCGTTTCATTCTATTCTAATTGTTCAAATGGTTGCTGGATTGACACATTATTTGAGTTGAAAATGTAGGTTTTTTTATATTCAAAATTAAGTGATCAAATTTTCAAAACTTATGATTTTTAGAATTTTATCATGTAAATTGGTGAAAATTTCAAAAAGGTAAAAATTATTTTTTGTTCAAGAATGAATAAATAATAATAAAAATGTTACATCACTTGAAATGCATAAATGTTCTTTCTTCAGTGCATAATCAGAAAAAATATATTCTTGCAATTTCTAGCTAAATTTAGACCTAAGCAGATCTAATTTTGGAAAACAAAACCTTCCATTGTTACTTTTGCAATTCAATTAGTTACTAATAATTGTGATTTTTCATAAACTCTGAATATTGGATGGATAACATTTTTTTTTAAATTGAAAAAGAAATGATTGGTAGAGAGCTACAACAAAATATTGCATAAAAATCCCTTGTTTTGTTTTTTACTAATTGAATGAGTATGACATCAAGAGGGACTTATAAGTATTGTAGCATGATATTTATTATTGAAAGGCATACTAAAGTGGTGCTCATTATAAACATTGAACAACCATAGCCATCAAAGATGGCAAAGTGTTCTATCCTATTTTATATGTGCATGTCTTCATGTATTTGTGTGTTCATGTTCGTGCGTTCTAGCACTCCTGGCCATACTGTTTTGTCTGCAGACTTCAAAATGGGCATTAGAACTCAAGTAAGCCTCTTCTAAAAGTACTTTTATTCTATTTTTGGAAGAAAAGCTTTTTTGATTGTTTTGGGGTCTTTTGGGTTTTTTTACTGACATCTAGATATTTTTTACTCTATTTTTTATGTTTTTTAGTGATGTCATGAATAGAATTTATTCTGACCGTATTTATTCTTCAGGGGAATTTTCTTTGCATGGCTTAAAATTTTGATGCTATGGTTATTCAATTATTGACTGTGATGGCAGGTCCTTGTTTTTGACACTACATTTCTGCTGATATGTTCTTCAACCTTCCTGTATAGTCTGATATTTTCAAATAAAGTAATGTAATGATTCCACAGTTTTCCAGACTATTGTCTTCATTGTTATTTTTAAATGGTTCAGCTGATACATTCTTTGGCCAATTTAACATAAACTGACATTGCAAATTAACCCCCTCCTATAAATCTATTAAGGGCCAGGATTGAAAAAAACCCAGCAATTTTTTAGATATAATGAGGAGTAAATACATATTTCCAGCCCTCTAGCTCCATTGGTGCAACCAGTGCATGTGATAAATACATAGCCTGCCAAAGAGTCTCCCAACCAAACTAATTTGAAAACTGAAGAAATTAAAGTCAACAGTTGATGACAGTCTGGTGACAGTTTTTGTTGATGGTTTCTAATACAATTGCGGTAGGAATTGCATCAAGTGTGTTCAATTGTTTATCTCCTGTTGTACAAAGATGTTCACCTTTTTAGGATCTGAAATCAGACCTGAAATAAACAATTCATTTTCTGCCCATAATTACATCTTATATCATCAGGAGTTTTAAAAGATTTAATTGATGTTTGTGCAGAGGTCGAAAACTACTGATCTCAAAATGGAGGATTGTTTTGATGCTTTGTCCAAACGTTATATGTTCCTTATGGCTAACAAATCAAGAATTATAAAACAAGGAGAATCACGTCACTGTTCACTTGTACAATGTACTCTACCACATGTTCTTACAAAGGGCAGAGGATCAGATTTTCAGAAACAGTCAACCGAAACTGTCAACATAAGTTTATTCAATTTTTAATCTGGTCTGGCTGGCTATCTATGTATGTATGCATCACACATACCAATGGAGATAGAGAGCTGAAAGCTCCTTCTTTCTTTGGAATTCCCTCACTGAAGAGAGGGTTCAATTTGTGATCTAACTTTAAGCTAAATTAGTCCCTTGTTTTGTGTCCAGCAGCATTTATGCATGATTTTTGAAAAATTCAGACTTTTTTTTAGACTTCCCAATACAACACAAGAGAAATAAATTATTCATTCATCCCTCTTTTTTTCAAATTTTTAATTCATCATTAACAACACGGCATGCTGCCAAAAGACATTGATCACATGAAAGTTTCTATTGAGTGACTAACCAGACCTGTCATCATGCTTTAATCCGAAACTGATCACTCATTTTATATCCCCGCTTTTCTTGATTGTTAATCAAATATTCATTACCCCAAGCATATTTTATGGATTTGCCCTTATCCTCTGAGGACTATAGGATCTAGTTGGCTTATCAATGAGGGATCATTTTTATTCTAGGTTATAATCTAAAATTGATCAGTTCCTTTTCATCATCATGATATTTTAATTCAAATTTAGACAGGTTATTCACTCAATAGAAACCGTAGAGGCCATAGTTTTTTTTAGGGGTGATCAATTAAAAATTTTTAAAAAGGCTGGCCAACCAGACCAACTTGGAAACTGAAGAAACCAAAGTCTACAGTAGGTGACAGTTTTGGTTGATGGTTTCACATAAAATTGCAATAGGAATAGCATCTTTTATGTTACAGATGATTAATTTTGAAATTTGGGAAAGGGGTGATCAATGAATTCATTGATTTATACAATGAAGTTATTTCTCTCGCTTCTTGTTGGGCAGTGATCACTAAAAAGGCAGAATTTTCAAAAAAAAAGCAAGCACGAACTAATGACCAATTTAGCATAAACCTACATTTCAGATTATCCCCCCATCCCGCTAAAAATCTACTTGGGAAGGGGTAATTTTCAAAAAACATTTCCTGAAGACGTAATGAGGAGTAGATATTCAAATTTTCAGCCCTCAAGCTCCATTGGTGCTACCTGTCTGCATTATATATCTATGCATAGATAGCCAACCCGCTGGACCAACAGAACTGAAGAAACCTATGTTGACTGTTTTGGTGACAGTTTTGGTTGACTGTTTCTAATATTTAATATACTTGGCTTTATCTAACCCAAGGCGATCTAGGGCCCATGGCCTACCTGCCTTGAAAATCAGCTTTTGAAATTGTGGGTTTTAATTTGATTTGAATACCAACCATTGGCTTTATCATGAAACTGGTAAGTAATATGTACTTACCTCAGACACAAGATAGGTTCTTGCTTTGTTCAAATCTCTTTGAACATTTTTTCATAGACATAGAGGTCAAAAGTCCACAAGTGTAACAGTCAAAATGTAAAATAAAATTTCTGATTAAATAGATGTATGATGGTCTACAGTTTGTCAAAATATTTCTGAAATCAGGCAATTCACTTTGATCTTGGAGGAATAACATAAGAAGTCTCAGAAAAGAAGAAACCAACAATTATTTGGGGAGAAGTCATAATCATTCCAAAAAAATGCTCTGAGCACTGAACTCATTTTTCATATTGCTTTTGTTATTACCACAATGTTTTGGATAATCCATCATACAACTTTCTTCATGAATGCAATCTGTAAGGGAAGTGTGGGGTTTTATTTGGAATATATTTTGAAGAAAAGAGACCCATCTCATTTCTATGAGTGACTATACGTGTGAAGGAGGTTGTAGAAAGGATTTATTCAAACATTGTGATGACAGCAAAAGTGACTGTAGTCTGAAGAAATCTTGTTTTTATCTGAATTTACAAGATGAAGAATCATCATAATTATACACTGATTTATTCAGAGTAGTGTCCTCATCTTGGTTGTATCAGCCATTGGGCTCTTTGGCCTTCTTCTTTGTAATAGCTGGTATCCCTCTGAGAATTTCAAACTGAACTCTTCATTTGATTGACATTGCAAGGATGAGTTAACAAGGAAAAATGGACTGATATGAGATATCCTTCAGCGTTGACAGTGGAATGAGAACAATATTCATCAGTGAATTGAATAAAGGGTTCAGTTCAAAATTTCCAGAAAGTTTCCGGAATGGGAGACACCTGAAGAAGCCTGGAGGATACAACAGTTGGAACCGTGTGACCATAACAATCTGTCTGCGTAAATCAGTGCGTAAAAATGATAATTTCTCATCTTAAAAATTCAGAACAAAATCTTTTGGCAGAAAAGAACATATTTCACTACTTTTATTTGATTTCTATTATTCGTATCAAAGAAGAAAACTCATGGATTTGATATTATGAATGATTTTAAGATACCATGAATATAAGGTGGAAAAAAAACAAAACAATATTATTCCTCATTTTTATTTTCTTTAAAATTCATTTGCAGACTTTCCTAAAGAAGCAGAAAATTCTTAAGGTCTTGCACTCTGAATTTCATGAATTTTTCATTACTTAAAATAATTGGATAAAAATTTGGAAAAAGGATAGTAAAACAAACGATTGAGAAAAGTTTTTGAAAATCCAAGGACAAAGTGACATAATATGAAATAGAATCAGAAGGATTAAGATTTTTCTATCTTTTTTCCTTTAAACCATAGGATGAAGGGTTCTTATGCATTTGGGAAGATATTTTTTCAATGCGAATACTCACCCCAAAGTGTCACTTGTTATTTATTCTAAATACAAAAAATCTAAAGAATTCCTATTTTCAATTTTTAACTTTATTAAAAATTTAGATTAATCTTTAATTTAAAAAAAAAAATGTTTTACTTTTTAAAAAGTTTTACAAATCTGGATTAAATTATGTTTTTAAAAATTCTCATAATATAATACATAAAATGTGCAGAATTTACAAATAAAATTTAATTTTGAAAAATAAATAAAGTGTATATTTTCAATTCCCCACCCAGATATTTTTAAAAGATTTTTCTTTGAAAAATTAAGCAATATGATCTTAGAATAATCCGACTAATTAAAAAAAAAAAAGAAAGAAAATCAGCTCTATTCAAAAGTATTCAAACTTAAAAACATCCAGGGAGATGTGAAGCAAGAAAAAAAATCACATCTTTAATTCCTGGAACAGTTTTTGAAAATCTGAAAATTCAAATAGTAACAGAAAATAATTATGAGAAAGAATGAATCCAAAATGTCTTATCTGATAATTTGTATTTCCATTTTCATTTTGCATAATCAAGGGCTTTTGTCCACTTCCTATAATTTTTTCTTATCGTTTTTTGAGGGTTCTTCTCTTCTCTCAGGATAGTTGTTAGATTTGTCCGCTTGAATCTTTCAAAGAATGAAAGAAAGAGATAAACTTGAAAAAAGGTTTTCAAGGTTTTTATTTAAGGCAAATCAAGTCTGCTTTTTCCTTTGTACTTTGTTTTTGAACGTTTTCATCTTTTTTCTATCTTAATTATTGTTAATTATAGATTTGTTTTATGTTTCTTCTTTCCCTTTTAAGGCTGTTTTCATGATTATCGATTTAATTTTATTTTTATTTTTCAAAACTCTTTCTGTTATTTTGTATTGAGTTTTCTTGATATTTATTGTTTTTTGCTCTTTCTCTAATTTCTTTCTTTCTTCCTTCCTTCCTTCCTTCCTTCCTGTATTCCCTTCTTCCTCCCTTCATTCCTTCCTCTTCTTGTAATCTCTTCTCACTTTCCTTCTTTTCATTCATTTATTTTCTATTTTTTCTAATTTCTTTCTATAATTTTATTCATTCTTAATCACGCGCTACCTTTTTCTTTCCCTCAAATTTTATTTTTTCCTTCTTATTAGTATACAAGGTTTTTATTTTGCGTTCTACCTTTTTTCTTTTTTTCCTAAATTTTCTTTCTTACAATCCTCTTTTTTATTCTTATTTTTCTTTCTTTTATTCTTTCTCCATATTTTTATTTCTTTTTGTTCTTCATTCTTTTTTGTTTATCATTCTTTTGTTTTTCATTCTTTTTTGTTTTCTTCTTCATTCTTATATTCTCTTTCTTTTTCTTTGCCCCCTTTTTCTATCTTTTCTCTATCTCTTCTTCATTATTTCATAGTTCCTTTTCCCCTCTTTCTTCTCCTCACTTCTTCACCTACCTCCATCCTAATTCTTTTTTTCTTTCTTATTATCTGCCTTTTTTTAATTCATTTCCTTCATCGTATTCTTTCTAACTCTTCTCCTTTTTTTTCCTCTGTTCAAATTTCACTATCAATTCTAAACCATTGTTCTTTTTTTCTTTTTTCTTCTTCTTTCTCCCCTTCCTTTCTACTCCATCCCTCATTCAACAAAACAGACCCCAAACAATTTTCTTATCTCACATGACTATTTTCAGAAATCTTTTGACGCTGCAACAACATTACACATTTTCCAGTCCGTCAAACATTTAAGAATTCGCAGCTCCTCACAGCCGTTCTTTTTCAATGAATTTCCAGAAAATCATCTTTCACATTTACAATTCCCAGGAAAAATTCTTACGGCCCAATGAACGCCAGTGGAGGGAGAATGAGTGAGATTAGACCCATAATAACATAAAAACTGAGAGGCTCAAACTAAAACACCCGATACTCACGGACCATTGAGAAAATAATATCCGACTCTCCCAGCATACTCACTGTTCTTGCTTTTATCTTTTTGTTTTCAAATAACAAAACTTACTTTCTTTATTATGATTTGTTGTTGTTTTTTTGGATGCTATTGTTTTTCTTCTTTCATTGTTTCAATCCCTTTTCTTTTTCGTTAACTCTTTTTTCTTTTTCTCTTTTCTCTTTCTTTCGTTCCTCCTTTCTTTGTTTCTTTAATTCCATTTTAACTCTTTCTTTTTGCATTTCTTTCATTTTTTCATCCTTTTTTTCCATATCCTTTTGTCTTTCTTTTTATCTTAATGTCTGTTTGATTTTTTCGCTCTTCACTTTCTTCTTTCATTCTTTCTTTCTTTCCTTCTCTCTCCCTTTCATTTGCTTATTTTTCCTTTCATTCTTTCTTAAATCCTTCACTCCTTCCTTTTCACTCAATTTCAGTCTGTTTTTTTTTTTCTCTCTGCTTTCTTCTTTTGTTCATTCTGTCTTTCTTTCTTTTATTTGCTCATTCTTCCTTTGATTCTTTCTCAAGTCCTTCTCTCCTTCCAACTATTAGAAACCATCAACCAAAGATGTCACATAGATTTCTTCAGTTTTCAAGTGAGTCAGGTTTGCTGGTTTTCTATGTATGTATCATGCACGCAGCCTGCACAAATGGATGTAGAGGGTTGAAAATTTGAACATTATGTCCAGAGAAAACTTTTCTTTTCCATTTTTTGAAAATCCTCCTGAAAATGGTTTTTCAGTGGGGAGTTCAATTTACAATGTAAGTTTGTGCTAACTCAGTCCCCGGGTATATATACGGCAACATTCACATTCTTTTTTCAAAATTCAAATTGGTCCAGTGATCCCAACAAAAGGTGAGAAAAGTAACTTTTCCATTTATCACTCCCATTCTAATCTTTAATTGATCATCCCCAACGCAGCGTGCTGCCAAAAGACATTGGTCATATGATGATGATTTGTACCGAGTAACTAACCAGGTCTGTCCTTTCATTCTTTGAACTCTTTTTTGTTTGTTTGTCCAGACCCAAATGGCAAAAATTCTTCTGTCTACACCAATGGTTTCTAAACTTCAAAAACTCAAGACTTTTAAGACTGTAATCAATGAACTACAATAATAAACAATTTTTGGCCTCTCAAAATCATGTTTATTCTAGATTAAAAACATTTATTTGAATTCTTATACATGGTACGGGTCTAGGCAATTGTTTATTGATAGCTGTATGACAAATGATGTTGTTTTTTGGCAACAAGATTCGAAATGTCAGGTTTAAAGAGAACACCACTGCAGGTATTCATGGACCCCAGTTTTGAAATCACTGGTCTACACCGATCATTGTTGCTCTAACCTAAAACCCTAAGAAAGTCCTAGAGAATTTCTAGTGTAGGGCCTAAATACTGTAGTAAAAACGAGGATGAAAAATAAAAGTTTCAATAATGCAATGACTCATTCCTGCATTTTACGCACATAAGCAATTTCATGTATACATTAATGAATCAGTGTGTGTAAATGAGTATGTGCATGTGTGTGTGTATGTGTGCGTGGGTACGTGTCTTTATATTTTCCTCCTGGAAATATAAACAAAAAATCTAAATTTTATGTTAATACATCGCAAAAACACCGAAAGATAGTTTTGCATAAAAGATTAAAGCAACATAAAAATAAGTAAATCACAGAAGTTTACATTATTCAAACCAGAAAAGTAATAAATATCTTTGTTCTTTTATTTATTTTGAATGAAATGAAAAAAATTCAAAAACCAAAATATTTCAATAATTGAACATATCTTTTAATAAAACATAATTTATTCTTTTCTATCATAATCAAAAAAAAACAAACTATGAAATATGTTTTATCTTGGATTCTTTCATGAAAAAAATCAAAGATAAAGATATTTTGTCTTTTTTTTCTTGAAATTCTATTTTTCTTCTATGTTTCCTTTATGTATCGTTATCTTTGTTGTTCCCTCTTTTGCCTCTCTTTCATTTATTTTGGCCAATTCTGATTGGTTTATAACAATTGTAGATCTCGAGTGGTGTAGTGGGATAAAAATAAATGAGGGAACACTGGCCGGATTGTACCTAGATTTTTTAAATACATTCTTATGCGCAGCAGTATTCAAACTGTGTTCTCCAGGATACCAAGGTTCCATGCAACCTTTCCAGGGGTTCTGTATAGCAAAGTGACATATTCGCAAATATCCTTATAATTCTTATATTTTATGAACGATTCTTCCATGACTTTCTATTTCTTTTCTTTTTGGGATTATTGACATTCAGATAATTCCATAAACAAGGCCAAAATCCAATAGTTATATGTTTATGTGAGTATACATTTGTAGAAGGGAAAGTTGTTTTTTGAAGTGTTTCCTTAGAAAGTGTAATTATTAAAAAGAGTTCCCCAAATAGTTTAAAGACCACTTCATTGGTATATCTTAGGTTTACTTGGATTCAATATTTATAGCTACAGTGTAACCATTTTAGCTAAATCAAAGGTACAAACAAATGAAGAGAATGAGAATTTTTGTAGCATATATAGATAATGTGTAAACACCATTTCACTTTCCAAAACAAATAAAGATAACTTCATTCCCATTTATTCCCATAACACAAAACTATTGAATGAGATTAGCTAAGTGCAAAAATTCAATGTGATCCAATTGATTATCTGCATGGAAAAGGGAATTGCCAAGTTTAGTTTGAAGTTTAAATTCTAACTAAGGTTGTATTTGTTCAATTTGCAATATTTCCCCTGAGAAAAGCATGAATCCACCTCTCCTTGTCAGCAGATGACTTGACAAAAAAGTCTCCCCACTGACATTTCACAATAGCTAACTGAGAAAAATCGTCAGGAATTCTCCCTTACTAGTGACACATGAACCAGTCCTACTGACTTGGAGAGGAGACTGGCACCGCTTAATTATACCAATTGCCCAAGAGAAGAAATGTTTGAGGGACAAACAAACAGACCCAAAAATATATGAAGAATGTTGCATCAATCTTCCAAGTGGGAGAGCCTTTTCCTTGACTTGAAAATCATCAATTGAAATCTTTGCTTTTAAATGACCTTGAACACTGACAGAAAGAAAAATGTTAAACTGTAATGATAGTGAGACCAATTATGAATCTCCAGGGAAGCTCAAAGTTGTTCTTAATGATGGAGAATTATTGACAAGCAACCATGGCCAATAATCCACAAACTTTTTGAGTCCTTTATTGAAACTTTAGGACTTCAAAAGGACTGTATCATATAATCTTAAAGCAATAAGAAAGGTGAAAAAGCTGGGAAAATGGGTCCCGCAGTAACTGAATTAAATGCTCTATGACAGTTTAGAAACCCTCTCCTCTCAGCTGTGTCTAATCTTAGAGAATAAGGATATGAAGTTCTGTAGTTTCCTTCATATTTACCTGACACGTCTCCTACAGATTATCATCTCAGGAAATATTTCAAAATTCATTATCATAATAAAAAGTTCAATTATTGGGTAGCCTTGATTAGTACTTTTTTGAACTTATGACAACTAAGTTTAAAGAATTCCATGAAGATAGCATACTATCATTGTTAGGAAAAGGTTATTGCTTCAAATGGGTTGTATCCTGATTAAATATTTACTGTTTTTGTTGTTTATATCATCCTTCATCTTACAATTCAAAAACGACACTTCAAATGTAACAATCTTATAGAATTCCTGTTGTTATTTTTTTGTAGCGAGCACTGTCAGTCTTCCTTTTCAGAGTTAGAGAGTTGAAGATAAGTCAAATTACATACGGAGTGCTTATCGCTTTAGAAATGGTTAGCAATTGCCAGAATTGTCTAAGAAGGAAAAAAAACATAAATAGAAGATATGGAAACTGAAAAACAAGGAACAAGGCAAGAATAGAGCGATGGAAATGTCAACCAGAGGAGAATGGTAGTAAATAAAAGCAGCATTGAATACCGAGATAACATCTTTGAAATGAGACGAGAATTAAATTGAATAATAGAATGAAGGATTCCAATTAGAACAAATTCTTTGAAAAAAGGTTAAGACAAAAATAGAAAGTAAAAATAATAATCAAATAGAATTAGAACCATTCCTAGATAATCTTGTAGAGAAAGAGAAATTTTTTTGAAAATGAAAAAATATTTATTTTGAAAAGAAGGTCAAAAATTCATTAAAATGCAAAGAAAGTTTCTTTTGAGAATAGAACCATACCAAGGAGAGCTTGAATATAACTTTTTAGTCAAATGATATATAATGAACAGATCTGGGGGAGGGGTTGTATCATA
Source organism: Thysanoteuthis rhombus (assembly GCA_963457665.1). Taxonomy (NCBI): domain Eukaryota; kingdom Metazoa; phylum Mollusca; class Cephalopoda; order Oegopsida; family Thysanoteuthidae; genus Thysanoteuthis; species Thysanoteuthis major. Next base: position 22,008,677 of record OY735217.1, read on the forward strand.
TAAAGCTACTAGATGAGTTCAGAAAGTATTGACTTCAAGACTGATAGGAGGTCTGGCAAATCTTGGGAAAGATCTACATCCAACAACAGACATTAAAAGGCTGATGATAATGATGATGCTTGCCTAGAAAGGGTAGTGCAAAAATTTGTACTTCACTCAGCTTACACAGGCTGTACAAATTCCCAAAACTTTTGGATAGTGCCCTGTATGAAACACTAACTTGTTTAACACGACTTCGTGAACGTTGTCTAACAAAGTTTGCATCAAATGATGATCCTTGGGTCAGATATAATGTCAAGCCTCAAACGGCATTACCACCAACACATGATGGGAAAACAATACAACCAGACTCTCTCGATTCATTTTTAATCTCGTAGCTTTGAATGTGAATGCCAAAAATATACAATATTGAAAGGTGAATGAATAAAAACAAATTTCTTACAGGTCAATAACAAATTTGCTACAATAAGAAAAAAATGTGCTCAAGTTTGTGCTAATGGTTATAGCACTAATTAAAAACATATTCATGAAAAAAGATTTTACCTTTATCTATACTCATACATATATGTATATGCATAATCTATGCTAATATATGAGCTTTTTGTTTGTTTATTTGTACCTCTTCTCCGCTAAATGTACAAGGCCTCAACCTAATATTCGATATGTAGACTGAGGAGAGGTCATCTTACTACATTATCTATGTAGGATTGACCACAGGGGTCACTAGAGGTCACTCGAGGTCATTTCAAACCACAATTGAGCACCTATGAAACTGAAATTCGGAATAGAAGTATATCTCCCTCAGGCGAAGGTCATATGTAATGTGGAGTTGATCCCTGAACTTATTTGGGGTTACCGTTGATCAATTCTAGCCATTTCTAGCCAATTTTCAGAGTTGCAGGCCATAGTTTTGCACCAATGATGCTGAATTCTGGCATTTGAGTACTTCATTTCCAAGCAAAGATTGCAGTCTGTGTGAGATTGACTTCTAAAGTAATTCAAGATGACAGGAAGTCATTTGTAGTCATTTTAAAACCATTTTCTAAGTTTCTAACCACAATTTAGCACTTATGAAAGTATAATTAGTCATTTAGGTACATCTTTCTATGACAATGGTTACATGTGATACAAGGTTGACCTCTGAGATCATTGTGGTCATCAGAGGTCATATCTGATCATTTCTAGTCAATTTTCAGAGTTGTAGGCCATAATTATACACTAAGGATGCTGAAATTCAGCATATGTGTACGTCGTCTAACATTGAAGGGAATAGGCTAAGTGAGGTTTACTTTGGAGGTCATTCAAGATCAGCAGAGGTCATTTCTAGTCATTTCTAGTGAATTTTTCAAGTCGTTGGTCACAATATTGTACCTAGGATGCAGAAATCCTGCATGGGGCACATCTTTACAGGGCAAAAGTTACAGGCAATTTGAGGTGGACGCTGGAGGTCACTATTAGTCACCTGAAGTAATTTCTTGTAATTGCAACAAGGCACAAGGACAATCTTTCAAGATTGTGGGCCTTTACATGATCTCTCTATGCTTTTCCCACGGAAAACTCTTTTTTGGGTGTTCTGTGGTTGGATCCCCATTCAATCGTTTTGTACTGGCACTGTACATAGTGTAAATAATAATTTTTTTCATTCGCCATGTTGTTTAAGAAGAAACATATCAAAGAATAAATATTTCCTTTTTGGTTACATCGCGTTATTGCCCTCCCCTAATCCCAGCTAGTTTAAGTGTATATTTGCAACCACATATGAATATATATGTGAGATGCTACTATAAGTTTTATGGAATTATATATACATACCTACTTGTTCAGCAATACCTTGAAAACTACAGTTTTGATTAGTACAATTGAAGTATTGCTGTACAAATTTACTCAACCAAGGATAAGCTGCAAAAGACATGGAACTAAAGAAAATTTTAAAATGAATTAACCCCTCTCATCAAGTCTACACAGAAGTTCAAAGAATTTGAACAGGTTAATCTATCAAGTTATCCAGCATTCCCGATGTCTAAATGAATATCTCAAACAAACATGCACACACTCAGACATGCATGTATATATATATATATATATATATATATATATATATATATATATATATATATATATATATATATATATATGTATATATATATGTATATATATATATATATATATATATGTATATATATATATATATATATATGTATATATATATATATATATATACATCCATCCATCACATGTAACCCATCACATATCAGACATTGCTTTATATTACAACATATTATGCTATATTGCAAACCTGATTTATACTATATGTACTATGTGTGTGTGTATATATATATATATATATATATATATATATATATATATATATATATATATAGGTATATATATGTGTGTATATATATATATATATATATATATATATATATATATACATATATACACACACATAGTACATATAGTACAAATCAGGTTTGCAATATAGCATAAAATAATGAAATATAAAGCAATGTCTGATATTTGATGGATCTATTTCATAGAGTGCTCAATACATTCAACTTCAAACACCAGAAGTTGAGTTGGTTCAGAGTGGAGCTGGAAATGTAGTAAACAGTAGATTCACTATACAAACACATACACCTATATATAGATATATATATATATAGAGAGAGAGAGAGACTGACAGACAGACAGACAGACAGATAGATAGATAGATAGATAGATAGATAGATAGATAGATAGATAGAGCTAGATAGAATTAGACATATGTATACAATGGTGCCAACTGTAGGAAAATGGTCAACAAACTAGTCTTGTAAACTAATTCATATATAAAATGATTTTGATCTTCTCTGGCTGCCTCAGGACTTTGGCTTTGTGCTCAACCAAGCCAAATTTAGTAAAAAAAACAATAAAGATTTTCATGCATTTTAAATTTATATACATTTTACATTTATAAACGTCAATGTCCATTGTTTTGAAATGCCCCCAAAACAACACAGTATATCTTTATTCATATCTAAAAGTGTAGACCAGATAAATTTTTCATATTTTGCACACATAACCCTAAAACATTTTCAAATAAAATGGTATGAAAAAAAATGAAAAATACTTTTGCATACTTTGAGCAGGTTTTATGCAGCTTTTAGTGTCTCTGAACATGAATTGGGGGATCGATAAAGTAGGGATTGGTTTTCCATTGTTATGAAGTTGAAATCATCATTGACTCGTGCATAAAAATTTTGAAATGTATTGCAATAATTTAAATATCTTCTTTGCAAGAAAATAGCATACAGTCGGTTGGAAAAAATGTTGAATTACTTTTGCATACTTAAAGCAGGTTTTACAATGTTTTTAATGTCAAGTTTTGTCAGTGGAGATGGGGAAGAAGCGGAAGATGTAAGAGGTGGTAGTGTAATATTGATAATAGTGACAGGTCTGGTTAGTTGCTCAATAGAAATTGTCACGCAACCAACCTCTTCTGGCAACATGCAATGTTGTGAGTGATCAATAAAAGCATTTGGAAAAGGGGTGATCAATGAATAGGTCGCTTCTCTCACATTTTGTTGGGCAGCAACCAATTTAACAAAAACAATTGGATAAAGACTAAGGGATCAATTTAGCATAAAGTTACATTGCAAACTGAATCTTCCATTAAAAATCTATTCAGGGGGAAATTTCTAAGAAAACGGAAAAAAAAAATTTTTTTCATAGTAAGGAGGAAATGTTTAAATTTTCGACCATCCAACTTCATTTGAGTGGACTGTGCGTGAGATACATACATACATACCAAGCCAGCCAAACCAACCTGAGAACTGAAAAAAAACCTATGTTGACAGTTTTGGTTGACGGTTTCCAATAAATAATGACGATAAAAATAATGCAGAAAAAAATGACAATATAGTGTAGGAAGAAAAGATGTGGAAGTGGTTTTTTTTTATTTAAATGATAGTAATAAAATAAATAATATATGCTGCCCATTTATACAAAGATTTAATGCTTTTGTTTTTTTTCCCGCTTTTAAGCAACACATTCAATGACTTGTCAGGAATTCTGTAACTTTTTTTTCCAATGACCTTTCTTCCTACAACCATTAAAACAGTCACATGACGAGCAATACTCAAGTATACATATATATATATATATATATATATATATACATATATACCTATATACCTGTATGTATATATATATATATACATATATATATATATATATATATATATATATATATATATATATATATACATGCATATATATATGTATATACCTATATATATATATATATATATATACATATATATACATACATATATATATATATATATATATATATATATATATATATATATATATATGTATATATATGTATATATACATATATATATGTGTATATATATATATATATTTACGTATATATATATATATTTATATACATACATATATATGTATATGTATATATACATATACATATATATATAAATATATATATATATATATATATAGATATATATTTATATTTATGTGTGGGAAGTGTCTATGTCTTTGCATGAGTGGATGCACATGTAATCGCAGATGACTAAAATAGATATATAAACCTCATAGCAGAGTTCTCATTGCATTTTGATAATAAAGTATAAGTGACTGAAACATTTAAAATGATCTGCCAGAAATAGATAAAAACAAAAAAGAAACAATCTCAATTTCACAATCATTCCTCCCTCTGTCACACTTCCTGCAATCTCTTTGTGCCCACTTATTTTTCCTGTCTCTTCCAAGACATAACTCATCGCATTTCCATCATACCGCTCCAAAGAGAGACCGTAACCTTAATTTCATTTTATTAAGTTTCTTCTTGGCATTTTACAGATTCTTTTTTTTCTCTTCATTAAATTCAAATCATTGCAGAAATCAGCAACAGCTCTGAGCCTCAAAAGAAAATTATTTGGGTAAATTTACCTTAAAAATAACAACAGGAGACAAACCAAAAACTGGAGATAAAATAAACGTGGAGCAGGCAAGAGCCAAATTGAAATTGAAAAACAAAGATTTTATTTTTTGGCATGATCCATGCCTTCAGTTGGCAGATCATATCTTCCTCTTCCTCCATTTTCAAAAGGAGATTGATTCAAAGATAGAAACTTTGGTAATTATTTTCTTATTTAACCATTCTTCGCTTTGATGTACTTTTTTTTTTCCATTCGTTCATTTAGTTTTTGGCCTTTAGGTTGAAGAGTTCTCATGTGACACAACAATTTCCATTAGGCTTGTATCATGGTTGATATTGAAAGATGACTCTATCACAAGACAAACCAAAATCAACATGTCTGCCTGAAATGGAATCGAGAGTTGATGTAGCAGTTATCAACCAAGAGAATAGACTTAGTTTGAGAGTCAAATTCACAAAAAAAAAATAGGCCGGGTAAGTCACTCAGTAGAAACAGTCATGTGACCAAGTCTTCTGACAGCGTGCTGTGTTGGGGGTGATCAATTAAAAAATTTGAAAAAGTGGTGATCAATGAATAAGTTACTTCTCCCAACTTTCGTTGAATTACTAAGAACGCAGCTGGGCACAAACTAGAGATCAATTTAGCATGAACACACATTGTAAATTGATCTCCCAACCACCAAAGCTAAAAACCTATATAGGAAGGGAATGCTGGAGAAAAAAAGATGTTTTTTCTAGACATAATAAGGAGTAAATGTTTAAGTTGTGTCTTGAACAGGTCATTCATGCATACATCACCAGTCAACCAGCCAGACCAACTAAAAAACTGAAAAAAACCCATTTTGACAATTTTGGATGATGGTTCCCACAAAAGACATCCTTGAGAAGGAAGAGAAAAATATGTTGTTATTATAGTAATCAGACCAGAGAGAGGAAATTAATGAATCTAGCTTGAATTTCTGTTGAGAGCTTCAGTATTTCTTTTGATGTAATATACTGGGAAAGGCATGAATCCTACTATCCCTTGTTCTGTCCCATTGTCAGTTATTTTGAAGATGAATCAATCTATATTAGTCATTAGGTGAATTTCAATCAGGAATTTCCACTGTATATCAATCAATCTAAGTGAATTAAGTGCATTGACAATATCTGCATGAAGATAGAAAATGCAAGGAAGGAAATTTCTTTCTTTCGTAACTTAAAAAAAACATTTGAAATAATAAATAAGTTTATTTTCATAGTAAAATATTTACACGTCCTTTGGCTTGTCAAGTGGCTTGCCTGATTACTCCTATCTTCTCTATCAAGGGTAGCGGCTTGACAGTGACAAGACGTTAATGTCATATTATCAGAGTGCGGAGGAGGTGTGGAAAACGGCATCAGCAAACCAAGTAAGCAAAGGCATGAACCAGCTCTCCCCTTCAACCTATGGGTAAATAGCAGGGTAGTTGGAGCTCCAGCCCTGTGAGACAGTTCATCTTCGGTGTGAAGCTTGCAACTCAACACGTAAAACCTACTTGCTACTGAAACCGCAATGCAGCCCTAAGCTCCACAAGGAGTATACAGGAAAAAGGGGTCAGAGTGCAGGAAGAAGAGGATTGAACCTTTCCTAAAAGCATTAGCAAAAAGTGAACATGAGCCAGCTGAAATTCCGACTTAGTTGGATTTTTTCTCAAGCTACTAACCGTTGTACCACACAGCACTCTTATCTATTCATACATATCTTTCTATCCTCATTCATATATTGTCAGACTCCTATCCAAATTGGAGTTGACTTTCTCTCACCATGACAAGAACAAGATCAAGGACAATCCCAACCGAATTCAGGGGAGTCAACTCTTCACTGTTTATTTATCACATCA
>OY735217.1:22020486-22060486 GCA_963457665.1 Thysanoteuthis rhombus
TGTCAAAGACAGATAATACATTTACCATGTAATAACAGGATATCATTTCAAATAGAGTTTCAAAGTAAAACATTTCTTGATAATATGATTGTCTGTGTTGAGAACCAAATAGAGCAGGTATAGACAGCGAATGAACAAAACAAGAATTTTGGGTTGAAGCAGTTATTTGGGCCTTGGCATCACTGATGGCTGTTTAGCTCAATGGTAAGAGCCATGCTACACTGAAATATCTACCTATCAGTAGCAGGTTTGATTCCTGCAGCTGCCCCATTTTCTTTGATTGCTCATTCTACTTACACTGTCTGGGCCAAATGATATATTCACCATGTCATAACAGGATATCATTTCAAAATTCTTCAAAATTTCTTTGTGTCACTTCAGTCATTTATATCTCAATATCTTTCAATGTAATTTATATAATTTTCTTCAATGTTTTATTCCCTGTTTTACATATACTTTGTTATCTTGGTATAATGTATAAATTGTCTCATGTTGGGATCATCAGTTGTTTACCATGTAACTGTTTTGGGGATTTTAAAAACAACACAATAGTATTAATATGGTACCCCAGTAGTGTTGATCGAACACCACCTCCCTATGACTGTACGATAGAGCTCATGTCATACATGTAGTTTGTCATTTTGTATAGGGTATTATTTGTATTGTATATTGATATTATCTCATACCATGTATCATTTATATTTCGAAACAGGGCTTACTTATGTAGGTTACCCCCAAAACGCATTCAATGATGAGAGGTCAGTTAGTATGACAATGGATGTGACTTGCTGTTTGTGTCACTTCTATTGAGTGTTCACCCAAGTGAATATCAAATACATTGAATATACATACATATATATACATATATATATATATATTACATTATATTTCATACATGTACAATAAGCCCTTGAGTTGATAGTCTAAGGGAGAGGGGGTATCTGTTGAGATTGAAAGTGTATCAAATTCAAATGTAAAGTTTGAGGCCATTATTTATGTAAAAAAAGTTATAGCACAATATACAGTACTGTGGGATATAAGATTACTAAACACCAATAAAGAATACGACAATGTTATTCAGTGGTTCTAAATCATTTTTGGAAGAATCTAGGGATCTTATCAAAAATTAATATTCGTTTTGGGCTTAGTTAAAAATATTGATTACTTTAAAAGACCGATGAAAGGTAATTTACAATATTTCATAATTGACTAATACACCCAAATAAAATACAATATTCATGAGATTGTTTTGTTAAATCCCCAAACAATTTCGTTAAATCCAAAATTCAATTCATCTGGGTTCATTAAATCGAGGGTTTATTGAATATATATAGTTTATCAAATACTTATATATGTATATGTAGGTACATCATTAGTATTCATCTGTCTGTTCAAACCAACAATGTCTGTTGATTATTGCTGGGAATCAAGTGATAGAAAATATCCTCAAGTCTGCAGCACCTTCCTCAGAACTTTTGCTAATCCCAGCTCTGCCGTGATCTGGGTAATTTCATTCTCCTTTGATTTTCCAATTTTTTTTTACATTATCTCTTGGTGTCTTTGAAAAAGTTCTAAGTGAACCAGTTCGCTTCTCCAGCTCTCAAGCAAGGGCCTGGTATTTTTTCAATTCTCTTAGACATCTTTTATGCGTTGGATTAAAGGCATGCATGACTTTCCTTCTCAGAACTTTGCATATAAGTAACCTACCACAGAAACTCTTGGATGCCAATGTTTTGGTCGGACCTTTCTTTAGAAACTGTCAACCTAAACTGTCATCAGAGGTTTCTTCAGTGTTCAAGTTGGTCTGACTAGCTAAGCACGTATGCATGACACATACAGGCTGTGCCAACAGAGTTAGAGGAATGAAAATTAAAAACATTTTATTCCTTGTTGTGTTTAAAAGAAACCTATGTTTTGTTTTTTTAAAATTCCTCTGTAAATTGGTTTCTAGTAGAGGAATCAATTTGCAATGTAAGTTTATGCTTAATTGATCTCTTAGTTTGTGTTTGCTCATTCTTTTTTAAATCCAGACTTTCTTAGTGATCACTGGTCAACAAAAGGCAAGAGAACTGACTTATTCATTGATCCCCATTTTTTACAAATTTCCTTATTGATCACCCCCAACATGGCATGCCGCAAAAAAAAAATTGCTGGTTCGATGACGGTTTCTATTGAACCTTTACTTTGTATCTAGAAAAGGTGTGTATGTGTGTGTATGCGTGAATGTGTACATGTACGTGTGAGTGCTTGCGTGCACATGCTTTCTTTGCCTTTCTTTGTTTACAATTTTTTTTTAGTTTGAAAAATGGAAAAGAAAAAAAATGAAAAAAGATGGAGAGAAAAAATTCTTCTCCAATCTTTGTTTCATTTCTTTCCTAATTATTTCTCCGATATGTCATATGTTATTTCAGTAGTGGAAAGGGTTAAAAAAACAAAAAAAAAAAAATGGAAGAATAATAAAAGATAAAAAAAAAAAATAGATAAATATAAAAGGTGAAATTCGGTGCAAGACTCAAATTGCTGAGGAATTTTCTGGGAAAATTGGTGCCGCCTTAATCGAATACCAAGATTCAGAAATTGCATTCCAGAAGCAAGTCCTGACAAGAAAAGCATGTTTTTTTTTTTCTTCCCTTATTTTACTTATTTTTTTAAGGGTGCTTTCTACCCTTCTAATGTTGTGAATTATCAGAGAAGACATTGGTGTCTCTGTATCCAGTATCTACATCACAAATAAAGGAATTCAGAATGAGAAAGTGCTGTTAAAGCTAATTTGATTACTAGTACCTCATTTGTGTCTTATATCTTCCCCAGTTGTTGGCGATTTTTTTATTCTGTCATTACAAACAATTCCTAATTTCAGGAGGAAACAAGTTTACAAGACTGCAGCTTCAACTATGCAATAAACAAAATAATGATTGTGCCAAAGGAATATAAAATCCGACATAAATGTGCAATGACATAAAAACTATCGCCCGTAAATTGGTCGCCAGTCAATTAATTGCCGGTCAATTTGTTGTAGTGTTAATTAGTTCAGTTCAAAGGACAATTCGTCTCTGGTATCTGCCATAATTTGTTGATGTTTGCTCATTGGATACATGATCTAAAACCAATTTACAATGTTTGAATTGCTTCACCAAATATCATATTTATTCAAGAATCCTACCCATCAATATGGCCACCAATGGGGCTCACCATTTCAGAGAAAGAAAAAAAAAAAATTACGTATAAAGAAAATTAGATATTCTAAATTTTAATATTTTGACATCAACTGTATTAGATTTTCAGCTTGAGTTTTTTTTTCAATTTCAAACATTTCTTAAATTTGTTGACATATTTTCCTCTGAACGAATTGGCCTCAGGACAAATTGATCACAGACCAAGTTACCAGCAAACCAACTAACTGATGACAAATTGACTGGTTGGCATAGGCACAACACTCAAGAATGATACAAAATCAAGCATGGCAGGGTTAAGTTAGATGAAGAAGAATGTAAAAAATACAAAGTCTTGTGTAATGAATAAATAAATAGTTGAGAAATATCAGGATCTTGTATGAGAACTTGAAAAACTATGGAGCATGACAGTAATAGTCATACCTGTAATCATTGGAGCACAGGGAACAATAGCAAAGACTCTTACAGGAAGAATCAAAGAAGTCAAAAAGAAGTACAGAAATTATTCAGACCACTGCAATATTGAATATACAAGAATACTAAGGAGAGTTCTGGGAATTTCTAAAAACCTGTCAATTGATCCCAGGAATAACTACCACTAGTCTGAGGTATCATCATCATCATCATCATCATCATCATCAGTCTTTTAACGTCCGTTGTTGGACATAGACCTTCCCCAGGATTCACCACAATATTCTATCATGGACGTCGCAGAGCCAGTATTTCCTGAATTTGTCTAGTTCATCTCTCCATCTTGTATTCTATCGGTCTCGGTTTCTCATGTGATCTCTGGGGATCCATGTTGTGAGCCGTGATTATCCTCAGTGGTCTGTCATTCTTGCAACATGGCCTGCCCATTGCCATTTTATGAAGATAAGTTTTGCTCTCTCTTGATATGCAACAACGATACAGAAGTAGCCCAATGGTTAATAGCTCAAAAAATGGAATAAATCAGGTACAAATTCTAGTTATCTTCATTTGCATTGCATTGAAAAAGGCATGAACAGGTCAGGTTTCGTCAGGGATTATTACCTGCTGCTGGTGTCATGTAACAAAGTAAAATTAGTAAAACACCAATTAACCCCCATTTTCCATAAAAATGCTAAGAAGGATTTAGCATGATACCAACAATCTACTGGATCGCAGGAAAATTTGATTGATTTTGAATAATCAAAGTAGCAAGTCTGGTTAGTCACACAATAGAAACCATCATGCAACCAGTATATTGTGACTGGGGATGATCAATTGAAAAATTGGAAGAAATGGGTGCTCTCAACTCTATTGGGTGGTAATCACTAAAAAAGTCTGAATTTTCAGAACAAACAAGCATGAACACCGCTGGACTCAAAACTAAGGGACCAATTTAGCATAAACTTACATTTCAAATTGGATGTCCTATTAAAAATATATCATGAAGGTAATCTTGAAAAAAAAAAAAGAAAAAAAATTTTTTTCTAAACATGATTATGAATAGACATTCATATTTTCATCCTCTAGCTCCATTGGTGTGCCCTCAGTCTTGTTGACAGTTTTGATTGATGTTTTCTAATATTAATAATTGTAATATTAATTTCAGTATAATCATATTAAAAGTGGTAATAGCAGAAATTATGAAGTAATATCAGAAGTGATTCGAGCAATAATAAACTGAATGAAAATGAAATTAATAAAAGATTGCATAATTACATAATTAATTAATTAATAATAATTGATACCATAATAATGATAACAGCAATTAGCGGGGATAAGGAATAATGTAATACTAACCTTGAAAATGATCAATACAAATTAACACCAGTAATGAAAATAATCAGTAATAAGATTAATTATCAATTTCATCCTCAAAATATCAAATTAAGGTAAAAATGTTAAACTTCATCAATTTTTGACTAGTATTTCTTTCATTTTACTTTCAGATGCTTTTCATCACAACGACTCACATTGTCATTCCTTGGCCATTTGTAAACCTTACTGATTGGAAACGAAGAAAAAGCTCATATCAAGTCCTGAACTTCCATCTCTTTTACCTTTGGAAGCCTATCTTTCCATGGTAGCTGCTTTCTACCAATAAAGCTACAAAAGCTTTATGGTTGCCAGAGGATCAAATCTTACCATAAAACCTTATTCCTAATTTTTCTCTGATCTAAAAAGACCAAGATGAAATTTTCTGTCTAGAATGATGGTGATTGTTTAATCTCAAAGTGACTATATATACTGAATTAGCATCTGACAGTCAAACACAGAGAGAGAAATTGTTGTTACCAGAGGCAGTGTATGGGACCCGCCACCCCCTCAACTGCATGGGAGGGAGCAAACTGAGCTCTGGGGACGCAATGTATTTGAAGTACCCCGAATAATCTGGAAAGTAATCTAAAAAATCTGAAACAAATAATGTTGAAGAATAATCTAGAAAAATTTGCTGGGGGTGCAGTGAGACCAAGCACCATGACTGTTGTTACGTATTAAAAGATAAGTGATCTGATGTTGTAAGAGATAAGAAATGAAACTTATACTTGGGAACTAACAGGTAAAACAGTTGTTTGATTAGAGTGAAAATGGTTTAGCCTTTGCTTTGGATTACTTTTGAAGACTGAGAGTTAACAAAAATGTTTACTTAGACACTGAGAAGCTATCCTGTCTCAAACTCTATGAGCAATTACCATTTTTTTCTAAATCTTTGAGCCTCAAAATCCAGAATGCACAATATACTATGATTGCACACAAAGTATCCAACCACTTATATTTTTAAAAATAATAACCCATCTTGGGCAATGGTGCCCTTGTCTCCAAAATACAACCTTTGAGACCTCATGCCCTTGTCTCCAAAATACAACCTTTGAGACCTCATGCCCTTGTCTCCAAAATAAACCTTTGAGACCCTATACACTTATCCCAATGTCTCTTCCCCTTTTTGAAACAGTCTGCAGAGTTATCTGTTGGGACTACCTCTTCATATTTTCATTAATCTCATCCATGATCTAAAATCTCCTCCCTTTCAATCAGGAATAGCCAAAAGTCCAAAGGGGCCAAATCTAGACCAAAGGAGAGAGGTTTAAGAGACTAGGTTATAACTGGACAACACCCCAATCAAAAGGCTGTATAGAGCCTATTTAAACCAGAGTAATCTTAGCCTTCAAACAGAGGCAGATCATTTATATGGAAGCCAACTTCATAACAAAGCAGTTATATTTTTATAGGAGCCATTTTGTTTTGATAGCAGCCATTTGCAATTCACTGAAAGAGAATGTCATTTTTGTTGAACAAAGAAATTCACTGCCATCATCATAACATCTAAGTACAACATCTAACAAAGATGATACAACAGCAATTAATCTATTATTTATTGGCAGTTCACTGATTTGCTAAATAAGCCAGCTGCAACAAAAGTCCCAAACAACAGTGCCTTATACATTTTGTAGCTTTTGTTGTTACATGAATGGCCAAAAGCAGATGAAAAAAAAACAACAGTTTTCCTCATCTTGGGTTTATTTTGCCGCCTGACAGTTACAATTGAATCAGGCTTTTAGTCTGATACACCAGTACAATGAGTCAGATAATGACTTAACTGCCAATAGAACTTGTGATGTGACAAGCACTGTCATGTAGTAAATATAAATTTGATATTCAAGTAAATTCCCTGTAGACATCAATGTCAAGAAATAAATGACTATCAGGAAAACTATAAAGAACGGTAAAAGTACTAAACATGGTTGAGTAATAACTGAATAGTGGATCAGAAAAGCTATAAAAAATGATAAAAGTACTGAACACCATTGAGCAATGATGGAATGGTGAATTAGATGCAAGGCCAGGCCTAGGGTCCTCAGCACCCTGGGCAAGTTGAACCCAGCACCTTTTAAAATATTATCTGGTATTATCTAATATTATCTAATATTCCCGAAAAATGTCCTTATTTTGACTGTTTTTAATTAGTTTAATTCATCCATTGTCCCATTTTTAAAATGTGTATTTGGAAAGTTCTACTATCTCAGATACATAAAAGGTACCCTCTAGCACCTAAGACCCCAGGCGACTTCCCGTATTGCAGGTACCTAGAACTGGCTCTGATCAGAGGATGTTATCGATGCATAATTTATTTGATTCAGTTCATTTGACAAATCATCAATAAGAAAATAATTGTTGTACCTTAATGTGCATAAGGCTATGTACACATTATTATGCTTGAATGGTCATCATCATCAAAATAAATATCTTTTTTTTGTACTCTTGTGAGATCAAGCCTACAATCTTTAGGCATTGCTTTGAGGGAATAGTTTAATCAGTGTTTATTTTTGTCTATCTACAGATGCAAGATAAGGCAGAAATCTTTTGGTGCGGAGAGTTGATAAAAATATCTGCCATCAAAGTCTCTGCCACAACCGTCAGAATGGACAATGTGAAGATGCTGTAGGGAGTGGCAGATCTGGAGTTACCAGTTACTAGTCACCAGAGGGTAAAAATACTGAGAATAGTTAAGTAATGATTGAATTGTGGATCAGAGGAATGTTATTGAATAGGAATCGACTTCTGATTACCATTAAACAGGTAAGGAATGGAAACTATAGATGCCTACCTTTAAGTGAAAATTTATTTACTCCACAGATTATATTTAAGACCTTGTGCTACAATATATATATATATATATATATATATATATATATATATATATATATCTATGGCAGATTCTAACAACATTTTTTTTTCTTCTAACTGATTGTGTATGATATCATAAAACCGAAAACATTATTAGAATCAGATGTGTAAACATGTACATCGGCTACCACTTTTCCAAGGGGCTGTGTATGCAAAAAGACATATTACAGGGCAGTGGACAAAAATATATACCCGATGGTGATTGTCAGGTGGGGGACTAGGGAGTGCCAAAGTTGCGACTCATCCTAACCCTGTCACTCTTCATAGTGATCCCCTTGATACCCAGCCTCTATGATTCCAATTTGAAAAAAAAACCTTCTGTGAGAAGGCCTGATCCGAAGTGGGTGGTGCATGGATTTACCCTGTCCATATCCTCAACGCCATCAACAGACTCCCCATGGATGCAAACATGGTTTCATCCAAAATATGTCTTACCTTATATATACATATATATATGTATATATATATATATATATATATATACATATATATATATATATATATATATATTCCCACTAATTCCCAAAATAGAATTAAATCCTCACCAGGACAACAGATTGACAGGCAGACAATAACTGGTTGACAAACAAAATATGGCTGCTTCATTAGTTGAGAAATTGCCTCTGAAATTGATGTAACTTTCAAGGAAGTGGGGACATGAAAAATATTAATTTCATAATCAAAATGCTTTCTAATTGACAAGTGAATGGCCTACAATTATTTAATTATGGTATTGGAAAAGATGGGAAGCAAATGATATTGGTCGATTGCATTTGATGAAGAAAAGTAGTGGAAGGGAGGTTAATGAGTTGCTAAAGCCAATCAAAGCGAAAAAAAAAAAAAGAAGAAAAAGTTAAAAAAAAAAAGAAATAGTAAATGAGTGAGAGCTAGAAACAGAGAAAAAAAAAAAGTATGGATCCTCTATCAAAGAGACCAAAATTCGTTGAATTCCCAGGAGGTATGGGAATCTAGCGAGCTCAAATTAAAACATGAATAATTAGGTCAGAAGAAAACATTATTATGTGGTTCCACACTTTTGTTTTGGGGATTTTTAGCATCTTTTTCTCCCCCCTTTTATTTTCTTTTTTTTTTAATGCAATCTCTTCCTCTCTTTCCATAGCCCCCATGAAAGGCATCTCCACCTCTCCTGAGATGAAGTGACGATAAAAATAAAGAAAAAGAAGATGACAATAAGGATAGTACAATAAGGTGGCTAATAAGCCTACCCAGCAATGTAATTAGTTCCAAAATGAAAAACACCTATTTTCAACATGATTCAAGGACGCCAATCCAAAGTATGAAATCACTGTTTATACCTTGAGATTTCATGATACTCTCTTAGAATACTGATTATAAATATCTGCCAGGTTTTTTTCACATCGTGTCATGATTTTATAACGCACCAGAAAAGAAAAGTTGTTCCTTATCAGTACGCCTATCAAAGTAACAGACCCGAAAACTTTTTAAAAAAACCTGAAACAGAAAGTAAAAACTTGGAATCAATGATGTTTGTATACACCAGATTGGGAGTTCATAATGAAGAAGAAGACGAACAAGACTGGCTCAAAACTCCATTCCAACTTCTATTCAGACTAAAGATGATCACTGCGACTTTTGTATTGTATACATAACAAATGAAAAATCACAAACATATAAATTTATTTATTTATTTATTCATTCATTACAATGAAATAAGTCAGTGCATATCTGTATGATAAATTTTCATTAATATTTTTTCAAAGACTTCTCAATTTAGCTGAGTCAGTAAGACAGCCTGCTGGCTATCAGTATGTGATGAGTTCAGATCACGATAGGGGAAGGTAGGTTTTTATGTATCAGCTCACACTCCTCATTTTGATGAAGATTATTCTTGTTGTCCTTGTTACGGTAGGAAAACAAAGTCCACTCAAAACTGTGTTGGAGTTTGATAACAAACATTACATTTTATCAAGTTGAAAGATTCTGTCTAACATTCAATTTAGTTATGTAGCAAAAGTCATGGTAAAATCATATTACTGCTTATCTAATATATTAAGCAATGAAGCTTGAACAAAGACAGTCATGGCTGATGTGATCAAAGGACACACATATTCAATAACATAATATGACTAAAGGAAGATACATTGTGAATCACAAGGTCAACTAAGTACATATCATGTGCTGATATGGCTATGGCCATGAAATTCATATATATATCTGCAAATGATAAGCATTCATAGCAACAGTCATGCCTTTTCAGGCGGTCAGAGGTTGTGAGATGAATTGAAATAAAAATCCTTCTCCTTATTTGATACAGATGACTTGAGAAAAGGAAATGATTCCTCTGTTTGTTCTCTTTTCCTCTCTCCAATGAACATTCTGAATTAAGTAAAAGCTATCAACCACAGAGAACAGCGAGTTGTATTGTATTTTTCTACTCTTAACCATTTGGCTGAGGATAACTGACCATTTCACCAACTTTGTGTAATTGTAGCTACATTTCGCTCCGAAATCTTATCTAAAGATATAAGAAATATTACACAAATACCAATCAATAAAGTACTTTTTGACCTCTAACTCTTTGTAGCCAGTGTGTGCAAATTATTTCCTAGTTTCAAAGGTGCGTGTGCACTTTTAAAATCGACGTAGTGAATTGATATTAATATTTTGGGGATAAAAACTCAGTAAGCTTTCTACCTAACTTGAAACTCTCTGTGTGCACATTAATTTCCGTTCGCAAAATTTGTGTATGCATATATACACGGGTACAGCTTGAAGGGAACAATGTTCCGGACCACTTATAATACACCTACCATATCTTTCAAGTAGATTGATAGAGACACAAACAAATGATAGATATGAATGGAATTTTTTTTAAGTCAAATTCTAGAAGCGTTGAAATGAAGTCAAACAACTAGGAGTTGAATTGCTGAACTAGTAGGCATAAAAATAAAGACTAATAACAATCATTCATTATTCTAAATACCTATTCTGGTTTAATGCGTTATTCCTGGTTTTTGAAGTTGAACCAAAACCACATTGAGAGGTGTTTCTGCTGGTCAAGTATGACAGCACTCAATAATATTAAAACACCTCAATCTTGCCGAAGATGGCAACTCCAAAATAACAAATATGTTTATGTTGATTACGTCAAATTATTAATCATTCTATTTCTGTTAACTACAACGCAGCAAAACAAGAGAAAATTATTGAAAGTTTTCAAATTCAATTAAGGAATCTTTATTCTTATCAATTTAGTTTTTGGAAATCTTTCTGAGATTCCGTGGTAGGAAATCAACAAAAAATTATCTAAATAACTGATAATTTCTGACAAACACAACTCATAATGCAATTTTAAAATTCCTTCTCAAGAATAACTCAAAAATAGTCTTCAAATGTCAGTTAGTTTTTTGCTCTCTTAGTCAGGAACAACCAAAAATATTGGATAAATTCCAGAGATTTTGTTCACATAATCTCTTAAAACAAGGAAATTTGAGCAAAGCTCTGAACTCCCATTTCATATAATTCAATTTCTCTGATTCCAAAATCAATTTAACAGTTTAGAAATTATGTTTGGATCTTGTGATTTTGAGTGAATGTAAAATTATCCTTGTTATTTTCGTTTAATTAATCAACACCAGACAAAATTTAAAAATGATTGTGCAATGAAACCAGCGAATTCATACGTCAAAAATAATAATTCTTTTATCTGATATTGTCTCTTATTTTCTCAGCTGTTAGAGACAGTCAACAAAACTGTCAACATAAGTTTTCTTCAGTTTTTTGGTACATCCAGATGGCTGGCTGGCTGACTGGCTATGTATTTGTGTATCATGTGTACAGACTGCACCAATAGAGCTAGAAGGTTTGAAATATCAACATTTACACCCTATCACATCTAGAAAAAACTTTCTTTTTTTTTTTTTCCAAAATTCTCCCCTGAGTAAGTTTTTAGTGACGGGTCCAATTCGTAATATAGTTTTCTGCTAAATTGGTCCCAAATATGTGTCTGCTTGTTTTTGAAGTTATCACTGACCAATAAAAGGCGACAGAAGTAACTGATTCATTAATCATCATTTTTTCAAATTTTTCTAATTGATTATCCTCCACATGACATGCTGCGTAAAGACATTGGTTGCCTGATGGTTTCTAGTAAGTGACTAACCAGACCTATTTTTTAATTGTATAGATATTTCATATTACCAGTCGTTTTCTAAAGGTCTGATATGAAATGGTTTCTTCATTCTATATATTGCTGTCAATGGCGGATTAACTATGTAACAAATGATATGGACCCCACAATATCAAGGGCCTGTAATTTTAATCATTGTTTTGATACTTTTGATGTTTGAAATTGGTATCGCCATGTAAGTAATACTATTGCTGGAATATGAAATGTATTTGTCGTATCATCTGGCAGTATAGTAAAATGCAAAATTAATTACTTTACTACATGAGTCTATAACATATGCTAAAACTAGTTTAATCAGGGCCTGACTACTGTCTTCATTTTCATCATTATTAACTCATTTAGCAGGATGAAGGTAAAAACTTGTCAAAATTAATTGGAAAACTAATTGCAACATCATCATATTGCAATACTTCACTCAAGAATAAAATTTGAAAAAAATCAAAAATATCATTGTATCAAAAGACTGCTTGGTCTCAATTGTAGAAATCAACAGCCTGGAATATTGGTGGTAAGGAGTTAGGTTTAATGAGTAAAATCAACTTCCTTTTAAAAATAAAGTCCCTGTGGTTGAAGGTTTAAAGTAGCCACTTATGTAGAGGTCCCTCCTCTGGCTTGAGTTGGTGAGTTCAATCCTCACCATGAGCTTGTTCTTTATATTCTGATTATGCTGTTCAGTTATTGCTAGAGCATTATGGTCTAATTCAAAGTTGTGATAAAGAAGCCACTGAAAATTAGGATGAAGGTGAAAACTAGTCAAAATTAATGATTATACCTTCTTTGGCTTTTCACGAGTGTATTGTATTTTGCCATTCTCCAGTGGGGTTTTTCAGTCAGTAGTGAGACATCATTGAGTATGCTTGTGTACAAAGTGACTCTTACATTCACAATGACTCAACCTGCTCATTCTTCATGTATCATACAGGTTTTCTTTAAGCAAAACATTGCAACGGCCAAGTTTATCGAATTCAAAATTTGGCTCCCTACAACCTACAAATGCAACATAAGCATTGTAACGAGAAGACTCGTCAAAAATGGATAATAAAACTTTTGTTTATCTCTTTGAATACATGTCAACATTTTTAATAATTGTGACATATTCATTGCCGTAAATACAAGAAATCTTTCAAGAGAAAAATGATGGGCTTACATCAAATAAATCTTATATTACCAGTGCACTAAGTGGAGAATCACCCAAGAATGATTAGTCTTTGGTAGAGCAAGCTCAACCTTCAAGAACAAGAAAATTCTATTAATCCAAGACAGAAGAGTATACAACTAATGCAACCTCCCTATAGTCACCTATGGAGCTGAAACATGGGACCTAACCAAGAGACTGAAAACTATGCAATGCACGCATGAGAGAATAATGCTCAACCTCATTTGGAGAGATCACAAGACAGCTTAGTATATCAGGATGAATACGGGAGTCTGAGACATCATAGAATCTATTAGAAAACTCAAATGGCAATGGGCCGGTCATGTTGCAAGAATGGCAGACAACCGATTGACATCACAACTCATAACATGAATTCCCAGAGATCAAATTCAGTGTTTAAGCTGGCAGAATATGAGATAGTGAGACGAACTGGACAGATTCAGAAAATATTCGCTCCACAACACCCACAATTGAGAGGTGTGACAAATCCTGGGGTATATGTCCAACAATGAATGATAAAAGATTGATGATGATGAATGTTTGATATCCAAAGAATGGCGAAAGATATTGCCACTTGAGTTTGAGTGGTAGATTTCTGCACAAGTTTACGATCCCAGGTCACCTTGCCCGTACAGGAAACCCTAGATTAACGCAAGTCTTTTTAGTGCATTCT
Organism: Thysanoteuthis rhombus; assembly: GCA_963457665.1. NCBI lineage: Eukaryota > Metazoa > Mollusca > Cephalopoda > Oegopsida > Thysanoteuthidae > Thysanoteuthis > Thysanoteuthis major. The sequence continues at coordinate 22,034,313 of OY735217.1, forward strand.
TAATTAACAGGCTAAGAGTTTTTTTTTATCCAAATATCTATTAGCCTACCCCAAAATTCTATTAGTGCATTAATTGGAAGCTAATTCAAAATAACAGAAGATATGTTAAATGAGCAGACTCTCAGCCCTGTGGAAGAAATCACTCAAAATAAATTCATCAAGTTCTTTCACACAGTTGAAACTTTGAATCAACAATGCAGTCAAATTTACCGAAATGTGGAAGCAGCTGTGCACCCATAATGTGAAACGTACAAAAAAAAAAGGAAAAAACTAACCTGACTACCATCAGCAAAATTTTTATTTAATGAAAAGTTCTCTTCCTTTCAATAAAATTATAATCGTAAAACTTTAAATCATCCTTAGCCATCACGAATTTAAAATTGTCCTAAAAATCATTCAAACAACCGTACCATCAAAGATTGCAAAAAGTTCTATCTTTTTTTTATATGTGCATATATTTGTATATTTTTTCATGTGTTTGTGTGTTCCAGCACTTCTGGCCATACCGTTTTGTCAACAAACTTGAAAATTGGCATCAGTACTTCACTAAACCCTTTCTAAAAATGCTATTTATTCAATTTTTGGAAACGAAGCTTTTTTGACCATCTAATAAATAACAGCTATACCTTCCAGAATCTAGCATTTCTAGATGTTTTTTTTTTTCTCTATTTCAGATGTTTTTCCAGTGGAAAATGCCCGTGATATCATAAACAGAATTTATTCTAACTGTAATTATTCTCTAAAGGAATTTTTTTACATCAGTTCAAATTTTGATGCTACGGTTGTTCAATAATTAAATCAATTTATAATTTTTTCAAACTGGTCTGGTTTTGTCATTTAATTGAAACCATCAAGTGACCAATGTCTTTTGGCAGCTTTTGCTGGGTGATCAATTAAAAAGTTACTTCTTCAACATTTTGCTAGGCTAGGCAGTGATCACTAAAAAAATCTGGATTTTCAAAAAAAGTAACAAGCAGACACAAATCAAGTGATCAATTACCGTAAAATCACAAAATTGTTCAACCCCCACACACACATACACTGGAAACCTATTTTTGAGGAAATTTCAAAAAAACAAAAAAATGTTCTTTGTAGACATAAGTAAAAGTTCAAATTTTCAGTCCTGTAGCTTTGTGCACATACAACATACCTACTTATATTCATAGCAAGTCAGCCAGCCAGCCAGACCAACCTAAAAACTGTTGAAATTTATGATGTCTGTTTAAGTGACAGTTTTGTTTGACAGTTTCTTATTTGAAATTCAAGATCAATTACGTTATTCCCAAAAGTTTTTTAGTTTAATAAATGCTGTTTCGATTAACACAGCACTTTTTGAAGAAGTATTAATCATATATTAGTACAAAGCATATTAGTGTAAATAGAAACTTGATGATTGCTACTCTTAAGTGACTTATTTTAGTCATTTTATTTATTGTACTTGGTTTATTATCCCCTGTATATTTTGAGCCACAGAATCAACATTAAACAATGGTGGATAATGTTTCTATTTTAATTGCATATACTCATTGCAATAAGGTATGACAATGAGTGAGCAAATGTGAAATTAAAACAAAGTGATGCAAAAAAAAAAGGTCCTATTATTTAATTAAACATCAACATTTCATTCTCAAGTTGTCGGAATTCCTTCTGATGAAAAACAACAAAAAAAAAGATGAAAGAAGAAGTCAAAAATTAACCAAGACAATGATTTATCTAAGAAATTCAGACAACTTAAGACTATTACATCTATTACCACTTCGACAACAAAAAATAAGATCGAAAGAAAAACTTTAAAAAATAATAATAATTAAAATCATCCCTCTAAGACAGAGCTCTACTTACTTTTTAAATTGGTCACACACTTTTTAGAAATAGAAATTTTTGCGACACTTTATAGGTATACTTTGGATTGGGTGGTTTATACATATTTATGTTCTAAAATTCTCCATACAGTTCGAAACAACACTGTTCAAGGTCTTATCATAATTTAATGTATAATTTTTTTTCTGCTTATACGTATTTACTTTAATCTGTACAGCAATATCCTAAGCCTGCTACATCAAAACACGCATTAATCAAATCTGCACAATTCAAGGTATTGCAGTAGTTAAGTTTCGCTAGGCAAGACAATATAATGTCATACCAGTTCAACTGTCTCTGGAAAAATACCTCTTGAAAGATATACAAAATGATTCATAATTTTGCACCATACTAAGAATTTATCAGTTACTCACTAAAATGTCAGAACACACAGGTTAGAAAGCTCTGCTCCAGGAAATAAGGAAAAACTATTTCATCTACCAATTTATTCAGTAACAAATTACTAAAGGGTTTCAGCAAAATAGTTTACAAAAATGTGTGCATGAAAACAGTACCGTCCTAAAGTTGCCTAATACAATTAATCATCATCATCATCATCATCATCATCATCATCATCATCGTCATCGTCATCGTCATCAGTCTTCTATCATTGGTCATTGGACATAGACCTTCCCTGGGATTTGTCAAACTTCTCTTTTTTCGGTGATGCAGAGCCAGTACTTTCCGAATTTCTCCGGTTTGTCTCTCCATCTAGTATTCTGCCAGTCTCAGGTACACATGCGATTTCTGGAGATCGATGTTGTGAGTCCTGATGTCCATCGGTCATCTGTCATTCTTGCAACATAGTCAACCCATTGCCATTTGATTTTTTTATGGATTCTATGATATCTGGGATCCCTGTTTTCTCCCAAATATATTTTGCCATCTTGTGATCTCTCCATGTGAGGTCGAGCATGATTCTCTCTTGTGCACGTTGTTTGGTTCTTAGTTTTATTGGTCTATCTCTTGGTTACGTTCCATGTTTCAGTTCTGTAAGTAACCATCGGAAGGATGCATTGGTTGTCTACTATTGATATGAATTATCTAATATATATTATATATTCTTGAATATAAGACAAGGTTCTTGTTACTATGAAATGGCCCCTTATCAGCCGTTCAACAAACTCATGTCATTCAAAAATGGTCAATACTTTTGTGCATGGGAATGCAGTGTAGATAAAAACAATGCATATTACCATGGTTTTGCATTAAATATCATGTTGGTAATATGCAGCATGTATTGTGTAATATTCTTTAAGAATCATTTTTTCGAGTAGAATCATCATCACTGATCAGAATTTGAGCTTTTATAATCTGAAAACAGCAATCAATACAATGAAGTTTAAAGAAAATCACAATCAGATGACTGCTAACTAAGCGTCATAAGCAGTGAGTTCATTAGAAGGGGATATCTCTCATGATGAGGTTATGGCTAAATAATGGGCTTATATTCGAGTCTGTTTATTTTCAGAAATTTCATGGTCAATTCCAAATACTCATGGTCGATTCATATTGAAAAATACATATTATTACGTCTTGCACTAGATTACTGTGCACTGGTCACATATATAAACGTGTGCTTGAACGTCACAGAAGCAGAATAAAGAAAAGTGAAATTAAAGGGAACAGAATAAAAAAGTGAGCAAAAAATAAACAGTTCAACAGTAATAACAAAGAAACCATGATTGGAAAGAGGGAATTCTGACATATCAAATAATTTGGAACCAAAAGAAATCCGATGAAAAAAGTTGTTTTTTTTTAAAAATCAACTCAAATTGTTGGATATCAAAGATTTTGCTACCGGAGTTGGGAGTCACGGATATTTACATATTATTTCATAACCAACATTCCCATCAATCTCTGATCTCTTGTTTATTTCTTTCGTTATCTTTTCTTTCTGCTTCTTCTTTCCACCCTTACTCAATCTCCTTCCACCCAACACTCAACTTCTATCCTTTCTTTAACCTCCCACAAAATATCAACATATTCTTTAACTTCCAACCCTTAAATCCAGAAGAACCCACTCTCCTTCATCATCTTCTTCTTCTTCTTCTTCTTCTTCTTCTTCTTCTTCTCCACCTTTTTTTTCTTTCCTCTGATGCTGCTCTTCTTTATTGCTATTCTACATCTTTCCCCTTTCTTTCTTTCTTTCCTCTGATCCCTTGCCCTTTTTTTCTTTCATAAAATTTTCTCCCATTCCTCTCCTCTCTTTTTTCTTCCTTCTTTCTTTCTCTTTCATCAAATATTTGTCATTCCTCTCTTCTTCATATCCAATTCCTTCTTTTCCCTCTCTTTTTGCTGTATCCCTCTTCTCTTTCTCCCTCTTCCATAAATTCTTTGCCTCTCAATCTATCCACATATCTTCCTTATTTTCTCCCTCTTTCATAGAATCAAGTCCCTTTCTTTCTTCTCTATAATCATTCTCCTCTTTCTTTAAAGTGTTTGACTTTCCTTTCTTTTCACTTATCCCGCTCCTCTTTTTTACTCCTGCTTAAAATCTTTCCCCTCTTTTTCTTCCTGATAAACAACTCTTTTTTTCCATTTCCATAAAATCTCTGCCTCCTCAATATATTCTCTTATTCTCTCCTCATTTCGACTCCTTCTTAGAATCTTTCCCCTCTCTTTTTTCCATCCTCACACTTCTTTCATTCTCTTCAATGAAATCACTGCCTCCTCCCTCTATTCTCTTATACTCTCCTCTGTCTACCTCCTTCTTAAAATCTCTGCCTTCTCACTCTATTCTCTCATCCTTTCCTCTTTTTTCCTCCTTCTTAAAATTTTTCCCCTATTCTTTTTCCACAAATATTCTTCCTCTATCTTCCATAAAATCTCTGCCTTCTCTCTATATTCTCTTAGGCTCTTCTCTTCTTTCTTCCTTCCTAATATCAGCTTTCCCCATTATCTATTGTCGTCTTTTATAAATCCTTTCTTCCCCTCCAGATTTCTCTTCTATCTTTTCCTTTTGTTCACCTTTCCTCTTCACCATAGATTACTCCCCCTCTTTTTGCCTATTAACCTCTTTTTAACTCTTCGTCTTTCTCTCTTTCGCCTCTCTTTCTCTCTCCTTGAAGCCTTTTAACTTTAGGTTCTTTTAATAAACTTCCCACTCATCCTCAATCCCTCCTTTTATTCCTCACTAATTCTTGATCACTCCTCCCCCTCTTGTAATCATCTTCTTTCTCTCCTTTTTTTGATAACCATCATGCTTTCTTTCCTTGCTTCATCTCCCACCCTCCTTTTGCTCCTCTGTTCCCTCTTTTCTGAACCCCATCATTCTCAAAGCCTTTCTCTTTCCTCCCTGACGCCTCCCCGACGCCACCTTCTCTCCATTCACTTTCTCACTCGCTTCCTCTCTCCTCCCTTCCCGCTTCCTCTTCTTCTTCCTCTAGCCCCCCCCCCTTTAACTTTTTCAGAAACATTACAAGAGGAATCCGTTGTTGTCAGTGTATTTGCAGTGTCATCTATCTATCTGTCGGTTTCCAGCATCCCTTCCTCGATGTTTGTACGGAGAGTTTTAGAGTGAAGGGAATGGGCAATCAATTTGTTGATTGGCGGCAGGGGCTGGCGTTGGGTGCGGAGTGGGGTGGGGGGTGGTGATCTTCTGTAACTCACTTTCCGTTTCTCCCTCGGCCCGCAGAATGCAGCAACAAAATAAGAAGGGCCATCCTGACCTGCAATTTTTAATTGGTGGCAGATGTCATCAGCATAATTATCGTTACTGCTCTTTTTTTCTTTAAATCTGGTTCGAATTTTGCACACACTGCAAAATATTTGCATGGGTTTAATAAGGGGTGGTGTCAGGGCAATATGGGTCAATATTGATTATAACATCTTGTATTAATAAATCAGTATTTGGGCCAAACTTGATACCCTAGAGAAAATCTTCCAGCAACTTTGAGCTCAAGGCAGAAAAACAAACTCTAATCACTATTTTAAGACCAAACATAAATCAAATATCTTTACCTCGCATAAATGAATCTCTGTAGCTCGCACATGTACCAGGACTGATCATCTTGAAAATCATCTAAAATTATCAAAAAGAATTAAATCTTTTATCTAAAATTATCTAAAGATATCTAAATTACCTCTACAAGATTTGGGCATTCAAAATAACCATAGAGACGCCTAATAGCATTTCTTTGAAAAAACAAAAAATTGTTTTTGATGGATGGTGCCTAGCGGTGCACTCATGCAAATGGTTAAGTTTTCAACGCCCAAAATGAGACCAGGAGTACTTGGAGACCCACAGACAGACAAGCAAAGAGAGAAGAATCTGTAGCCCACTCTTCTGATTGGTCAGGTGGGTCATTTGTAGGGCTACAATAATGCAATATTTTTTCTAAAATGATAATATATAATAAAGTCCACAAATCAAATTCAAGGATTAATGTTGTCTTATTTCTTAGAATCAACACATTAACTGTAAATGATTGTTTTCTCAATCATTGCAGTTCTATGGCTAACTCAATGGAATTTCCATTGATGGCGACTCAATTCTATCTGTGATTCGGGGCTTTTATCTTGCATTGGATAACTTTCACACTTGCCACCTTCTGAACTTGAGAATATCAAAGAGAATAACCTTATGAATAGATCTTATTACTTTCGCAAGTCAATCTTTGAAATGCCTTTCTGTTAATAATTCTAAAGGCCCTGAATCTATCCAAGTAATATTTGTGAAATCTAATGTACAGAATTATTCGGTCATTTTCTCAGGGGTCATTCTTTGACGATATTAAGTAATTAGAATAAGTGAAGAAAGCATCGAGAGAAATATGGATGAGAAATGTACTGGTCTGGTTAGTCACTCAATAAAAACTGTCACTTGATTAACAGCTCTTGGCAGAATTCCATATTGGGGGTGATCAATTTACAAAATGGGGCAAAAGGATGATCAATGAAAAAGTTACTTCTCTCGCCATTAGTTGGGTAGTGATCACTATGAAAGTCCAGATTTGAAAAAAAAAACAGGTGTGAAGACAGCTAGACACAAACTAAAGGACTTTAGCATGAAACAACATTGTAAAATGAAACCCCCCAAAAAATATATTTGAGGGGTAGGGGGAATTAAAAAAACAAACAACAAAAAAATAATGAATAAATGTTTAAATTTCCCCGCCTCTATTGGTGTTGCCAGTATACCTGATACATATTCAGCCTGCCAGACACACCGACTTAAAAACTGAAGAAACCTGTATTGATGTTGACTATGATGATGTTGACAGTTTTGGCTGACAGTTGCTAATAAATACATGTCGATTCATCTTTTTCAAAGCATTAGATTTCAGCTAGTATGCCTCTCAGGATCACTAGAGCGAATACTAACAAGAATTCTTCAAAGAGTTTTCTAAGTAATTGAACTCATTCTTTTTGCTTATTTATATTGTTTTCTCAGCATTTTGACTAATCCATTTTACAGCTGATTTCAGGTACACTATTTTTTTGTAAAGAGAGTCTCTTTTTCTGATAATACTGTAGCTGATTAAAGATTTAATTGTTAACAGCCATGCTTCTAATATGAGTTATTCTATCACCAGCAATGGATGCAATACAGATTGTTCTATAATTTCTAGCATGGAGATGTTCCCAAATCCTTCCTCTGTTATAAAAAGGAATTCCATACTGTATCCCTGTTGAGAAAACCATGCTTTATTGAAGTACACTCTTATCTAGCTCATTCATCAAGCCAACAGGTTGATATATGCTGATTCTTTCAATTTTCTCACTCACCATCAGTCCTCTATCCAGAGAGGTTAATGTACAACTTTCTCTCTCTAGATATGATCAGACATACCAGATTTTTCCTTTTCTCCTTTGGATATGGTCTTTCTATATTTTTTGAGTTTGACTTTGAGGGGAAGACCTTAAAGCATATGATGGCCAATGTACACATATGCATGCACACATTCATATAATACATATCTCTTAATATATATCCATTCATGTAAAGATGAGCATATATATTAGATATATATATATATATATACACACATGAAAACAATACATATCGATTAATCTTCTCATATAAATACAATGTGTACACTAATGAGTGTGTATATATATATATATATATACTCATGAAGATGATATCAGTTAATCCACTTATATAAATATAGTTTACACTATTGAAAACAATACATATTGATTAATTTACTTGCATAAATATAGTGCATACACTGATGAGTATATGTATACATATACATGTATATACATATGTATATATGTATTAAATGGTCCAGAAAGTAATGGCGTTCTTGAAAGTAAAAATTAGGATAAAATGAAAAAGGATGTAAATAACTGGTTCAATCAAAGCAATTTCCAATTGATTGAATACACCTTTGCCAAAATTAAACAGAGTCATTTACGCCCTTACAGTGAAAATCAATATCCCAGGATTCAATAAATTCCCTAAAAGCTTCTTCTGCTCCTGCTTGGTTTTAAAACAGTTTATTCTTCATAAACTTGTCAAAATATTTCAAAAATGAAAGTCTGTGGATGAAAGTTCAGGAAAATAAGGTTGATGAGGCAGAACTTTGATTCCCAAATCGTTTAATTTCGTAAGTGTCTCTTTTGACACAGGGTTGAACAGATCTCATAACACCGATTTGTCTGCTTTTCTATCGGTTCATGTGGAAATTGTTTTTTTTCTTTTTCCCATTGGACTCAAATGGGTAAAAAACACTTGATTTGCTTGTTACCACCGTCCCCCCGCCGTGCACTTACGGACTGATGATTGAGTGTCTGCCTTTACTGTCTCCCGAAGTGTGTCATCATCAGAATATTGCTTCCTTCCTGGACATTTGAGATCATTAAGACTCTCATTGCCTAAACCTCTGAAACCAGTCTGGATTCATGGAGAAAAATCATACAAAAGTACTTTTTGTCCATGCTGTTGTTAGGGACTGATAACGCCCACTTGTAAAGAGGTCAATAGTAGAATGTAGAAATTTGTCAATGAATGTCTTCTCCATGTAAAATGTGTTATTCTATTTTTGTATCAAACAAATTGCTGTGCTGTTGACGATCGTTGAGGTGAAAAAAGTGATTCAGAAAAAGAAATTATTTGAGGCTGATGAGCACATTATGGTAGCTAATGTTTCGTCTGAAATTTGGACTTCTTCAGAGCTTCTAGCAAAGAATGGTGTGAGAAAATGAGGGTAAGTCTACATCGAGCAAAACCAAGTTGCAATGTGGTAGTAAAGGATTTTGTAATATGGTAACAGGAGAGATTACAAAGCAGTATAATACATTAGAGAAAAAAACAGGAGTCATGGATATCACAGAATCCATTGGAAAAACTCAAATGGCAATGGGCTGGTCATGTAGCAAATATGTTTAACAACCGATGAACATCACGACTCACAATGTGGATCCCCAGAGATCATGTACAAAACTGTGGCCATCAAAGTATGAGATAGCATGATGAACTAAATGAGTTCAGAGAATATTTGCTCCATGATGACCATGATAGAGAGGTCTGGTGAATCCTGGGGAAGGTGTATGTCCAACACCGGACACTAAGAGGCTGCTGCTGCTGATGATGATGATGATGATGATGATGATGATGATGAAATGAGGGAATATCTGGCAGCTTGGTTTAATCAGGAAGTTGTATTTTAGCATATTCACTTTTTAATGTCAAAGTCAAACAACATAAATTCATATATATATATATCTCATATATATATGAAAATATAATCAAAGATCATAAATGGATGCGTAATCCGACAGAATATTTATGAATGCGTTATATTATTTGAAATTCTATTTGAAATGACATCTTGTTACACGGAAAATGAGTCACTCAGCCTCGACAGTGTAAGTAGAATCAACAATTAGAGAAAAAAAGGAGCTGTTGCAGGAATATATCTATATCTATATCTATATATCTATATATATATATTCATATATATATATATATATATTCATATATATATATATATATATATATATATATATACATTATAAGTGTGTTGTACTATTTTGATTATTATTTCTTAATAATCATATATATATATATGTATATATATATATGTATGTATATATATATATATGTGTGTGTATATATGTATATATATACATCTATTACATAATCCCTCAACTGAACGGAAAAATAGGTGGGAAGGGTGTCCATTAATGCTGAAAGTCCATTAAATCTGAATGTAACATCCAAGGCCGTTTTCTGACATTTTTTTTTGTATGTAAGAAAGCTTTAATGCAATATACAGCACTCCATGATATAAAATTATTTAACCATAATAAAGAATATGGAATATTTACACAGCTTTTTGACAGAGGTTCTTTTGAGGCTCTTATCCAAAATCTTGACTAAAATCCATCACGGAGATCCGTGCTCTCATAAATAAGATTTATTCCAGATGTAATTAAAAGATATTGGTTATCATGTACAAAAAATAATACATAATTTGAAATATTTTGTTTTTGAATAATAGACTAAGATAAAATAAATTATTCACCAAAAGAATCTGTTAAATCAGAAATCCATTATACCAGGGTCTGTTAAATCAAGGATTTACTGTATATTGTTGATCTGGAAAATATTCTTGTTAAAACTCCAGGGTTAATTTTGTATTCCTACCATAACAAGAACTACAAGAACGATTCTCTCCAAAACGAGGAGTGTAAAATGATACATAAAACCCACATTCCCCTATCATGATTTGAACTCACAACTAACTGCTTGGTAGCAGGCTGATTGCAAGCAGACTGACTGAGTTGAGGCTTAGATATTAATGAAAATTTATCATATAGATAGATGGGGTTCATTTAATTCTCATAAATAGATGAATATATTTTTACAAAAAAATGAATATTCTCTGAATTTTTCATTTATTATACATACAGTACAAAACTTGCAGTAATCATCTTCAGTCATAATAGAAGTAAGAGTGTAGTTTGTCCCAGAAACTGACTGTCTTGTTTGTTTGTAATTGCAAAGTAAGACTTCCCTAATTTACTTTTCAACCAAAATCCAACAATTGACAAACTAATAACATTCCATAATTACTTGTATATCAGTCCCACTTTCTCGAACAAATTGTTTATTCCAAAAGTCTAGGTGTGACTTTTAACAATAGGTAAAATCTGAATCGAAATTCCGTACCAGATATAAAGATAGAAATCAGGATGCGATTTATATTTGCGTGTGACTTATACACGAGTAAATATGGCGATTTTCTTTCTTTCTTTTTTTTTCGCTACCCTTATCTTTTTCTTTCAGAAATTGAGGACCAAAATTTGCCTATCCTCAGGGAAATGGTACCTCATGAAATTCTTCAATCAGAGAATGTAATCAAAATGGTTTCAAGATCCCCCATGGCTAGAATGAAATGTTATTCGCAGCTTTAAAGACCCCTTTTCAAATAGGTAATCCATTCTCTCCTCTCGTAAATCTCCTGCTTTCCTTATCTCCCAATTATTTCCCTTTCTCCCATGACCTTTCCACTTCCAGGCAGCTGTGCACATTTGCAATTGAGACAGACAGGCAGGAGCAACTTGACTCTATTACGTGCCATCATATTGGGGAATAGAGGGAAATGGAATGTCAGACCCTATCCTTTCAGATCTGATAGGGCTGGGGATCGATTTAGGTTTTGTGACGAGTTGGTTCGAATTGCCCTTTTCTGATTCCCAAGGAGCTCGTTTACTTACATCTCTTCCAAGGGCTGATTGACAGTTTTTCATCTTTTTTTTTTTTTTTTCCTTATTATCTTTTTGATTGCACTGTTTATATTTTTGGAGCTTCCTTCGTACCGGAACAAAAAAATGACCTTTTGGATTTTTTTTCTTTTTTCTTTTTTTTTCTCTTCGTTGGGCAGAAGCTGTTTACGAGCTGGAGATCTCATGGGTCAAAATATCTGGCTTGATGGCATTGTTTTGATCATATGGATTTTGTATTTTTCGGCTTAAACTCGCCTCCTTTACAGAATGAGCATGAGGATGTTGATTGAGTGAACACGATACATACGCGAGCAAATATATGTATGTATTAAGTTGTGAGCGTTTATATACAAGAGCTGTCCAAAAAGAAACCGAACTCATAAAATAGCGCACTTAGAAGATTTTGGGGGGTTCTCACTACAGTTGTGTTCTGCAGCAGTGACTTTGATCACTTGCATAAAAAATAACTGTATGACACCAAATGCTTGAATGAACATGTGTGCACAGTATTTGGCATTTTCTTTTTTTTCAAGTGATCGGACAATGATCACATTGAGAAACTGCTTTCTGTGATCAGTGATCAGCTTGACTATCCATGGAGTTTTCGGAAGAGATGAGAATCTGAAAGTCAGCCAATGATCTCCACGGATCAAAGAATGCAGTTTTCCAATGTGATCATCATTTATATACTTGGGAGGAAAAAAAGGCCAAATACACTACACACATGTTCATTGTAGCAGGTGGAGCTCTAATACTAACCAAAGTGGCATAATGCATGTCACTGCTATATAGCATAACTATAGTGATATCTCCAAAACATCTCATCAGTTTTAAAAGTTTCTTTTTTGACCAGCCTCATATAATGTTTGTGAGTGTAAGTGTGTGCATGTATGTGTGTACATCTTTATATAAGTACATACACAGACATACACTAGCATGCATGGAAGTTATAACAGAAAAAAAAAAAAGATTCCGATCCTGGATACCCATATCAAAATAAAGGACCCAAAACTGAGAAAGATCTTCAAACAAGACACTAAAATTCTGAAAATATTTAACAGGTCTTATTAGTCTTAGAACCCATCTCGTGACCAATGTCATTTGACAGCATGCCAGGTTGGGGACGATCAAATTGAAAAATTGGAAAAAAGGTGAATGAATAAGTTACTTGCTGGGCGGTGATCACTAAAAAGGTCTGGATTTAATGAAAAAAACAGAAAAACAAGCGTAAATACTGCAGGACATGAACTGAGTGATCAATTCATTATAATCTAACATTGTGAATTGAACCCCCCACTGAAAAACCTGTTTTGGGGATAAATTTTCCGGGAACAAAAAAGCGCTTTTTCTTGACCTATCAAAGAGTAAATGTTCAAATTTGCCAAGCTCCAGCTCTGTTGGTATAACCTTTGTGCATGATGCATACATACATACCTATGTTTTGGTTGATAGAATCTGATATGATTTTCAATCAAGGTACAGAAATTCTGTATATATGTTTACAACCGAATGATACGTTCTGCCCTGATAACTTCACTTGCATGTTGCCTTGTGCATGATATCATTATAATGCGTAATAATGAAGTTTGAAAATGGATTTCAGAAAACAGCACATCTATAACCACAGCATTTTGTCCCCGACCATTAATGGCATGGATTTTGGTAATGGTTAATAGAATCACTATTGAAAGCATGCAACAAAAACTTTTAAACAATTCTTGCATACTTTGATCACTGATCTACATTCACTCATTAAGAAACAGAGATGATTTAATTGAAAAAACAAGTCTGATTATTCAACGAAAGTCACGGATTTTGTTGCTGGATACAGCCTAGTGATCAATTTAGCATAAACTTACCCTGCAAATTGAACCCCACCACTAAAAACTTATTTCAGAGCTTAATTTTTAAATGACAAAAAGAACTTTTTTTAAAAGATATAATAAGGAGAGAGCTTGGCTCTTCAAGAGGTCCTCCCAGACATTTTTTTGAAATTTGATGCAAAAAGAAAATTTGTGATAAACGGACACAAACTATATCTTGGTGAAAAACAACCCCAAAATCTGAATTATTATCTATGCAATCCATGTATGAACAAATATGCTATTGTTATTGAATGAGTAGAAATGAAATAGGTTGAATACTATTTATAAAGCTTTTTCGGGGACCTCTCCCTCAGCTATGCCTCTGTTGAGGACATATCCAATTGTATGCTGATTTTGTTTCCTCCTTTGCTTGAATGATTACTTTTTCATTGATTCACTCAATCATTTGCTTCCTCACATTCATTTTCTCCCTATCCTCATTCACTTTTTCATTCAATCTTTCATTTTTTCATTCAGTCACAACAACCTGGGACCAGGGGCATACTCAGGATATTTCTTGGTGGCAATCCTGTTACACAATAGACCTTCCAGCAGTAGAAAAGGTGCTGCATCCACAGCCATTTGTAGCGTAAGCAAGTACAACACAATCTATGATCAAGTCAGATGGTGCACTTGAACATTTATCGAGATGCATAGAATGACCTTCAGTTGACATGATGCGAGCATCAACAAATAATAATACTTTTTATAGGGTAACATTAGCTGCAAGGGGTCCAACTTGCAAACCGCTTTGCCCTCAATGAGGAAGCTTGATTTAAGGGATGGTTGAATACCCCCGTGGAGGCCCATGAATGATGATGCCATGCAATCTTTTTCATCATCATCAGTTTTTTAACATCCCTCATTGGACATAGACCTTCCCCAGGATCTGCTACATTTCTCTATCATGGGCGTCACAGAGCCAGTATTTTCTGAATTTGTCTAGTTTATCTCTCCATCTTGTCTTTTGTCGGCATGTGGTCTCCGGGGATCCACATTGTGAGTCGCGATTGTCATCAGTTGTCTTTCACTTGCAATATGACCAGCCCATTGCCATTTGAGTTTTCTAATAGATTCTATGATATCTCTGACCCCCTTCTTCTTTCTGATACATTATGCTGTCTTGTGATCTCTCCATGTGAGCTTGAGCATGATTCTCTCATGCGCACGTTGCATGCTTCTCAGTTTGCGGGTTTATCTCTTGGTTAGGTTCCATGTTTCAGCTCCATAAGTGACTATCAGGAGGCTGCATTAGTTGTATACTCTTCTATATAGGGTTATTGGGATTGACTTGTTTTTGAACGTTGAGCTTGCTTTGCCGAAAGCTTGCCATCCTAGGGTGATTCTCTGCTTGATTTCTTCTTCTTCTTTTGTGGATTTCTTAGAGATTCGCTGTTCTAAGTAGATGTAGTGGTCTACTTTCCCCAGTTTTGCATCTTTGATTTTGTTAGTTATGTCCTTATTCTTGAAGTGATTGTTGCACATGATTTTTGTTCTAGAGAGGACTTACACACTTTTTTCTGCTTTATAGCTGAAATAGTTGTGTATTTCCAGTGGTTAGGGTTCAAGTTAAGATAAAACTCACAATCACAAATGCTGAGTTTGAATAGTTGCAATACAATATTCCTACTGTCATTATTTTACCATTTGAGAAGAATTGATATACCCTTGATGCTACTAATTCCACAGAAATTTATATTACTAGTGTGTAGAATTAATATGTAAAATAAAAGTGAAAAACTTCTGCATTCAAACTATTGGATCACTGTAGCTCCAAGAAATGACTTTTTGTCAACGTCTCCTAAAATAAGCCAATCATGCTTGAAATGATTCTGTACAAGTTCATCGCTTAAAATGTCAGAAAAAAAAAAAATTATAATTACACATCCTCGTCTCTTTATATTTGGGTGCGTGTCTTCGGGTGATCCTGACCACATTTTTGAAGTTACAGTCTTGACAATTCTCAAGCATTTACCGTTGAGCACCATCTAAAAACGTGTTTTCTTGTTTTTCCACGAAAAGTGCTTTTAGGGTTCTTGCTGATCATTTTGGACCAACAATGCTCGGAACTTATGCAGGTATTTTTTAGATAATTTTCGATAAAAGAACTATTTTTTTTTTCACATGATATTGAACAAAAGATCTATTTTTTTGATAATTTTAGATAATTAGTCCTGGTACACATGCAGGCTACAGTGATTCATTGATATGAGGTAGGGATATTCTTAATTATATTGACTTGTTGAAAAATAACAGTACAGATTATACCACCATTATTGGCTGATAATTATATGTTATTGAATATTGCAGTTAATTAGAAACCATCAACCAAAACTGTCACCGAAACTGTCAACACTGGTTTCTTCAGTTTTCAAATTGGTTTGGCTGGTGATCTATGTATGTACATATCATGTGTATAGACAGCACCAATGGAGCTAGTGGGCTGAAAATTTGAATATTTACTCCCCATTATGTCAACAAGAAACTTTTTTATATGTTATCAAAATTCCCTCCAAATAGATTTTTAGTGATGAATTCGATTTGCCAAATGAATTTATGCTAGATTGGTCTCTTACTGCCGGCAGCATTCATGCTTGTTTTTTGAAAACTAAGACTGTTTTTATTAATCACTGTCAAACAAAAGGTGAAGGAAGTAACTTATCCAAAGATTGCCAATTTTTTGATTGATCACCTCCAACACGATATGCTGTCAAAAGATGTTAGTCACGTGATGGTTTCTATCAAGTGAATGACTGGACCTGTTGTAACTTTCATCCTCTATTTTTGCCAGGAGCAGTATTTTTTAATTCAGGAGGCTTAATTAAATATATTGCGTCATGTAAAAAAAAAATTGATTTTTTAATTAGAGTGTAATCAGTCTTATTGATTTTTTTTTCTTTTATATGTGTTAATTGGGTTGGGTGAGGACTTATCGTGAATACAAAAATAAATCAATGTCACATATTTTTATTACCAAAGTGTTCGATCTATTATATTATGTTTGATGGACTTAGGGAATTGGATAACTTTATTTGAAAAAGAGAAAGAAAAATATCACTTTTTATAATCCTATGAATTATTTAGACAAGCATCCATATCTTTTTTTTTCCCCTTTATCTTCTTTATAATTTTTGAGCATTGTTCATTATTTTTTTGCCTTACCACTTCATCAACAATCCATAGATCTGAGTTTCAGATTTCCCATATTAACACAAGGCTGGGCTTATAAAGAAAGTTTATTGTAACAATTAAGCATCAGATTGAAAAACTAACTGGCAAAAAAATGAAAAAAAAAATAGCCATTATCCAGTAGAGAAATGGTGAGACGTAATAAAGTAAAGGAGACTTTTGTGCCTGCTACTGTAGTTGCTTGAAAAGTATTGGTCCATTAGGTCTCAGTATTGTCAAGAAACCCTTATTTTAAAAGAAAGAGAACAGCTGCCTACTAGAAACTACAAAATGTTCAGATCATTCATCGAGAGCAATGATAACACGAAATTACCGGATTTGATGCACATTTAAAATGAGCATTGATAAAACAGGAAAATGGGGAAAACGAAGACTTGTGAAAAGGGGATCAGGGAAAAGAACAAAAAGACCTTCTTTTTTTTCTTAATGTGCGAGACTTGAAAGGGCAACGGCAGTTTGATGCTCGTAATTTATCTGGTTAGGATTCATTGAACAGGAGGCCCTAAAAATGACCAGTTTTGGATGGCTCACTGAACTGCCCATTCTACCTGTTATCAGATCCTTTGTAGGTGTGAGTGTGTGTGTGTGTATGAATGTTCATGTATGTATGTGTGTCCACATGTGTCTTTTTATTGCTTACTTTTGATGCGTTAGAATGAATAGCGATCACTCTTTCCTTTCTCCCAATTAGGAATACAGCAAGGGAAGTCATTATGTTTTTGAAACTAGGTAGATTGATGCATATCAGAAGACAATGAAAGGAGACTTTTTCTTTCTCCAGTGCGAGTAATTCTACTTTTTGTCAAATCCCCCCATAAAGGCCAAGCCCAAAACAAAGCAAAGAAATTCATTGAAATTAACAAAGATACAAAAATTTCTTCAGAATTTGAGATCAGTTGATTTAAGTACTCAATGAATTTTCTTAATATGCTCATCTCGATTGTTGTTTGTGTCTGAGACATTGCAATGAGTTGTTGTTCAAACTCACCATATTTTGAGGCGGCACTCACCTGGGCCTCTAAGAGGGGAGAGCAGTCAATAGGATATGTTCATTGATTAAATAAGTTGACTATCATTTACCCACAAGCGAGCATTGTATGACATGCTGAAAGGGTTGTAGCAGAGAAAAAACAAGATAGCTAAAGGACAAGGGTGTTTGCGCAGTGTGTGATGGCGCAGGAGAGAGAACAGCCATGCACTGCCTTCTAAATTTCCTCTTGTAGGTCCAGCTACTCATCTTTATTGTTGGTTATATCTTCAAGTTCAAGATGAATTCTCAAAACTGAAAGACTAAACAAATTTTCATTGCTGTTTGTTTGAGACTTTGAGTTGAGATCATGTTAAAACTTAACCAATTTTCTGAACAGAATTGATTTTTTCAGTTTCTTATATTCAAGACTTTGAGATGAATTATTTTCGTAACTCAATGAATTATCAGGACACACTAATCCTCGGCTCTTCAACATCTGTTATTGGCCATAGAAAATTACTCAAAATTCACCAGACCTCTCTATAGTGGGTGTTACGGTACAAATATTTTCTAAATATTTAGAATTCATCTTAATGTCCTGCCAGACACAATTTTGCATATGATCTCTGTGGATCCACATTGTAAGTCGTGATGTCTAGCAATTGTCTGCCATTATTGCAACATAGCCTGCTCATTGTCATCTGAGTTTTGTAATGGATTCTATGTTATCTCTGACTCCTGTTTAATTTCTAATATACTCTGCTGTCATGATCTCTCTCTGTTATGTTGAGCACAATCTTTTTTAGAGTAAGTCGGTTCTTAATCAATCTTTTGTTTAGGTTAGTTGTTTCAAATCGTTAGATGACTACTGGGAGTTTGTATTTGGCTGTAGACCTTTATTGATATTTAATGAACATTTTGAGCTAAACAAGTAACAAAAGAATAGTCCCTCTCAACTGTTCAGTTGGTTTATTCTCTAACCTCTTTTAGGAACATTCTTGTCTAATGTTGAGTCTATTTTTGGTTGCATTGTCAATCCACAACATCCTTCAATGTAATACAACTAATAAGAATAAACTCAACAACATTTTGTCTTAAAAAGGTCAGAAAATGACCCAGCTAAATTGTTGAGAAGAAATAACAACCACAGATGAGGTCAGTCCCCCAAATCCATATATATATATAGAGAGAGAACAGATCACATATGTATATATATGCATCAAGAAATGGATATCTTCATAATCCGGCAGAATGATTATGAATTGTATTAAATCATAGATATTCTTATTTGAAAAGATCTCCTGTCATTACACGGTAAATGTATCATTTGATGTAGAAAACATAAAAAGAATAATCAATTCAAAAGAATTGCGATGCTGCAGGTATCAAACCTGCCAACAATTGGGTAGCCACTACAACAGAGCATTGCTCTTACTATAAAGCTAAACAGCTGCAGGTTATGCAAAGGCCCAAATAACTGTTTTCACTCCCAATTCCCATCTTGTTTATTCTCAGTCGATACCTACTCTATTTGTTTCTTTCTACACAACAGTTATATATATATATATATATATATATATATATATATATATATATATATAACCTGTGGGATTTCACTGGTTCTCTCAAATCAGCCCAGTCAACTTTCTCTCAGGCATTTAAATTTCTCAGCTATGAAGAGTTTTCTCAAGTTGAAAAAAATATATATCACATTTTTTAATATTTTAACATCATAGACTCCATTAAAAATCTCAATGGCAATGGGCTGGCCATGCAGCAAGAATGGCAGACAACCGATGGACATCACAGCTGACATCATGGATCCCCAGCGATCACATGTGCAACTGAGGCCGGCAGAGTATTAGATGGAGTTGTTTACCATGTAACCGTTTCAGGGATTTAAAAAATAGAACTGCTATATTAACATAGCACTCCAGCAGTGTTGATCAAACACCACCTCCATTTCAGCAATGACTTTAATTCATAGCTCATCAGATACATGTAGTTTGTTATTTTATATGGGGTATCATCATAATACATTGTACATGGATGTTAATTTTATACTGCACATCATTTGATCTTTTTGAAAAAGGGCTTACTTACATTGGTTATTCTAAAAACATATTTTATATATATATATATATATATATATATATAGTAGATTGTGGATTCGCTACACAAACTAGATCATGTTTCAGCCCTCTTTGAGCCTCATCAGGCAAGCTCTACTCAAAAACAACTCAACTTCACGAGTAAAAAGTTGTATGTATCGAGCACTCTATGAAATAAATCCATTACATTTCAGAAGTGGCTTTATATCATTGATATATCATTATATTATGTTATACTGCTAGCCTGATTTGTACCACATATACTGTGTGTGTATATATATATATATATATATATATATATATATATATATATATATATATATATATATATGTAACACTTTTCAGTTGGTAAAGAGTAGATACTCTGATGCTAGGCCAATTCACACATAAATAATCATGTCTTTTTTGCTGGTTACAATACTGATTCATTGGATAAAAACGTTTTTAAAAAAACTTTTATCTTTTGAAGAATAATCTTTGCAACTCTTATTATTCAATTTGGTTTTGGAGCTAAAGCAATTCTGTTGCGTGTTTGTTTGGCATTGAATCTGTCGTTGATCTGTTACACGTATCATCTATCAACGCATTGCAGGTAACTAACCAAGATAAGACTTGATACAAGACCAAAAAAATTTGCACACAATGAGAAAATCAATCAACTAAAATGTTAGAAACAAAAAAGGTTATCAAGAAGATTAAGCAATGGATCGGTTTTCATTGACCATCTTCTGGATGTTATTAACTGGCTTTATTTTTTTTTCCCAGTAAGATGAAGTAAACATCACCGAATTTTGCCCAAAACTATCATCATCGTCATCATCATCAGCAGCAGCAGTCTTTTATCATCCGTCATTGGATATACACCTTCCAAATGATTCACCACATCTCTTCATCTTGGGCATCGTAGAGCCAATATATTTTTTTTACATGTTCAGTTTGTCTTGCCATCTCATTATCTACCGTTCCGCATTTGATCACTGGATATCCATGTTGTGAGCCATTCTTGCAACATGTCCAGCCCATTGCCATTTGAGTTTCCTAATGCTTTCTATGATGTCTCCAAAACTATGTCTGAAATTTCA
Organism: Thysanoteuthis rhombus; assembly: GCA_963457665.1. Classification (NCBI taxonomy): domain Eukaryota; kingdom Metazoa; phylum Mollusca; class Cephalopoda; order Oegopsida; family Thysanoteuthidae; genus Thysanoteuthis; species Thysanoteuthis major. The sequence continues at coordinate 22,055,071 of OY735217.1, forward strand.
TTTCTCTGATTAGAATAAAATCCATCTAAAGAAAATTAGGCATTTTGAAGTCATTTTAAAATTAGATCAAACCAAAGTATTTTTTAGTCTCCATCTTTGATTTTTTCTTCCTTCCTTCCTTTTCATCTTCTCCTCAAATACAGCCAAGTGGAAAGTAATTTGGCATTTACGGCGCTGGCAATAAGATCACCTTTTACCTGTCATATTCGCATTCAATCTCTTTCATTTCACTTTCCTGTTTCCTTACATACAGTAAATGTGCAAACCTCCATTGTGTCTCATCAGCAAATCTTTCTATCTCATCTTATGTCTGGTCTTCTCCTACTGCCTTTGCTATCCATTGGATACCAATCAACAAACTTTTTGCTCCATCTCTCATCCTTCCCTCTTGCTATGTGTCCATCCCATTACCATTTTGGCTCTTGATTACTTCTATGATATTTTTCATTCTGGTCTGCTCCCAGGTTCCCTTCTGACCTTTTTAACATTGGCACATAACGATATACATGAGAGAACTCAGTAAGAAACTGACTAACAATGGCTTGTGAGACTTTCTCATAAACCTTTGAATGATGGCAACAGCTCCTGATAAGAGTGATGACAGAAATAGTAGTTAAAATTTCTGTTTTATTGTGGCGGATGGCCACTCATTTTTTTAGGATAAGTTAACTAACAGGCAGCAAGCCTGTGTATATATACACACACATATATATATATATATATATATATATATATATATATATATATATATATATATATATATATATGTATATATATATATTTATATATATATATATATATATATATACTTTGCAATATTCATGCATAACTCTGAAAAATATATTTGAGGATTAGCAAATTTTATGAATAAATAAGAATATGTGGCAGAGCAAATTCATGAATGTGAATGATTTGAAATTGGAAAAAAATGATCGTCGCAAATAAATCACAGGCTAATAGCTGCTTCACTGACCTACTTTGCCAATAAATAGTTTTTCTAGAAAATTCATTTAGACTGTATAGATCGCTTCGTACACATACACACACGAACGTATGCTCACAAATATACAAACTGATATGAATACATATATAAAAGTATATGCATTGGTATGTTGTTAGATATTTATATCTTGTAGATATGACGGATTTTGCAAGTATATGAGTATGCTGATATTAGGTTGCAAGAAAGATTATATTGCATCAATCTTCTAAGTGTATGGAAGCCTTGAAGATCTGCAATTAAAATTTTATCATTTTCCCTGGGCTTGAACACTGATTACAAGTGTCAGAGGTAGATATTTAACTCTCTCAGCCACCTAGCAGCTCTGTATGCAAATAAATACGTAGTTAGTTTGTGTATAGTGTTCTTTAATCGTGTATTGGGGTTCATCAGGATTAAAAAACACTTATTCAATCAAAGTAAATTGTTCAATCTTTGCAATGGTCTTCTGTATAAAAAATGATTGAAACGATGTAAGAATTAATGTTTGAAAAACATTTTTTTTTTTTGTTGATTTATAATAATGTGTAATCTAGCATAGCCGTTCTGAATCAGGCAAAACATGGACCCATAATGAAGTGGAGGCCAGCTGACCCCATTAGTGAAGTCTACCATGACTTACAAGCCTCAAGGATCACTTTGTGACAGGCATGTAGCTGTTGTCCAAAGCACTTCCATGCAAACTGCTGACTCATAATGTGTTTGCCAGGAATCATAGGTTCAGTGATTATGATTTAATCTTGTAGGAAAACTTTTATAGCATCAACAGCAATGATAATAAACATGCTATAAATAATTGTATGACAACATTTGCCTTTTTGTATGCAGAGCTGGCCCTCAGGTTCCTCGTGCCCCCGCGGAAGCTGAACTATGACACCCTTTAAATCACAGTAATATCTTTTTTGTTTACTTTTTTACATTGAAAAAAATAAACACATACAAAAGTATCTATCAGAAATTATGGAAAACGTGATTTCAAGTTGAGGACTTTTTTATTATCAAACTCCAGAAATAGAGTTGACTCAATTTTTTTAACCATAACAAGAATAATTCTCACCACGATGAGGGGGTGTAAACTGATATGGAAATTTCACATATCCTACCATGATTTGAACTTGTAACCAACTAATTGCCAAGAGGCTGTCTTATTGACTGAGCTAGATTGTTAAGTCTTTGATATTAACAAAAATTCATCATACGTGTATGTTAGGTCTTATTTTATTTAAATAGATAAATACATTTCAAATGTGTAAATGTTTCTACATATTTTTAATTGCATAAACGATACAAAAAGTTCAAATAATCATTTTCAGTTGTAATAGAAGTTGGAGAGGAATTTGACCCTATAGCAACCAGTCCTGTTTTAATTGTTTTTATTTTGTTCAAGATATTCATTTTGCCATTCGTATTTGGGGTGTCCTACTGTCCCAGACACCTGACAGGCACCCCTAGCATTGGCACCCTAGTTGACTGTTTGTGTTGGCCAGCCCTGTTTGAGAGGATGGCATAGCATTTGTAAGTTATGCCAAACAGACGAACGAAAAAATATAAGAAATCACCTTATTTAATCAATACGGAATGTAGATTTGAGAATTCGGTATAATCTCACCTGTCCGAAGTTTTGACAAGGGTCATAAATATTCAAAGAGTTTTTTGGACAATTGAACTCCACCTTGTTTCTAATTTTGTTAACACAATGTTTCAGCCAATCAATTATTCCACCTTCTTCAGATGTGCTATCTGAACGTAATGGTGGTTAACAGAATTTATTCTCCAATGGTAGCAACACTTGAAATGTAGGGTTCAGGTATTTTCTTTTCCTTTCCTTGTTAGGCCTGGATTTCCATATCTTCTCCCTGTTGAGCAGCAGAAGAAGTCCAGTTTGTAGACAGAGGATGCTGCCAGAAAGTAAGAAAGATCAAAGAGGTAGCACACATCAAGATGTCTATCCGTCAGTCAAGTGCAGAGTTCAACCCAATGTGGCTCCTGTTACTCAATAAGGATAAGGTATGGAGATCTGGGCCTAACAAGCAAAGGAAAAGAATGCATCTGGATATTACAAGCATTGCCGAAGAAAGCCGTAGAATGGATCAGCTCGAATGTTGCGTTAACAACATAAGCAACAAGAAAGAGTTCAATCATCTGACAAACCCTTTCAATGTAAAGAAGTATCATAAAGTTTAGAATTAATGAGAATGATAATTAAATCAAATTGATTCTGATGGTCAGCTGAAGAGAATAATCAAGAAGTTTTCCTGTATCATACGTATGTATGTATATATGTATTCATAAGATCACTTTTATTAATAAGGTTTTGAGAATGATGTGATTAAACCTTGGAATATCAACAAATGATTTCCATCCATAATGTTTTGCAAATTTTATGAATCAATAATGAAACATTAACACTTCTATGTTCCAAGAAAGATGTGAATACACACTGAAATATTGATAAAATCTTTTCCATCTCTAAAGTCTCGAGAGTGATACGGATCAGTATTGAAATATCAATGGGATCCCTTCTATTTTCTCAGAATGATATAAATATACCTTAACATATTAGCAAAATCACTTTTGACATTTATCTGTTAATCATATCTTGACAACTGTGTTCTTTAAAATTATTTTCATTCTTTATGTCTTAAAACTGTCCAATGAAAATGGTTTCTGATAGTTTCAATTTATACCTATGACTATTTTGCTCGAACAGAGATTTCTTTTTTTCCCTCTTGATTAGAGCTCCAATTTTTCCTCCTCCCAAATGAAATTGTTTTTATAATTCTATTCACCAAACATAAAAAATAGAACTTCTTAACTTTATCCTTAAGCCATGATGGTAAGTGCTTTTACTATAAATTTGTATCAGAATCCAAAGTTCTAAAATAATCTTCCAGCCTTTACAAAGTTTGTTTCTACATTTTGCTTGGAAATACATTGTAGAAACAATCAAATCTTGCACAATGATTTCTGTTGTTTTTAAAACATTTATTCAAAACCTGCAGTTTTGGTTGGGGCCATATTTCCCAAATCGCCTCAACCTACTTGAAAGATTGACACAGTATAATCTTCCTTATCAGCCGTGTGATGGACTAAATTAGACTTGGTAAATATTTCTACTACTTTTGATATTTTGACTAAAGTATATGGAATAAAGATTGTCGTGTCCCTAAATCAAGAATTTTACCGACTAGTTTATTGTCAAGGATCGCTGTGGTGAGTAGGAAACTAAGAGAAATCTCTTTGATGTTGAACAATCTGGGGGAAGAATCACTCTAGGGTGGTAGGCCTGTGGCAGAACAAGCTCAACCCTCAAAAATAAGAAGATCCCATTAGTCCTTAAAAGAAGAGTATACAACCAATGCATCCTCCCGATAGTCACTTATGGAGCTGAAACATGGAACCGAACCATGAGACAGACCTACAAACTGAGAAGCATGCAACACGCGCATGAGAGAATCATGCTCAACCTCTCATGGGGAGATCACAAGATAGCACAGTATATCAGGAAGAAAACAGGTGTCCGAGACATCATAGAATCTATTAGAAAACTTAAATGGCAATGGGCAGGTCATGTTGCAAGAATGGCAGACAACCGATGGACATCATAACTCACAACATGGATCCCCACTGATCACATGCGAAACCGAGGCTGGCAGAATACAAGATGGAGAGATGAACTAGACAATTTCAGAAAATACTGGCTCTGCGACAGCCGTGATAGAGAAATGTGGCAGATCCTGGGGAAGGTTTATATTCAACAATGGACGATAAAAGACTGATGATGACAATGAATCTGGAGGAGTAGACAGAGCTGACCCTAGGGTCAGCAGTTCCCCTGGACAAGCTGAAGTACAGCATTCTTTAGAATATAGAACTCTCTTACTTGTCTATTGTCAGTCATGAGAATCTCCTTTGAGAGTTGTTTTCTATTTGTCTGACCACAACAGGCTAGGTCTGTTTATTAGTTGAACCTAGGCGGCATACTCCAAACTGAAAGATATAGTTTTTAGAATACAGCTGGAGGTGCATATTTCAAGACTCCCCTTTAGCGCATGAAACCCTTGCACCAACCTTGCCACAACAGAAAGTATTTAGCTGTCAGATATTCCTGAAAAATCTGACTCCACATCAGGGAATTTTATTTTGACTGTTTTTATCCGGTTTAAATTATTCATTTTCCTATGTTTTTAATTGTATTTGGGAAGTCCCACAGTCTCCATTACATGATAGGCGCCCTCGCAAGCACTTGGGTCCTGGTGCGACTGACTGCATCACGGGTACCTTTGACCAGCCTAGGGAGCAGGGAATCAAATAAATGGAGTCAGGACTCTCACCCTCTGCCTTTATCTTTCCTCATTCCTCCTTTTCTCTCTCTCTTTCTTTTTATTTCATTTGAAAATTTAGGGAAAAAAGTAT